>JAAWXA010000002.1:1743628-2110668 GCA_038090715.1 Florisuga fusca
TGGGTGGGTGGGTGGGTGCCAGGGTCAGTGGGAGAGAGACAGAGCTACCCCGGGAGAGGGAGGGTGGGAAGCAAGAAAAGATGGTGTAGTACCACTCACGAGGTATGTCCTGTGCTTTCCTCCTCCCCGAGGTCTTGGCACCAGCACATTTCTCTGCAGAAAAGCCAGAGGTGTGTTCCTCCAAAGTGCTACTCTATCAAACAGGAAAGCCATTTACTTTCTGCTGGCTCCGCAGATTTTCAGTGCCTGCAACTGCAGACCTAAAAGTTTATCTTACCAGAGGAATTTATATGGGGCTGTGAGAGAGGCTGGTGTTATATGGCTCTAAGTAGTTACATGAAGCCTCTGTGGGCTAATAAAATGGTATTAATTGTATTGCTAAGGTTGCATTTTAAACATTAAATTATGGATGGCTTGATAGCATCGTGAAAGCCAGCATCTTGACATGACCTAACCATTATCTATGGAAATGGCTAAAATGCTTTTTTACAATGTCCTCTGGTTGATTTAACTCTTTGAGGTGACTCTTCACATTAAATTATTTCCTCAGGCAGAGGGAGAGCAGTGAGGGCTTCTCCTTTCTGCTTCCCATTCTCCAGCATCCCTGCTCCCTTCCTACAGTTTTGAGCTGCTCTTAATCTCCCAATCTTATTTTAGCCCAGAAATAGCAGCTGGTGGGGGGTGGGGACAAACTCAGACCATGTACCATTCCCCACTTTGCCTCTTGCATCTCTGATGAGGTGAAAGAGAGGAGCTCACCAGGTGTGGGGAACAGTGGCAGCAGGAGGGGTGGGACTGAAGGAAGAAGCTCCCAGGAAGCTCCAGTGCAGTGGGAGTGGGTGCTGTGCCCTGGAGGAAGAAATCAGAGGGGGAATGCATGGTCTCCCTGTTAATCTAATTAGAGGGGTCATCCCTAAAGGCTAATTATGACACAGCCAGTGGCAAGATTAATTCTTTCCTTGCTGGCTGTGTTAGGTGCAGGGACAGGGTTGACATGAGTATTTCAGTGCTGGGAATGGTGAGTGCTACCAAGGGGGAAGCACAAAAAAATGATTTAATGATTTTGCTTTTTTTTTTTTTTTTTTTTTTTTTTTTTTTTTTCCTCACTGAGTAGCTAAAAGCAGATGGGCATCCCTGACATGTTGGGTGTATCTCACCAGCAGTGCCCTCCTCCCTGGTGTTACCCACCCTGGTGTTTTCCCATCTGTCTCCTACAGCAGGTGAAGCAGAAATGTCCCTGTGGGTTCTGTGGTGGGAGCCTGGCCACTGGCACACTCCCACCACAACACTGAGGGCCCCCAACTCCCACCCCAAGCTGTGCAGGGTCCAGCTGGCTGGTGGGGCAACCACCTGGGACCCCTCTGTGCTGGGCATCCCAGGGATGATGTGTGAGATTTGGCAGCTCAGTGTTTTCAAAGCTGCAGCTCTGACATGTCCCTGCTGACCCTGGGTTCCTGAGCTGCTCAGAGTCCCAGCTGGAGACCAAACCCTAATGGAGGGAGTAAGGAGAATGATTTGGCTTGCCCTAGAATTGATGCACTAGGTATTAAACATACAGGAGAGGAAAATCATACCTCCTGCCACCGTGTCCTCCAGTCCCTGGGTGCAGAGAGGTCTCTGTTAGGATGGAGAGCCTCATGCCCACTTGGATTCACCCTGCAAGTCATGGGATCTCCTGCCCCATGGCCTCTCCACTGAGGAAAAGATCCAGGCACTGGCAGACATGGAAATGAAATGCAAATCAATGCTGCCAAGGGCCTGGGTAACCCCCCCATCCTCTGCTCACCGTGGCAGTGTGAAAACCTCGGTTCTGGACTCTAAGAATCAGACAAGACAGGCTAAAGCCTGTGATCTGGTGACCTTGAATTTATACACTAATAAAGCTACTGGATGAGGTTTTTATCAAAAGGAAAGAAATCCTTTCATAGGTTGCTGTCCCCCGACAACATTTTGACATTAGGGACCCACCGTGCCTCTTGTATTACGGAGCACTAATTCATCTTAGAAGCCAGCAGCAGCTGCTCATGTTACAAGTGGGGATTTCTTCCCTTTGTTTTCCTCAATGTTGCTCTCCTGAACTTTGGTTCAAGGGTTGATTTCAGTGGATCTGCCTTACAGACTGATGAGACATTTCCAATAAGTGAAGGGACTAAACGTGGCGTGTTTTGATGTTGTTGGTGGATCAAGCTCACAGCTCCTGTCTGGCCCCTTCTATAAGCCCTGCTTTGTAGAGCTTACAGTCCCAGAGCCAGGTTTCTGTGGTGCAAAATGTGCCCAGGGGAGTTATGCTGAAGCAAAATATATATATGAGAAGCTCATCACATCCATGTCCCCCAGAGACCCCTATTACAAAGCAGCTGCCCTGGGAAGCCAAAATGTTACACAAATCAGCTCCCCAAAAAGTGCCTGGAATAGGAGCCCGAGTGCCCAACAAAGCTGATTAAAAGTTGAACATGAGGAGGAAATAAGGAAAACCTCCCACAAAGCCCCAGAGAGTGATTTGTGGGAAGTGTTTGGTAATAAAATTTCATATCATAGAATGGCTTAGGTTGGAAGGGACCTTAGAGGTCATCTACTCCAACCTCCCTGCCATGGGCAAGGATGCCTCTCATCTAGACCAGGTTGCTTAAGGCCTCATCCAGCCTGGCTTTGAACACCTCCAGGGATGAGGCATCCACAACTTCTCTGGGAAATCTGTTCCAGAGCCTCCCTACCCTCCTACTGAAAACTCCTTCCTAATATCCAGTCTCAACCTATTATTTATCCTTCAGTTTAAAACCATTTCTCCTTGTCCTATCACTGCACACTCCCATGAAAAGTCCTTCTCCAGCCTTTCTGTAGGTTCCCTTCAGGTACTGGAAGGCAGATATAAGGTCCCCCCAGAGTCTTCTCTTCTTCAGGCTGAACAATCCCAGCTCCTTTAACCTCTCCTCATAGCAGAGGTGCTCCAGCCCTTGGATCATCTTTGTGGTCCTCCCCTGAACTTGTTCCAATGGATTTATATCCTTCCTATGGTGAGAACACCAGAACTGGATGCAGTGTTCAAGGTGGTGTCTCACAAGTGCAGAGCAGAGGGGGAGAATCACCTTTCTATATCTTCTGGCCACAGTTTTCTTGATACAAGTTTATATTTGATTGAAAAGTCTGAGGGATGAGATTTCATGGGAACTGTCTCTTGGCACATGGAGGAGCCATTCAGATGCTGGAGATGATGAATTTAATGGACAGAAAGACCAGGTGTGTCCTTAAGGCAGCTCAGCTCTCTTGCAAAGTAGTTTGTTAAGCTCAGAGCTGCTCTCCTTCCTCAAGAAAAACACTGATGCTTCTTTCAACCTGAAATCCTCAGATGGGTGCCTGGGACTGGCAGACCCTTGGTGAACGAGCCCAGGAGCTGCAGGTTTAGGGATGTTGGATGCTGGTTTGGCTTAGGGAGGATGCCCTCTCCAGGATGATGCTCCTGAGGGGACAGAGCTGGTGACAGCAGTGCTGGGCTACCTCTCCCATCATCCGTGTTGTCTGGCTGGACTGGGATGTGCCATCTGCCCTTCTGCTCAGGCAAGAAATACACGACAGAAGCCTGGTCTGTGCCCAGGCTCTGCTGGTCCATGCAGTTTGGATAGGCAGAAACAAGCCAGCTGGCTCCAGAAAAACCACCATGGGCTGCAGCACAGCTCCTAAAGGCAGAGAAATGCAATCTGAAGGTGACAATTCCCTCCTCGACCTCCATGTTTTTGGAGAGCAAGGGTCATCTCCTCCAGAGGTAATGGGAGCTTCTTGCCCTGTTCCTGCTGTTGCATCCCAAAGAGATGAAAGGAAAACCTCTGGCAAAAATTATGGCAGAGCGTGGCCTGAGTTTTCCTGGGAAGCTTTGGAGTCTGTTCCTTGCTGAGAGGGGGTTGCTGCAGTCCTATGTGAACTGTAACACCAAGGCAGTGTCTGCACAAGGCACTGAGAAGTGTAATCACCACTCCACACCCAGCTCTCTTCCCTGGTTCCCAGGCTGATGGAGAGGGCTTGGCTCATCTTTACAGCAGCAGCCTCCTTCTGTTCCCAAGGTCTGCTTTACCCTCCTGGTTTCTTCTTTGTTCTTCAGACCACCAGGACAGCCACACATATAAAACCAGCCCTGCCCTGGCTCTACACTGGTGGTCCCTACCTCACTCCAACACAGGCTTGCAACCTAATAAACAATCCAGGTTTTCCTGCTGCCATTTGCTTTTTCTGCTTAGACCTTCTGTGATTTCCTCAGGAACCCCAGCAGGTATCCATCAAGGTCATGTCCTTTGCAGCTGGCATTTGGTGAGGGTTGCTGGTGGTCCACCACCTCCAGCAGATTGTCAGGAAAATGCTTTGGCCACTTGGCAACAGTCAGTTCCTGCCTTTGTATGAGCATTTCCCTTAATACCTTCTCTTCAGGTGGCAGCTTGTGACACCTTTATAGAGGGAATGGCACTGATGAGCAGCTGGGTGACTACATGACTTGTTCCTGTGTGTCTCAGTACACCACTGCTGGTACACAGCTAGTGACAACAAGAGGAGGTGGCTCCTGTGGATGGGTGACCATCGAAAGATTTAGGAGATTGGTTTGGAGCAGCATCTGAGAGTTCAGATGCTTCTCTGAAGCTTAGCCAAACCCCTTTGGCCTGGAAACTGAGCTGGGAAATATAATGAGATTAGGCTGTCAAGTGAGATTTATGGCTCATCCTTCTTCCAGCTGGGCCAAAAATACCACAAGTGCAGCCTCTCTGAGGGCACATCAGTGCCTCTGCTCCCAGCCCCAGCCAGGGAAGGCAGTACAGGTGGGCTTTCCTTTCAAGTCAGCCCTTGATTATTAGTTCAGGGGAAGTTCAGCTCGTGCTCCAGCACAATTTGCAGCTGGGGCCATCGGCATATTGATCAGATGGGGATGGGACTCACCCACTGTGACCCCAGTGATGAAGGCAACTCTTGGAGGGGGCAGCAGATCTTGGGACACTGCCCTGGTCTGACTGCTTGTCCAAATTATCAGAGAATCATAGAATCCTTTTGGTTTGAAAGAACCTTTGGGATCATCAAGTCGAACTGTTAGCACAGCAATGCCAAGACCACCACTAAACCATGTCTCTCAGCATCACATCTACACAATTTTAAAATCCCTCTAGGGATGGTGACTCCACCACTCCTCTGGTGCCAGTGCCTGACAGCCCTCTCAGTGATGAAATTTTTCCTAATATCCCATCTAAAAATCATTATTATGTGCAAGGCTGGGTCACAAGCTCCTTACAGAAACCAGATTTAGCCCCCAGCTCCCAAGGGGTTTCCTCTCTGCTTTGCTCACTGTGCTTCCATCTCCCATACAGTGACCATGCAATGTGGGATCCTTCAGTAGTGCTGCTGGCACCTAAAATCTTCTTTCTATTCCTGCTTTTAAAAAATGGGTTAGCAAAGAGCTACCATTTTAAAACTGGCTCCTTCAAGCTGACCTGAGCTGGTACTCCATTGTGTGAGCAGCACAACAACCAGAGAGGAGAAGACAGCAGCTTCTGCCAAGCAGTTAGTGACAGGGGGCTATGGAAAGTCAGCTCAGCTGGTCCAGCTGGCACTGGAAAAGGCCATGTAGCCATGCCCTAAACCTTCTCTGGCCATATAATGGGGCATCTTTCAGGGCATTTGCATCAAGCCACAATCTCTGTCACTGTGAATCAAATCAAATATTGGGAATCGTGGAGAAGCAGAAACCAAGGCAGAAACTGTAATTATACTGCTACAGATGTCTCTGGTGCATCCATGGAGGCTCACTGGATGATTCAGACTGGAAGGGACCTTAGAATGTTGCTGTCAGTAGAATTTGGTCCCTCAAAAGGAAATAGGATGTTTAGGAAAGAGGCAGAGCAAGAAACATGGTTGGATGATGTTTTAAAATGAGAGATCCTCCACTTAAAACAAAACAAAACAAAACAAAACAACAAACAAGCAAAAAACACAAAAAACCCAAACACAAAACAAAACAAAAAAACCCCAATAAAGACATTACCAGGGAGACATACAAGAGAAGTCTAGAGGGGTGACTGACTGCTTGTTGTCTTGCATCAGACAGAATTAGGGGTATTGGGTAAAACTAACTAATGGCAAATTCAAAATGTACATCCATCCACTGTCCCATCCATCCCTGGGGTGTGGGTGCAACCGTACCCCCTGAGACACAGCATCAACAGTGTGTAGCTCATGATGTGCCACCAAGTTGATCTTCAAGCTCAGCTGAAGAGGATGACATGGGCTCACTGTGGCTTTACCACATGGCTGAGTTTTTTAACCCCTGTGGAGAAGACTTCTGAATATTTCTCTATAATCGTATCAGTGGAACTCCTATTTAATTGCAAAACAATCTGCAGGCAGCTGCTATGTATAAAAAGCATCAACCATCATCACAACCTGTAGGTATACCTAGGAAATACAACTGTATCCCTTCCCAGTGGTTCCAGAAACCCAGTCCCCATCACCCTCCAGGTTTTGGTTTGTTTGGTATTTTTTTTCAGTTTCACCAGGAGTGATGCTGGGGACTGCTCTCCTGCCACCCAGTTTCATAGGTTGAAGTTGCTGCTGACCAGTGGTCTATAGACCCCCAAGGCAGCTTTTTTCTAGGGGGTGGTGATGGATTCTCCAGTGGCTCATAAGAGATGAGCTCAATATTGTCACCTTTATCCAAGTGCTTTTTCTCAGGACTGGTTTGGGGTCTGCTGTTGAGCTCTGACTTGATTCAGAGACAGTCAGACACAGAAAACATGCTCAAGTTGCATTTCCTGAAGAAAGCAATCAAGAAACCCTCCATTTTTGCACAAACTCTCTTTTTGGGCTTTAAAAGCATTTTTTTCTTCTCCCATTAACTGGAGAGCACAAGCTGCTCATCACCTGCTCTCCTTGTCCTGGCTGGTAGTAGCATGACTTACAGCCTGATGCTTTATAGCCACAACTGCTTCTGAACTACTAAGTGTTCACTTTCATATTGTACTGTGGGAGGAGGAAGCTTTTCTCCTTGAAACCAATCCATTTTCTCAAGAGGCACACCATGCAGCAGCAGAGCCCACACTCCATTCTGTGGGATAACCTCAAACCACTGCCAGCCCAGTTTTAGGGGTGAATTTCTTGTCACCCTGAGTTTGCTCAGTCTCTCAGCCATCAGCAGGGAAACAGAGAGATGTGAGACAAAACTGTCCTTTCCTTAGCTTTTCTGGATTTTGGATATATTTTACCCAAGCTTTAATGTTGCTTTTCTTCCTATTTTCTTTTTCCTTTGTTTTCTTTTTCTTTCTCAGTCTCTCGTTTTGTTTGTTTGCTTGTTTTATTATTTACTAAAGTAAAACACCCAAGCTTCCATGGAATTACATTTTTTTCTTTCTGCAAAAAGCATCCCCCAAACTCAAACCAGCCTGATTCCAACTTTTTTCAATGAGACACTAGTAATTTTTCAGCTCAACACAGCTTTCCAGTTCACAATATATTTTCCTTCCAGATATCTTAATGAGATTTTTTTTCCCAATGTCTAAAATCAAAAGCACTTTTTTTTTTTTTCTCTTTCAAACGGCATTTTTCAAAACCTTGATCCGTGGAAAATCCCCCACCTTTTTGCTTCCATGGCACAAGGAGAGGAAGAATTTGGGAGTTTTGAACTTGCCATCGTCCTGCAAAACCATGAGTGTGAGCAGCTGCAGTTCCTGAGAGCCTCTTCAGCAGCTGTGGGCAAGAGCTCTAAGTCAGCTCTGTCCACATCTGCCACCACACAGTAGCAGTTTTGCCATTTAAAAGAAGTTTTGGTATTCTTGTGTTTTGCAGGTTGCCCCCATCTGGGTACAGCCTAGCTCATGGCCAGAGGAGGCCTTTTCCAGGTGGCCCAGAACAGATGCTCAGCTCATTGCCTTGCCTGAGCCCCTTTCTCTGTGTGCACAGGGATGTCAGTGACCCCAGCAAACGTCCCGTGGCCCAAAGGGGCTCTTGGTGGGGCAGATGGTGTCCCTGTGCCCAGAGCCCTCCATGTCCATGCAGGGCTGCAGCCTGGCAGGGTGGCCATGGGCAGCAGAGCTGAGGAGGGCAGCACTGCTGCATCCGAAGAGGGAGAAGCATCAATGCCCCTTTTGCTATTTTGCTATTTTTTTCCCTTCTCTCATTACTTTTCTTCCCCTCTCTTTCTTCTCCTTCCTGATTTTCTCACTTGCTTTCCTTCTTTCAAATTTTCTCTTTCTCTTTTAGCTTCTTTCTTTCTTTCTTTCTTTCTTTCTTTCTTTCTTTCTTTCTTTCTTTCTTTCTCTTTCTTTCTTTCTTTCTTTCTTTCTTTCTTTCTTTCTTTCCTTCTTTCCTTCCTTCCTTCCTCTCCTTCTTTCCTTCTTTCTTTCCTTCTTTCTTTCCTTCTTTCTTTCTTTCTTTCTTTCTTTCTTTCTTTCTTTCTTTCTTTCTTTCTTTCTTTCTTTCTTTCTTTCTTTCTTTCTTTCTTTCTCTCTTTCTTTCTTTCTCTTACTTCCTTCCTTCCTTCCTTCCTTTCTCTTTCTTCCTTCCTTCCTCCCTTCCTCCCTTCCTTCTTTCCTTCTTTCTTTCCTTCCTTCCTCTCCTTCCTCTCCTTCCTCTTCCTTTCCTTCCTTCCTTTCCTTCCTCTTTCTTTCCTTCCTTCCTTCCCCTTTCTTTCCTTCCTTCCTTCCCCTTTCCTACACCTCTCACTCCTTTTCTCTTTTCCTCTCCATTTCCTCTTTCCTCCCACATAACTCTCCTTTTTCTCTCTCCTCCCCACTTGTTTTTCTCTTTTTTTAATATGTCTGCTCTCCAGCACTCATTTCTGAGAAACAGGATGTTTCAGGCCAGGATTTCCCACCACCACCACCACCCAGCTCTCACTCTTGTGGAGCACAAGGAGAGCAGTGATGTGAAAGAGAAGAAATTGTCCCAGAGGCTCAACCACCTTTGTCACCTTCTGTGGAGGCTGACCTTGTCCCAAGGCAAACCTCCTTTCTTCCCTCTCTGGATGGAGAATATTGATTGTCTTGGGGGTGTCCTTGTCCTGGATGCCCCTTTCCCAGCCCTTCCCAGCAGGTCCACCCCATCTCCAGCTCTTGCTCTGGCCAATGTGTTCAGGGCACAGAGGACTCTTGAGTTGCAACCAACCATCTGCATTTTTCTGCCATGGCTTGAAAGGTGGCTGGCAGACTAATTTAATATAGCTTGGTCTCAGTTCTTTTAATTACGTCTTTATAGTCTTTTAATTAGACAGAATCCTACTAATTTAAACCACTCTTGTTTGGAGAGACTTCTGCTCAGCAGCTGCTCTCAGTCAGAGCTTTCTCTGGGTTAGGAAGAGGAGCCTGGGACATTTGCTTCTCCCCTTCAGGCTGTTTTTCTTATTTTGCTGCATCAGCACAAGGTTGCAGAACACAAATGGTTCCTCTGAGATAGAGAAACGTGACTTACAAATAATTATTTATGTCTGGAACCTCTTTATGGGGTTCAGGCAATAAAGAAAACCCAACCCGCAGGGTTTCCCTTTGCAGATCATACCAGCATTCCTTCAAACAAGGCAGAGATCAGAAATTTCAAGGACCAGGGTGAGGAGGAGTGATTATCCAAGATAAGAAACATCCTGGCAGCCAGGCTAAATTCCAGGGAAACCCAGTGGAAAGAAGGCTTCAGGAATTGCAATTCTGTGCCCACTGGGTGCCAGACCACTGCCTGCATGCCAGGTTCTGCACAGTCCCAAAGGAAAAAAGAGATTCCCTGGAGCACAACACTAATTAAAGACACCATCCCAGGGGTTCATGGGGACACCTGAGCTTCCTCATCTCCCCTTCCCAAGAGGGCTCAAGCACAGGGCTCCTCTGAGAGGTGACACAAAACCTTCTTTGTCACTGAACTCCAGAGGAAAGAAAAAAAAAATTGTAAAACGCCACACCTTTCTACTACACTGTGAGCTGGTGCTCTCAGAAGTGGTGGGAAGTACAGGGCTTGGGACCTGGGGGCTGCTCCTTGGCTGCTGGAGGCACCCACCACCTTCCCCTGGCTCGACTCTGTTCTTGGCAAACGCTGGGTGTTGTCCAGATTTTAATGGGGTGGGGGAAAAAAAAAATAATAAGAAGAGAAAGGCTGTGCAACAGCTGTGAGGGATTATCAGTGTGTATTGTGCTGTCCTGTGCTGCAAGAACAAAGTGTGCTTTAAAGTTCAGGAGAGGCATTATTGATTGTGTTTAATAGCTTATGTCCCATCCCAGGCAAGGGCTGCAGCGTGCCAGGAGTGGCACAGACACACACAGAGGACAGTCCCTGCCAGAAAAGACCTGCTGTCAAAGTGCTAGGCAAGAGGCTGCAAGTGGGAGCCAGCCTGGTCTTTAATAATTCCTCCAAACCATCAGGTTTTTGAAAGCAAATCCTGAGGCTGGTCGGGGGAATTGAAATCCAGCACAGAGAGGCAAACAGACAGCCCTGCTCTGGCTGCAAGTCAGGAGGGAGGTGGGAAGAAAAGGGAGAGCCGAGGGGGAAAAGTGTCACTGTTGTGCTGCTCATTATCATGGCTGTTTTGGTTGCTGTCTGAGTTTATAATCCAGGCTCCGTGGTGCTAGAGGAGCTCATTAATTTGGAGCCTGCATTGGTGAGTCAAATGCAATTAAGAATAATCAAAGAAATGTCATCGCCAAATGCACTTTTGTGGATTTCTTTTCAAAGTCATAGTATCACTGTAATTATTTGTGGTATAAATTCATAGCACTTCTTTAAACAGACTGTGGTCATTCTTGCAGAAAGAGGAGCCCTTTGTAGCAGGCGAGTTGGCTCCCAACACCGCCGCGAGCGCTCGGCCGGTTCCTGCCAGTGTTTTATGATTTTAGGAGGTGGTTAAGCCAAGTGCAGATAAGGGCCAGGCTTGATTTTTTTCACACAAGAAAAAAAAAACTGACCTGTGCAACTCAGGCCCAGCTGCTGTGGAGGTTACAGAGTACACCTGGACCTGAGTGGAGACAAATTCGTGGGTGATAAGAGCGCAGCAGTGGTTTGAACGTACTGGTTTGGACATGGTGTAGCACATCTTTAAACTGGTGTTTGTTAAAATCGTAGAATCACAGGATCATTTGGGTTGGAAAAGACCTTTAAGATCATCAAGTCCAACTGTTAACCCCGTACTACCAATCCCACCACTAAACCATGTCCCTCAGCACCACATCAACACTGCTTTTAAATACCACCCAAGGGTGGTGACTCCATCACTCCTCTGAGCAGCCTGTGCCAGGGCCTGACAACCTTTTCAGTCAAGAAATTTTTCCTAATATCCTATCTAAAAATCATTATTATCACAGATTTGTCACAGCTGGAAAAGACCTCTAAGATCACCACATCCAACTGCCAATACCCCCTCATCCCCCTTGAAAATAAAATATATTTATCGATGTCTTTATAGACCATGTCCTGAAGTGTCTCATCTACACAGTTTCTCAGTGCTTCTAGGGATGGTCGCTCCACCACCTCACTGGGCAGCTCATGTCAACACCTAACTACTGTTTCAGTAATTAAAGTATTCCTATATAGTCTAAACCTCCCTTGGAACAACTTCAGGCCATTTCCTCTAGTCCTGTCATTGGTCACTTGAGAGAAGAGGCCAGCACCCACCTCCTTACCACCTCCTTTCAGGTAGCTGTACAGAGCAATAAAGTCTCCTCTCAGGCACCTCTCCTCCAAACTAAACATTCAAAATTCCCTCAGCCTCTCCTCACAGGACTTGTGCTCCAGCCCCTTCCCCAACTCCTTTGCCCTTCTCTGGTCACGCTCCAGCCCCTCAGTGTCCCTCTGATAGTGAGGGGGCCAGAACTGACCCCAGGATTCGAGGTGCAGCCTCATCCGTGCTGAGCACAGGGGGAATGCTAACTCAATGTGTGATTTAATTGGATGATAACTCAATGGATAAGACATTCTTTCTTTATTATAGATTTCCCTAAGCAGCCCCCCACCCACGTGATGGGGCATTCACCTTGCAGAAATCAGTAGCCAGGCAACCACAGCACATGGGGCTGGAAAAAAGGATTTCTCCTCCCCTAATGTCTCTATGAGCCCACCCTTGGGTACCTCAGGGAACAGCCCAGCTCATACAGCTGGAAGACAGATAAGGGGAAAAGAGTACTCCAGAATTTTCCACTGACTCCCTTTTTCAAGGGAGGATTACTTTGCTTGCCAAACAGTTGGGAAAAGAGACTTCATGCTGCAGTACAACCAATTCCTGGTTTGCTGGTGTTGGGATGTTTTCATAGAATGATAGAATGGTTTGGGTTGGAAAACACTTTAAAGATAATCTAGTTCCAGCCCCCCTGCATGGGCAGGGACACCTCCCACTAGACCAGGTATCTCCAAGCCCCATCCAGTCTGGACTTCAACACTTCCAGGGAGTGGGCATCCATGACTTCCCTGGGCAACCTGTGCCATTGTTTCCCCAGCCTCACAGGGAAAGATTTCTTCCTAATATGTAAACTAAATTTACAATCTACCCTCTCCCAGTTTTAATCCATTCCCCTTTGTCCTCTCACTACATGTCTTGTAAAATGTCCCTCCCCAAATTTCTTTCTTGGGAGAGTTTTTGTTTTGTTTTGCTTTTTATTTTCCATCTGCTTTCAGCCAAAGCATGATTAAACAAAATTTTCTTTTGAGGAGGGAACAGAATACATTCTTGATCCTCTTAAAGACCCCGAGGGCTGCAAAAGAGGACTTGTTGCCCTGAGAAATATGTGTTTTGTGAGGTGAGCTCCCCAGAGGGATCCCAAGAAGCGGAATGAAGGAGGGTGTCCTTTGTCTTAAAGCAAGGCTGGGAGCAAAACTCATCCAAACCTGTAACTCCACACAGTGAGTTGGTTAATTCCATTAAGCAAACTTGCCCAGTCTAAAAATGCAACACATGCCTTGGTGTCAGACAAAGCACAACCTTCCCAGTTCACCTGTGATAAGGTTTGGTGGAAGCCAATGCCACAGGCAGCCTTGGCTCTTTGATGCCCACCAAGGCTGGGATTTTCAGTGGGGCCAAAGAGAGCCAGATGGAGAACCAGATGCCTGCCTCATGTTGACCTCTCTGCTTCAAAAAGTGCTTCTTTTTCTTGGGTGGGCTGAATTTTGCCAGCTGCTGTCATCAGTCAAGTTTACAGCTGAAGCTTGAGGTGGCCTGGGAGGTGACAACACAGGCAACCCATCAAGCAAGGGGTGGGAAGATTCACACCTCCGTGATGGTGTTGTGTTTCCTCAGGTCTTTTGCTGCTGCATCCTTCAAATTCCTCGAAGAAGTGTGAGTCTGCCTGCAGGAGGGAAAAATGTGCAAGGGGTTTAGCTGACTGCCACCCAATAATTGTCCCATAGCAATGGCCAACAGCCTCAGGGACGATTCCAGTTGTTATTATTAGTACTGAGTACAGGAATGATTCTCTGGTGGTACCTCAGGTGTCAGAATCTCCACTGATTGTTACATTTAAATGGTCACCATGCCCTGGTCAGCATCCAGTCTGATCTATAGAAACCAGTGATGCTGCAATCCTAAAACCAAAAGTAAACCTTTGGTAGGGATTACTCCAAATCATCCTGAAACCAAGGCACCATTCGAACAAACCTCATCCCAGCCAGAATCTAAACCCCTTCCTCAGCCAGCCACTGACTCTTTTTTTGCCTTTATTTGTTTTTCTTCCCACCACATCATTCATCCCTGGGTTGCCCAGTGTTTCTTGCTGCGACCTGTAGAGGGAACTGTGCAATATAGCAAAACCATCCAAAATAGTCTGGTGTGTCCCCTTCCAGGAAAGGGTGTCCCTCAGCTTTCCTTTCTACCCTTAGGCAGGCCTCACATTTTCCATTCCTATCATTTGATCTCAGGTGGGTTTGCATCAGCCCTGGCTCCCCATGCAAAGCAACACATGCAGACACTGGTTGTGGGCAGCAACCAGAAGATGCAAAATACCATACAGTCCCTTTTTCGGGTTTTTGTTTTGTTTTGTGTTGGTTGTATTTTTTTGTTTATTTGTTTGTTTTGTCTGTTTGCTTTTTTTAATTTAAAACCAGCTTTGTTTTCATTGAACTGTTCATTATTTTGACTCAGGGTTTCTTGCTTTCTGGGGGGCTGCCAGTAACATGTTAGGAAAAAGGGGGTTGTTTTAACCCAGGACAGAAGTGTCCAGATTTCCTGGGCCCCCAGCCAAGGGTGAGCAGAGCCCAGTATTTCTGGAGCTCAGCACTCTGGGCTCAGTGCTAAGGCTGTGGTTTGGGTCCTGCTTTATTGTCTCTCTCATGACACTAAAACAAAATGACTCAGGAGACTGTGGAGCCAGAGGAGCCTTCCCTGACCCACGGCTGAGTTGCAAAGTGGAGTCAGCACTATGGCAAAGTCCCCCCTATCTATTGCAGGGTCGTGGTGCTCCTCACTGGAGGTGACACCGTCCCAAACCAGTCAGCAAAAGCCTGACAGCATAGAAAAGCACCCTGACCAAGCAAATGTGTCCATCTTTTCCCATCTGCCCAGCACAGAGCTGGAGGTTTCTTGTTCCTGCCCAGCAGGGCAAGGGGCCAGACAGACTTCTGTAGTCACCGCTAACTCTGCAGATATTTTCTGATCACACATGGCATCGTTTCTGTCAAACTTCAGTTTTGCTGATGTGGCAAAGTGCAGCCTGGCTCAAAGCCCCTTGAAAGCAGCTGAAAGATCTGGCTGAGACTGGAAAGCCAGTGGTTTGAATCTACTTTTCTCCTGACACTTGTGCTACAGAGGAAATGAGACCAAAGCTGGAAGTAACTGATGCTGAGGTCTGCAGGAGCCCAATCTCTCCCCTGGGATTCCTCCCTTGGAGAAGTTTCTGCGTGTCCAGAAAATGCAAATCTACCTAGAATGGAATCATATGTTGTTGTGGTGGGTGGATATTTCCTAGCCTGCATCTCCCTTCAGTCCCCTGGGAAAAAAAAACCCAACCAAAAAAACGCCAACAACAAAAAAACAAACAAAACCAAACCAAAACAAAAAAAAGAAAAGAAAAGAAAAAACACAAATAAGCAAAAAACCTTGTGAGTATTTCTTTGGTGGCATGTACAAGATTAAACAGGAATTCAACTGGTTTTCAAGACCTGCAGTTCTGAACATTTCTTGGAGGAGTGGAGCCTTGAGCACCCGGGTTTCTCTCCCTGCCTTACAAGATGCAGCAGTTTAGAGCTCCTCTAATTAAAAATTTTCTTTCTGAGCCAATCAGTCTGTAAAGCTTGCCTTGCTGAGATTTTTAAGTTTACCCATGCAGTGGGGAGAAACACCCACCCCATACCATGATAGCACCACTCTTTCCCAAAGGCCTTCTCCACATCTTTGCCACATCCCATGGAGAGGTGACCATGGGACCCTCCTGGTTGTGGGACACAATTTGACTCTGGCAATTAATCACAGCCACATGCTGAGATGAGTTTTCACAGACTCTGGTGATCACTTTTTTACAGGCCATTTTCAGGGCAGAAGCAGGAGTGAAGTGTCAATCTTTCCTCCTGCTCTTTACCTCTCCAGAGGGAGCAGCATCCCTGGCTGACATTAAAGGTGACTGAGCAAAAGGGCATGAATATAGGCCAGACTTTGTATAATTATACAGGGAGGAAAACTGGGATGTCTCTTTGTAGAGGCTGGGAATGTTCCACTGGAAAACTAGGTTAGACTGAAAAAAAGAAAGGGCCTCTGTAACCCAGAAAGATCTGGGAGGTTTAAGTATAATTTTCCAGCCCTGTGTTATTATGGTGCTAATTCAGGTCTGAGAAATAAATGTAGGTAAAAGTCTCCCAAGGTCAGGAGGAGAAACAAATCACACTCAGTTTCCTTTCATCAAAAATCCCTTCTCCTGATTGAACAATCTCCATTCACAGGGGGCTGGTTCTCATTGCATGGAGGGTAATATCTGTGTTTAATTGACAGATAGATTAATTCATTCATTCATTTGGAAATAAGGTAATTTTTTGAGTTGCCTGAAGCAACCTTACATTGGGAAGTTGGGTCTTGGGACCAAGCAGAGCCTGAAGGTGCCTCAGGTGTCCTGAGATCTGATGTGGAGGTCGTGCTTCTGCAAGCAGAGAGCTGGGAGGAGGGACAGGTGAGTGCTGCACAGCCAGCAAGGAGCTGTGATTTCAGTCATAGACTCACAGAACAGTTTGGATTAGAAAGGACCTTAAAGATCATCTAGTTCCAATCCCTCTGCGTGGGCAGAGACACCTTCCAATAGACCAGATTACTCCAAGCCCCATCCAGCCTGGCTGTGAACACTCCCAGGGATGGAGCATCTACAACCTCCCTGGAAAACTTGTGCCAGGGTCTCACCACCCCCCACAGTGAGGAATTTCTTCCTAATATCTAATCTTAATCTGTCCTCTTTCAGTTTGAAACCATTGCCCCTCATCTTATCACTCCATGAATTGTAAAAATTCTCCCTCCATCTGTCCTGTAACCCCTTCAGGTACTGAAGGTTTCCCTTCAGCCTTCTCTTAGGCAGAGAAATGGCACAGCTAAAGCCAAGCCAATCACCTTGGAAAAGCCCAGAGCAAGTTCCTTGCAGTGCTTATTGCTCTTTGACTTCACATTTCTTTTTCATTTACATGAGACTAATGAAGAGCAGCTCCCTTCATGGGCAGCCATGGCGCAAGGTGCTGCATAAGAAGGTGCCTGTGTCTACAAAGGGACAACCTCCAAACCACATCAGTCCCTTGTCAGTCCACAAAACTCTCCTTTTGGCTAAGAGGAAAGTGGCCTGAGCCACCGGTATCTCCGCCTTGTTGTGGGAGGAGATTGCTGCTGGGAAACACCAGTGGTGCAAGGAAGGAGGAGGAGGTCAGTGGCACCATCTTTCCAGGAAGGCAAGACATTCCCCTTCCCCAGCTGAAATGTGCACATTTAAACAAGTGGTAGGAAGCTGTGCAAAACAAAATGAGCTAGTTTAGCTTACATCAAAACCAAGAACCCAAAGCCTTTACCAGCTTCCAATCCTCCTCTTAATAGGAGCTCTCAAAAAAAGAGTGCCTCTGTGGGGAGGGATCACCAGCAACAGATCATAGAACCAGAGAATGGTTTGGGTTGGAAGGGACCTTAAAAATCATTTAGTCCCAACACCCCTGCCATGGGCAGGGACACCTCCTACTAGACCAGGTTGCTCTGAGTCCCATCCAACCTGGCCTTGGGCACTGCCAGGGAGGGAGCAGCCACAACTTCTCTGGACAACCTGTGCCAGGGTCTTATTTAAAATTCTTGGCCATTTGCTCTCCCAGGGAAGTGGTTGGACACCTGGTACTATTTCCATCATACAGCCACTTGAAACCCAGAACCTGATGTCCGTACCTGAGACAAGGAGGGGAATTCTTGACTCTAAAGCCAGAGTTCAGAGCAGGACAGTTGAAGGGTTGAAACAGTTTGAAGAAATTGTGTGGTTTTTTGCCAATTTGATCTGCACTTTCTTCTTTCTTTAATGTCAGGCTTTCTCTGGGACTTGGATTGTTTTTATCTTGATCTCCCCCTCAGGACATGGAGCCTGTGAAACCACAGGCCCTCAGAGGGGCAGAAGGAGTGGCTGGGGTCATGAGGATGATGAGGATCTGGGAGTGGTGTCACAGCTCAGCCCCAATGCACAGAGCTGGGGGAAAGCAGCCTCCAGCAGCCATGCACAGGACCACTTGGGTTTTAATTGCTTTTCTTCTTGGACTCCTTCTTCTCTGCATGGTTTCAGCTGTGCTGCCAAGCCCCTCAATTTCCCCAGGCAAGGCTGCAGGCTGGAATAGGCTAAATAAACCTATTGTTTCTGGAAGTCAAAACTCTGCCCCTTCTGGGCTTTATCCCCAAGGGTATGACAGGTGGTAACTCTTTTCTTTCCCTGTGTTTTTCTGGTAGATTTTTTTACTAGTGTTGCTCAGGATTTATTCATTGTGACTGTACACCTGTACATGCATCAAGCTGAAAAATCTTTGGGAAAACCTGAGCAAGGCTCAGGCTAGATACAGGATGAGTTAGAAGTTAAATTCTTAGACACCAACAGAATCTCGTATTTGAAGAAAAGCCCCTAAAACTCCAGACACAGGCAGAATGACAGCAGGATTTTCACTCTTCCATTTACACTGTGGGTTTTTAAAGGCCAAGAGTGATTTAAAGGCCAACAGAGATTTGCCCTGACTGGTGCAGAATGCATTGGGTGGCATGGTGCAAGACTTGAAATGAAGTCAGAAGTACCAGCAAGGTCAGCTGTCACCGTGGGACAAGAAATAAAAATCAGTAGTCTTGGAGTTAATCTTTACATTTTGCTGTCCTGCATCATTCTGTGCTAGGACAGAAGGCAGGGATGGTGTGTGGATGGTTTAGTTTTGCTTAAGTTGGAGGCAGGGGAGAATATATGGCTTAAGCTAACTGAGAGGACCTTGAAGCCATGGCTATTTTATCATCTGGGAGCAATAGATCTGCAACCTCAGGCCAGCAGCTGTGCTCTTGTCAGTTTTGGACCCCAAAGAAAATGGAAGATAAAAGTTGCCTTTGATCTTGTGGGGCTGATTTTTGTTTTGTTTTTTATTGCAAAGTCCCTCCACTTATAATTTACTGCAGTGGTAGTTTGGGGAAGGGTGGGAATGGGAAGGAATGGAGCAACACAGCTTCTGGGAGAAAGTGGTCATTTTGCAAGCTATGTCTTAGAGGCAGTCTGACTGTCTGCTAGGTCAGACAGAGGAGAGGCCATCAATATTCTCCCTCTCCTCCTCCTTTACAAAATATATCCATGTCTGAAATTGCTCAGTATCAGGGATCCCTCTAGAAACCCTTTCTTATCTCTTGACTAATCACGCCTGGATGAGGCCAAACTGGAGCTTGCTTCATCTCACAAAGGACTAAACAAACATTCTGGCTCCCGGTGATGCAACTCCAAGTTGATTTTTCCAGTTACTCAACTTCTCTCTCCCTACTTTTAATGTGCTGAACTTTGAAATAAATGCCTCTCTCAGCGATTTCAGCAATTTATGTCAAGAAAATCTGGATGCATCAAAGTGAGAGATAATGTTTTCTGACACAGCACAGGAATAAAGCTGCAGCAGTACATGCAGCTCCTGAGCCTTCGGTCTCAGTGCTGCCACTGACAAGGTCTATGGCCAAGGGCAAGGTAGCTGAACTGCCTGTTCCTCAGTTTCCCCAATGCTGAAAAGAGGATTGAGGGCATTTATCCCAAGAAAAGAAGTGGGACAATATCATGCAATATACCTCATTGTGGTATATACCCTCTGATGGAAGCTGCCTGTGAAAGAAAGCAATTGTGCACCTTGCTGCCTCAGCAGAGAGGATCTTTTATTCTCACTTTTTGCTAAAACATGCAGCATGTAAAGAGGTGCTGCTGATTATTCCTAAGGATCAGCAACATACATTGCATTCAAAGAGCCTTTTCCATATGCTATCTCTGTTCTCTTGGCTGCCTCCCAACATGGGTCATTACCTCCTGCCTCTTGTGATTGCTTCCCTGCTTCTTCCCACCACAGCCTCCCCCTTCCCCACCCAAAATGCCTGTACAGAGCTACAAGAAGCTCTGAGGACTCAACCCTCAGAGGGGACCAAGTGAGTTGAGGGTGTTCAGATATTCATGACAGCAGCTTCCACCTTCAGGAATCAAACTCATTGCTCATGTTTTTATGCAAACCTTGCTAATGAGAGACAGCCCTGCCTCCAAACCCCAGGATGAGAATCCCAGAAGCCTACAGGGTTTGAAATCCAGAGCATCCTGGTGATTTAGCTAAAAGAGAGGGAAATCCAGGAAACGAAGAGGGCCTTGAGGTTGCCTTTTCTCACCCCATGAAGGGGTGGGTTGATGAGCAGATCTTTTAGGGCAGTGTAACCTGGCCACGAGGCTGTTTGCAGCAGGACAAAAAACGGCCCAGTCTTAGCCATGAGATTTGGCTTTGCCTTTGGGGTTTCTCTCCCTGCTGATCCCCACCTGGAAGGCACCTCAAGAGATGGGGGGCTGTCCCCCTCTACCTCCCACCTGCTGAGCACTGTGTGGAAGTGGCTCAGCCCTGGGCTGGGGAGATGCCATCAATGGGAACCTGAGTCTCCACCACCCCTCAAAAAAACAAGGTCCAGGATAAATTTGAGAAGTTCCAGTTGCAAAACTCAAACTTTGGCAATGGTCTGGGGGAGGAGTTAACTCTTTTTGCACTTTTCCACAGGCCCTCCTTAAGACAACTTGCTCTTTAACCCTTTTATACTCACAGCAGCCTCACAGCACAGGGGGTGTTGTTTCTTTTCTGATTCATAGACAAGGGAACTTGAGTCTAGAAGAGGTAAACAAATACCTTCATGGCATTCACACTGATGGTCTGTGGCAAAGCAGAGACCTCACACAGCCCTCACCAAGTCCTCAGTTTCTGTCCAGAGAAGTAAAACATTGTCCTAGAAGGGAAAACAAAGTGACCATTAGCTTTCAATGCACACTGTCACATCACTTGGGTAACATCTTCCATGGGGGTGAGGCCTCTTTTAATCCTTGGCCCAAGGCAAGGCTCTTGTCATGTTCCTCCAGCTTGGGGTGTTTTGCTTTCCCCTTTCATTTCAGAGCCACAAGGAAAATGCTCCCGTGGAGGTTTGCTCCCTGGGTCCAGCTCCAACCAACACATCTCTTCTGAGCACTGCCAGGAGAGCAGCACTTGTGCCTTTGGCTTCTGGAGCTCAGCTGCAAATTGGTGGCACTGATCAGAGCTGAAGTGACCTCAACCAACCCCAGCCAGCCCTTCCACAGCCTCATCCAGCAGATCACTCCCTCGCAACCCAAATACCTCTGTCCCAGCTTCTCTAAAAGCCTTTTTCTCCTCTGCCTGCTCCTGTAACCATCAAAGGAAATTTTGAGCCTTTGTCCTAACTCACAGAAGCATTTTTCTGTAAGTGCTGCACTGAGCATGAAGGCAACACTTAAAATGAAATAAAATGAGCAGCGCAAAGGAAGAAGAAGGCATGGGCAGACTTGTTCTTTCCCTCTGCTTTTCCTGGCTCCTCTCAGGTTTTCACTGGATTTTGTCCATCTCTGAACCAAAATTTCCTCTCTCTCTTCCCCTCTGAATTAACCTTAAGTAAGAGATATGTCTATTATGTGTTTTAAGGCTTAGACTATGTAGCAGTGTGTGTGGCAGGCAACCTCTCACTACCAGTGTCAGTATACTTATAAGAATATTCATAATTACGATCTATATATATATATATATACGCATAATATATATAAGCATACCTGAATTGTGGTGCCACCCACCATGAGGTGGGCAAGCACCAAAACCCAAGCTCTCCTCCTGCCTGGGGATGGAGGTGAGATACCCAGTAAGCAGCATTTGGATCTTAGTTTTCTTTGGATCAATGGAAAGGGGTGGATGGACACCTCAACCTGGTGGTTTATCCACCTTTTGACATGGGAAGAGTCCCCCTGCAAAGGCACCTGTACAGTCACCTTGCAGATGAGGGAGCACCATACCTGGCTGGGATAACACCTGGGATGGAGTTAGAAGGAGGCTTCAGGAAGAGGAAAACCTCTTCCCTTCCCAAAAATCATTTAATGATGAATCTTGGAGCTGGACATTATTTTAAATCCCACTGAGACTTACTGGTAAATGCCAGGAATAACAGCCAATGGTTCCAAGGCCTGTCTTTGAGTCACCCCAGGGTTAGCTTCATCCCAGAATGTCTTTGTGCCCCATGGTTAAAGGGATTTTTTCCCTAGGAATAACTGAAGGGAATTTGGTGAGGATTTCTGTTCCTGAGGGCACTCTGTGGGTATTTCCCTGGAGCCAGATGATGGGTCTGCTTTCCTTGCTTGGGATGGCTTCCTGCTTCCTGCTGCTTCCTGCAGCCAGGGTGCAAATTGGAGCTCAGAGCATGCAAACAAGGCTATTCTCAGGGAGACCTGACTCCAGGTGACCTCCCAACTCCTCCTTGCTTTAGCCCAAAGCCAGCTGATGTTAGAATCCCTGGGGAATAAGAAAAGTGAGGTCCTAGACTGCTGTTGTCACCTCTGCCTTGGTGCCAAAGCATCCGGGATCTCCTTAGCACTGCCTTGCCCTCCACATACCCCGTGACAGGGAGCATCAGAGGGAGCTGTGGGTCACCAAAGGGAGGATTAAAATGCCAGGGAAGGAAGGGGGGGATTTGGGATTCAGCCTCCATGTAAATGGTTTCAATCTGGAATGGGCTTCTGCACATCTCCTGGTTGTTGCTTGGAGGTGAGGAGGGACCAGGCACATGTCCCAAGCCCTCATAATAGAGATTGAAAAGTGAGCCCTGTGTCACAGCCTGACCCCTGAGATACATGTCAGGACTCCTGGGAAATACCCAGGAGATATCAGGACATGATGAGCTTCACCCTGTCCTGCTAGAGGAGGTCTCCCAGATACCTGGAACTTTAATGCACCCAAGCCCAGCGGGAACACCTGGGATGAAGCCAACAGCAGTGGGAGGAGGATTTGGAATGACTTCAGGGAGGGTGAATCAGGCCCTGGGGAGAAGGTGCTTGTTACAGATGTGGGGAATTGTGTCAGTGCAAGGAGCAGAGTCAGGTGCTAGTGATTGCTTGGCCAACTGTGGCCTAAAGAAAGTTTCCAGAGGATGAGGACACCTGATGGGATACATCCTCTGCCAGTTTAGCCTCGTCAAGTTCCCTGGGCTAGAGACACTCTGCTACTTCTCCTCCACTGAATTTCAGACCTTCCACAAGTCAAAACAACCCCTGGGTAAGTATACTCCTCTCTTCTTTTCCCCAGAACTGGTTCTGGGCTCCCCAAACCTCACAATATAAGTTAATCCATCAAGAGAGAGTTTTCAGGTGCAGCTGTAGACCTGAAGTGACCCACAGCTGTGAGGACTTGGATGAGCCCCATCAGTTTGGATAGAAAGAGTCTGATTGGAAAGACAAAACCTGACCTGGAGCAGCAAGCCAGAACAGGAATTTCTCCAGGGGTCAAGAGGAGCTGGCTGCTGCATTTTTATCTCTTCATCTGTCAGTAGCATATACTTGGCAGGATTTTTAATGAAGAACCTGAATCATTTTGGGACAGAGCTGGATTGAAAAGGTGATTTCTCCCAAGCTCCTTCCATCACAGCTGCAGAGGATGCTCCTGATCCCCCAGGTCTGACCTTGTTTGTCATCACAGTTTCCTCCTGATGGGGATGTCATTGTCTGGCAGTGCCCAACCTGAGCTGCCTCTGCTTTTGGGAGGAGTGGACAGCCCCATCCCATGGCCAGGAGGGTAGGAGGAGGGACCTGGAGGACAGACATAAGAGATTTTTTGGCTCTCTCCACACTTGGGCATCACATCAGCATCAGGCTCTAGGTTTTGTTCAAACTTTAAAAACTGGAACTTTGCCCATTTTAAATATGAGAAGGGAAATTCTGGAGGGCAACTGTGTGGCATGAGTCTCACACACACAAGCACATCCACACAGCCTGCTAAATGCTTTAGGAGATGTGGAGGAAGGGAAAGCCTTCTCATGGTGCAACAATCAATATAATTGATTTCTACCATTTGGAAGATCCTTTTGAGTTTCTAATTATTTTTTTCCCTATTATTTCCCCTTTTACACATAGTGAGCTCCCCTGGCACAGCTCTAACTCCATCCCACCTTCCCTTTGGTGTTTTTATCATTGTACAGTTACAGAAAACTCGTGTTCCACCTGCTTGGTGGTGGATGGAGCAGCACTGAGCAACAGGAGCCCTTGGGATGACTCCTGCCATTGCTGGCACAACTGCTGGACAGAGGGAACAGATGAGCAGAAGGACAAGCACTTCCCATCTGAGTTTTCTCTAGAACCCAAATGACTGTCTCTTGCTCCTTCTCCATCTGTGCTGCTCAGAACAAAGGAATTAAAGCAGAAAACTCACCCAAGGGGATTGCTTGGTTCCCTTCTCTGAACTCAGACCTGTCATAAGTTGGTGGCCCATGTTGCTCCTCATACAACCTCAGCTTGGCTTCACCATCCCCTGAGGACAAAGCTCTGGGCTCTGCTCCTCTGATCTGGCAGTGGTTCACATCCAAAGCAGTAGTGTGATGGCTTTATGGGCCATTTAAATACATAGGCCATTGAACAGGCTTTTCCAAGACACAGAAGCACAATCGTGATCCCCTGCAGCCCTCTGATGTTCTTAGCACACAGCTGCTCTGGACCAGAACCCCAGGGAGAAATCTCAGCAAGAAAGGAGGGCATTTCACTGTAAGTATTTCAGTGAGCTCTTCCCTTCAGCTTCCCTTCTGTAGAAGGCAGATCAGGTTCATCTGAGGTTCTTCAGTGGATTTGGTTCATCTGAGGCACCCAAGCCTCTTGTGCTGGTCACTTTAAAGCAGCTAGGGAGATTAAATCCAGCTCTTCCTCTGCTAGAAACACAGGCCCTTTATCATCCAAATGAAACCTGACTTTCTTAAGCAGACAGACTGCAGGGCTTGTGACACATGGGTAAGCCATCTGGAGTCCATCCAGGTCGTGGCTGGGTTTTGCAAGCACAAATATCGTGGCTACATGTCCCCAAAAGCTTCCCACCACCTGAGTTCCACTGTCACCTGCTCTCTTCCCGTAACTTCAGCATTCCCAAGGGGAATGACTATGACTTCTACGAGTCATAGAATGCTAGAATAGTTTGGATTGGAGGGAACCTCTAAAGATCATTCAGTTCCAATCCCCCTGCCATAGGCAGGGACACCTCCCACCAGACCAGGATGCTCCAAGCCCCATCCAACTTGGCCTTGATCACTTCCAGGAATGGGGCAGCCACAACTTCCTTGGGAAATGTGTGCCAGTGTCTCACCACCCTCACAGGAAATAATTTCATCTTAATATCTGATAGAAATTTCCCCATTTTAAGTTTGAAACTTGTCCTATCACTCCACGCCCTTATGAAAAGCCCCTCTCCAGCATTCCTGTACCCCCTTCAGGTGCTGGAAGATGCTCTAAGGTCTCCTAAGGCCTTCTCCAGGCTGAACAACCCCAGCTCTCTCAGTCTGTCTCCATAGCAGAGGTTGCTTCAGACCTCTGATCATCTCCATGGCCTCCTCTGGACTCGCTCCAAGAGCTCCAGGTCCTTCCTGTGTTGAAGTCTTCTTATAAACAAAGCTCCCATGAAGAGCTGTTGTCCAAACCAAAACCAGGCTGTTGGGTTGAAGCAGTGGCACCCAATTAGCCCCAGCAATATTAATCAGCTGGAGTCCTGCAGCGTGTCCAGCAAAGCTGCTGCTGCCCCTTCTCCTTATGAAGTTCTTTGGGTGGGATTTTTCTGTTTGTGTCTTCTTAATGTCAGTGCACTGTGTTTTGAAAGCATGACAGTTTTGTTCCTGAGAACAGATGCTGACTGGGGCTTCTTTCAAGCCAGCTTCAAGAGGAACCTGGTCAGAGGCTCCCACTTGTAGGGTCTGTCTCCTTTCCCTCCTTGGGAGGTGAAGATGACCCAGCTCTGCTACAAAATAAAGGTAAAATAAAGTCCTTCTCTGCAAAGCTCTCACTCATGCCAAGAGGAGGTCTGTGTGGTTGAGGATTAAAGGGCAAACCCCGGGCATGGGAAGTGCTGCATTTGCTAGGATCCCATGGAGCACACAATGGCATGAGGAGAATGCACCCCATGCACACTAACACACTCTCCACCCAGTCAGGACCTCAAGACAATGTCAAATCACTTTTATTGGGGCTTTTATTAGCCTGGCAGCAAACCCTGCTTAGCTGCAGATCAGGCTCCTGGGTCACCATGTCCAGATGCCAAAGCCCCTGAGCTATGGTGCAGCCTCCAAGGGTGGCCCTGTGCCCTGCCAAGGAGGGGAAGAGGAGCTTTGGGGTAGAAATGGCTACAGCATGGGGTTGTCTGTTTAAATCCTACCTGAAGAGTGAGAAGTGGACCTTATAGGGGATGTTAGAGCAAAAGGAATATCCCCTGGATAGGAGGAACCAGCTCAGCACAGCCCCAGCACCAGATCACACTAAACAGCATCTGGCCATTGCCCTTTGCCTCCTCACCACTTGGTCCTCCCCACATGCAGGTGCCACAGCTCCTCTCTGCCTGGAGACATCCCACCTTCCTGTGAGCATCTCCACAAGTAGTCCAGCATCCTGGTCCACGTCAGTGGCTGTGGAAGGAGACAAAATCCATTCACAACCTTGAGCTCAGCTTTCTGTGGAGGGGTTTCTTGCCTTGCTGCAAGGAGAGCCCGTGGTGACCATGCTTACAGCTGGTTCCCTCATCAAATGCTCATGTTAAATGGCTAAATCAGAATCTTTGGCCTGTAAAGCAGCTTTTCTCTCCTAAAACTTGCAAGGACACCTCGACAGCAGGTCAGCAGCACAAACTGCTTATCTGGCCCCATGAATAAAGACTCCATGAAGCTTCTCACCCTTCAAGAAGTTTCAGCCAAGCAAAACTTCATCCCAGAGTGCCCTGGGCAGACCAGGAGTTTTCACAAATACAATATGTTGGGATTAACAACCACATTCATCAATAACAGGCAATGTGTCCTGGCAGGTATTGATTCAGCAGCAGGATGTCACTGCATGGGTCACTCCAGCACAGACACTTCAACTGTGTGGCATGTCCCATCTGAGCCATGGGTACAGAGCATCCCTTCTGCAAACAAGCTGTGTGACCCGCCCCTCCTGCCTCCCTGCTTTGCTTTCATCCTTCATTAGTGATCACCTTCATTAGTGTCCAGCACTGATGATGTTTCCATTCACGTCTTGGGGAAGGGGGTTTTGCATTTTTCAAAGTGCAAGCACAAGGCCATGTGTCTGGTTTTATTCCTCCACCTCCATGTCTTCTTCTCCTCTCTTGCCCAAGCACATTTTTTGTTTGCTCTGGTTGTGGGGGAAATGGGAAATGAGCTGGAGGGGGGGGAAGGTCCTGCAGAAAATGAGGTGATGGGCTTGGGTGGGACAGACCCAGACTGGGGAAGATACATGATGGGGAAGGTTTTAGAGTAGAAGGATTTAGATGTGTAAATTTTGGGGTGAAAAAAGTGAGAAGAGAGGGTGGTGGGACAGGAAAATGTGGGGTGAGGGTGCCCTGTTCAGATGTCATTTGGGAGCAAGGGTACACAGGTCCCACTCCATCCCTGTCCCTCCATCCCTCCATCTCTCCACAGGCACCCAAAGGAATGACCTTGTCCTGGCCCACGAGGAGCAGTGAGCCATCCATCTCCCACTATTTTCAACCTCCAGCAATAGGTTAGTACTAAATACACTCCATGCTGTGGTTTCAGTGTTGGGTGAAGTGTCTGTCTGTGCACCTACCCCCACTGCCAGGGCAGGCTTTAGGAACCAGCTCCTGCTTTGGGATTTCTATTAAACCCCCTCACTGTGTCATTTTTCCTTTTTCACTCACCTCTCTCCAACCACAACCACCTCCAAGCCAGCTTGTGAGGGAAGAGGAACTCCTGCTGACATCTTTTTCTTTCTCTTGTGGTTCCTCAAATGATTAACAGAGAATCTGGGACTCGTGCACTTCCCACTTAGGGAAAACAGAAATAAGACGATGGGGAAATTCTCTGGGTTCCCTCTTGCAAAGTTTTAACCAGATCATACCGTAAATGGGGAGCTCTGGAGCTGCCTCCTGACTAAAGAAAACTAGACATCTCCCTCCATTTAGTGAGGCTGTCAGAAATCAGTTATGCTTCATATAGCAACAGCAATAATAGAAACACCAATTTTATTCCGGTGGTTTTATAGGCAGCCAGAAAACCGGATGAATTTTTCATGAAAAGTTTCACAAAGACATGTAGTGGTTTAAGGTTTGCTTTTCCACAGGGGAAGGGATGGTGGAAATGAGTCATTTGAAATCTTTCAAACCACTCAGACTTTGTTTAGCTCATACCTAATCTTCCTGAAGCACTATAGACACCCATGGAAAGGAGAGGGGAATCCAGTCTGGGCTGCTACACAGGGAAACCTTGTGTTTCACAGCCTGGTTTCACAAGGTTTTCTTTTCAGGGATCTGAGTCTGAGTTCCAGGGATGGAAATAGGCACAGGCACTGCTGGAACTATTAGGCTCTGGGAGCAGCAGAAATAGTCACTTAATAGTAGTCAAGTAGTCACCAATACCTCCACATCCTTAAAGGAATAAAAATAATAATAATGACAAAAAATTATAGCCCAATGGGTGATAGTTTTAGAAGAGAAAAGGGGAGATCCAGACTGGATATAAGGAAGAAATGTTTTACAATGTGGATGGTGAATCATTGTAACTTGTTTCCTGGAGTGGTGGTAGAGGCTTCGTCTCTGTAACATTCCAGGTCAGGTTGGACAGGGCTCTAAATAACCTGATCTAGCTGAAGATGTCTCTGCTCACTGCAAAGGGCTTGGACTTGATGACCTTTAAAGGTCCCTTTCCAACCCAGACTATTCTATGATTCTGTAATTCTACAATTAAGGCTTAGTAGAATCAGGCCACATTCTGAATGTCTGTTCTTGATGTCACACCTGATCCAACTCCTAGATCAAGACTTAGAATCCAGGACATAAAAAAGTCACAACTTTTCCTGACATTTACTTGATTTAAGTGGTACAGATGAGAGCTGCTTTCAACTTTTCTTAACGTGTTTTGTGGTGTCATCATAAGGCTGAAAGAAAGACTTAATAGGGTTGTGGATTGTGGACAGTGAGCAGCTCATTAACATCTTCATTAAACTCACTACTGGATGGTGATATTAATATGAGCAATTAGCACCATTACCAATATTTTAACAATGGAAATTCAAAAATGAGTCATTAGTCCTCTCCCAGATTGCAAGGTTGTCTTAAAGATTAGAAAACTTGTATATTAAGGCTTTCCAGATTTTCTCCCCAAATGCAAGGGTTAGAAACCTTCTTTGAAAAAAAGACAAAAAAAAAGACAAAAAAAAAAAGACTGTGGGATCCTTGCAATGGAAAAAGCCTGAGAGCTGGCAGCCTGGGAGTCTTGATTCCTGCCATGGAAAAGATCAAAAAACTGGATTCCAGTAATGTGGTCTTGATCACGGGATGCTCGGGTGGTTTATTTTGTCTTGCAGGCTGTTTGTTGAATGGAGGAGAGTTTCTCATGGACGTGCCCAGTGGTCTCTGTGTGCATGGTGTGTGTTTGGGAAGCAGCTCAGAGTTTTCAATTGCTGTGTTTGGCTTGTTTAAAAACAAAGGAAAACGAGCAACACCATGTAAGCCTGAGAAGCAAACGGTGAAATTGAAAGGCAAAGTTTTGGGATAAAGCTGCAGGACTGAGCTAAAATCTGTTACACATGCTGCTCTGGTCTGAACTTTTTGTAATTCTGGAAGGGATCATAGAGCAAAGCTGTTGACTTTGTTAAGTGTTTGCAGGTCAGGCTGCAGAGAAAAATCCCTTCCACGCTTCACCTTTTTTATGGGATGTAAAAAGAGAACACTGTCCCACTGCTGCACAGGGGCAGAAGTCTCTGTTCTGCCCTGCAGGAGAGGACATTGCCCTGTGGTGAGTCCCTCAGCACAAGGATGGGGTTGGGGATGGTGGCACAAGCAGGACAAGATCCTGAACACAGGGCTGCTGGGATGTGAGGTGACACCAGGTGGGCCAGAAGCACCTCCAGGGCTGATGGGAGCTGCTGAGATGTTTGCATCTGGGATGCAAATTTTGGGTGCTGAGGGGGCCCTGCTTGGCACCACAACCTTGTGAGGTAACCACAACCATGTCAGGTAACTGCTACAGGACATGCTGAGTGGTAAGGAATAAGAAAACCCAAAGCAGCATTTCAGGGGTGTGCACAGCCCTGCTCAAGGCACTGCAGAGCCCAATGTCCTTCTGCCTGGTATGGCCTGCACCACCCTCAGGGCTTCCAGCCTCAAAAACCAGGATGTGCATCACATCAAAAGCTAGAAATAAGGAGGGGAAGAAGGAAACATTAATTAGACTTTACCAAACTTAGTACCAAGGATCAAGGATGCAGGCAGACTGATGAGAGGAAGGAATGGATGGATGGATGGATGGATGGATGGATGGATGGATGGATGGATGGATTGATTTAAGAGATCCAACCTTGGACTGATTTGAATTCTGATCCACATAATGTATCACCAGGTCCTCAGTAGAAGACTGCATCTTTCCTGTGTTATGGCTTTGAAACACTCTTAAGCCTCCTGATTAAACATAAACACACACAGAGCATCACTGAATCACAGAATGGTTTGGGTTGGAAGGGACGTTAAAGATCATCCAGTTCCAACCTCCCTGCATAGGCAGGGACACCTCTCACTCGACCAGGTTGCTCAAAGTCCCATCCAGCCTGGCCTCAAACAGTTCCAGGGATGTGGCATCTGCTGTGGAAGGCACCCTGTGCCAGTGTATATATATATATATATATATACTTGCATATATGTATGTATGAAAAACTGAAATCAACATCATTTGGGGATATTATTTCTCTGAGCCTGTATTACCCCAGGAACGCCATAGCAGGGTCTGATAATTGGTCACTCAGATCTACATTTGGAAGAGCCTGAGGATCAGAGCAAGCCTTAGCATTTCCCTCTGTGACCTTGTGTGGTTCTGAGGACTGCAGAAGCATCATCTGCCAGAGAGCCTCACTGGCTCTTACATAAAGGAAAATTGTGCTAACCCAGTTTCTGTAAGGAAGGTAAAAGGACAAGGCAATTTTTTATTTTATTTTCTTCTCTTTGTTGCAAGAGTTTCTGCAGGCACCAGGGTCTCCTCATGCTGTGTGTTTCATAAAAACACGTTGAAGAAAAGGGGCTGGCCTTATGTGACCTACTGGAACTTTGGAGCCAGAGCCAAGATTAGGACTCCAGTTTTCAGCTCCCAGTCCTGGATTCTCCTCATTAAATGACACCTCATCATTACAATAATGAGATCATCCCTGTTATTTAATTACATTCTCCTTGTTGCTACAAATCCTCTGTGTAGCAATCCAAGTGCTTGCTTTCTAAGGTTAGTAGGAACACAGAGAGATGTTTCCTGCCTCTCTGTTTAGATGTCTATCACTTACGTCTGGTCTGACATCAGCTTTTTCCTGCTGTGACCCTGGAAAGGCTGAACACACGTGTGTGTGCCTGCTCTGGGACTGCCAGTGCTCACCTCCTCATTTAAAGGTTGAGATGTGGGCTTAATTTTGTAAAACTATTTGGTTTCTTGAAGGCTGCTCACAGCAGAGGAATGAAGGGTCCCCAGGATCTAAGCTTCTGGGCCTATACCCCATTTGCTTGTTGCAAAGATGTGACTCTTCAGGATGCCAGCAAATTCCTTGCTCCAAGGAGGATGGGACATGCTGAGACCTGGCTCTGGCTTTGTGCAAGAAACTCTCTTGCCTCCATCTTATTAAATCACAGCCCCTGAGGGTGAGGAGATGCTACCTCCAGGAGGACCTGTTGCTTCTGGTGCTGGTTGTGTTGCAGCAGTGTCTGGTCAGCTTTTTACAACACGTCATTAACTTCAGCCACATGGGGGGAAGTAAGGGCTCAAAGAAGAGCATTCAGTAGCAGAAATCTGGATGGGTTTGTTCCCAGGGCTGCACCCCACCACTGGGCAGAGTGGTGGCAACAGCAGCAGCTCAGGAGGATGAAATGGGAACCATCACCACTACACCTTAATCCCCCCAAAATGAAAAACACTTGAGAAGAAAAGCCCTGGATGACTTCTTGGGTAATGGCTCCAGGCTGCTCCCAGATCCACTTGTTTTTCCCCAGATCTTCCAGAGAAAATTGGGATTATGTTTTTGGCAGCTCCTGCAACTCCATGTGACACAGGAGATCACCAGATTTCTGGGCAGAGAAAAAGGCAGGCTGTGCAAGTCATGGCATTGCTTGTGTGTGTAGTACTGCCTGCCACAGCTCTTGCCAGCCCTGGCTACCAGGGCTACCACCACTTTCCTGTTTCTCCTGGCACTGCCTGCTTGGATATGTTGGTATTCCCAGCTAGGCAGCCCAGGTGCTGGGGAGTTTATGTGATTTACTTATGATCATGCTGAAGATTTTTTGGCCAAGGAAGACTTCAATCCCAGGTAGGGGGGGGTCAGTAAATTTACATCTTCACCACCTGAACATTCATTTATAGCCTCTGAATTCTTGTATCTCAGGAAATGATGTCCCATGTCTTTTTTACATTCCTCTTCAAGTTTCCTTTAGCTACAATACCTGTGGGAAACAAATAAGCAAAGATGCCTCCTTGTTCTGAATCTTAATTTTTCATCTCTTTGCCATGCCAGGCTGAGTACTGGTGTTTGCTAAGCCTGAGCAGACGCCCCAACTTCCCTCTTCCCCCACATTTTCACCACTTCATTACAACCTTGTTCCATGCTGTCAGAAACGAGCCAGTAACTCCCCAGGGCAGGGCTGTGTACCTGGGCAGACTGGGAGGGTCTAAGCATGCTTCCCAGTACTGAAATAATGAGCAATTAAGTTATTAATTAATAGCTCCCATGGATTTCCACTGGCAGGTGAAGCACTTTGCAGTGGCTGGTATCTCTGAAGGATCCTTTCTTATATCTAAGTCTAGAGTAATAATGCTAGAAGAAGAAAAAAAAAAACAGAGGCAACCCCTCCTACATCTCTGGGAGATCTGGAGACTTCCTGTCAGACAGACAGATGCTGTCTTCCCTCCAGACATCTGGAGAAGAGAGCTTTGATGCTGATGGTGGGAAATGTTCTTGGCTTGCTCTGGCTGGATGAGAAACCACTGCTATCTGAGGCAGTGATTGTGCCATGTCTTTCCTCCCAGCACTGACTGGGATTGGAAGAAATCATGTACTGGGAAAGAAATTTTGCTCAGTAACCACATCAGGGTGTGCAAAGGAGGGAAACACCATCCCAAGTAAATCTGCAATTGGTCTAATTGCTCAGCTCCTTGTTGCTCCCATCACCATATGAACTTCATCCCTCTGATGGGTCTGAGCAGCAGCAGCAACTCTAAATACCTATGAAACAAGCAGTATTCTGGCAAATGAGGCTACAAAAATACCTTCCTTCTATTTATTATGACACAACTCTGGCCACACACAGGCAGAGCTGGAAGATATTGAGGTATGGGCTTTGCTGACCACCAAATCATGTCCCAGGTACAAGAACCCTCAATGGTTAAAGGTTCTTGGATGGTTGGTGGACTAGATGAGAAGTCACTGAGCATTCGTCCTCCAACACCATCACTCATCAGCCTGGAGGGCTCGGAAGAATGGCAGAACATGAGGGATAGCCATTCCCTCTTGGAGCTCGACACATCTTGTGCAGCACAAAGCATAAAGGTTCCCTGTGGACTTTGCTGTGTCCACTTCCCAGTCTGGGAGACAATGATATAGTGATAAACATTGATTAAAGCAAATCCAGGGTTTTTTTTGGTTTTTTTTTTTCCCCTTCTGCAGGAGGAAAAACAAAAGCCACAATGTAGTCTTTTGTTTAACCCCACCCTACCCCTGTTTCTCAGAATAGGAAAAAGGGGTGAGGAAGTTTTACCCTCAAGCACACACAAATTCTGCCTTCCACCCATGTGGGCTGCATGGCTGGTGTGCCAAAATCCAGGTTTTGCTAAAGCATCACCCCCCCACGAGCAATCAGAGACAAAAAAGTTTGGTGGAAAAATTTCCAGCCAGTTCAAGAATCCCATTTAGTCCTCCTGGTAGAACAAAGAAACCCATCAGAGACTCTGATCCTGAGATAATTGTGGTCTCAGACAGACAGGTTGACTTGAAGTCCAGAGTTTAAAATCTGTTTGACTTCTGTGCAATAAAATGAAAAAAGGAAGCAAGAAACCTGAAGCAGTACCACAGTGGTTAACCCATAGCTCTGCTCCAACAAATACATTTGTGCACTCCTTGGTGTGGTCTCTTCTGTACCTGTAAAGCAGAGTCTACATGTAGAGCACTCAAAATAAATAATGCAGGGTAAGAAGGGTTAATAAAAGATGTTGCATGATGGGGCAATTTGGCTGCTCAGCTGGATTACTGCTGACAGTCCAGAGATCTGATTTATGACTTTGAGGTAATTCTTGGAAATGTTATCCCATCGTTTTGTCATCCTGTTGCCATGTTTTTCTGATTATTTGTATATTTTCTGTTGAGCACTCTTCCATCATACTACAGTCAGAAGAGAGTGTCACAGTCTTCTTTGTTCTCCTGTAATTTCTTGCCAAAATAGTGGTTTTCCATTTGTGGTCTGTGAGTAATGGTGGGTCCAAAGGCTATTTCAGAAGGGTCGGTGAAGGTGACTAAGAACAGCAAATGGAATTTTTTTTTTCCAGAGGTCTCTCCTAGCTGCTGAGACAATATCTCAGAAAATATTGAAACCTATTTTGAAGATGTCAAGGAGCAGGGGTCTCCTTGTGTTCATCGCCACCCTCTGTTTGCAGTTTCCTTTCTATTTGCATCTCTCTCCCTCCAGACCTCTGTATTGCATTATGGCTTTGTCTGTCCAACAGGAGAGCACTGTGCTGGGAGAGGTGATGCTCTGGTGAGCTGGTCTGCAGGCTATGCCCCTGGGTCTCCTGGTAGGTCAGTGAATATTCCCGAGCCTTCCATGGAAGGGGCTGGGAAAAGGATATCAGCTGCCAATAGGCTGGAATTTGCCAGTGGCTGCACTTTGAGGGACAATTCACAAGGACCACAAACCAAGAAGGGTGGAAATCCTCTGTCTCTGATAAACAAAAGATCTGAGTTTCTGTGTGGCAGATTCAGCAGTTCTCACCTCACTTTTTTCTGCACTCTTTCCAGATTTGCAAAATTCATTTAAAAGTCCAGACCCTACAACTGAGTGCATTACTTCAGCTACACCTCTTGCTGCCTACACTGGAAGCAAGATCTGGCCTCCTGCACTTTCCTGGCTCACTCCTACATTGGAAGACCACACAGGCTCTTGCCACCACATCATCTCACTATAACCTCATGCCCAGCACTAGGACATCATGAACTTTCATGGAGCTGCTGACCTGAAGTGGTTGAAGAACACGTCCCTCTGGCTTGCCTTTGCCTTTGGTAAGTATTGTCTAATCCAGTTTTAATTTCCCTGTCCTTTTTCTTCATCCTTACACCAGTCAATATAGCATTATCTGACACAAGTGGTCTAGATCCCAGTCATCTCAGTCTGTCCTCCACATTTGCAGTGAATACTATAGTCCAAACACCCACCTGTAACCCACAGCTGTGGCAGCTCCTCCATGCAATACTGGCTGTGTTTGCCTCCTTCCATCAATATCAGACTCTAGGTCAAAAGTTCTGTTTGTTAAATGAGTCCCACATGTTAAATAAAGAGAGGAGAGGAGAGCCCAGGTGTCCACAGTGTTCAAGGACCTTTCACTGTCAAGAGAGAACTTACGGAAAATTCCTTGAAGATCTTCAGATGAAGACCATAAAGGAGGCTTAAGAACCCAACAGTCTCTGCCGACATGTCCCACTTTCCTGCCCTCATATCTGATGACATTTTATGGAATCATAGGATGGTTTGGGTTAGAAGGAAGCCTTTAAAGGTCAGGTAGTCTGATCCCTGTGCAGTGAGCAGGGACATCTTCAGCTAGATCAGATTGCTTAAAGCCCTGTACAACCTGAATATTGGATGGGATGACCTTTAATGTTTCCAGGGAAGGGGTAACCTGTGCCAGTGTTTCACCACCTTCATTGTAAAAAATTTCTTCCCTATATCTCATCTAAATCTCCCCTCTTCTAATTTAAAACCATCACCCCTTTTCTTCTCACAACATGCCCTGCTGAGAACACTGATCACATCTTTCTTATAAGCCCCCTTTGAGTACTGAGTGGCTGTCATAACATCTCCCTGGAGCCTCCTCTTCTCCAAAGGCTGTGAGGGAAGCACGTGGGCCAGATATCTGAGATATTGTAATATCACTGCAGTCACCAGCATTTCTGTTCACTCCTGTCTCTCGTGGTTCAGCTTCACTAGACACAGCTCTCTGGTGGCTATGAAGATGTAGCACTCTGTCTGGACTTCTGCACAGGGACCTCAGCTGGGCTGTCACAGAGGGACAGAGCAGATGGGTGAGGAAGCAGGGCCAAAGGCTGCCTGCATCTCTTGGCCCCCATGTAGACAGAAGTAGCAGTGGACTTGGTAGACTCTGCTCAGGTTGCTGTTAGTGGACATCAAATCAATACAGGCAGGGGGCCATTTGTCTTGGCCTAAAGAAGACATCTGCAGCAGCTAAGATAAATCATGCCCTGCACATATCTGTTTCTATCCATTGACTGTGAAGGGGACCTTGAGGAACTAACTCAGCTCAAAATATCATCTTCTCTGATTCTGGCCGAGCTTCACTGTCTAACCCCAGGTTCATCCCTGTCCTGACAGCTGCTCTTCATCCATAAAGTCCACCCTCAGACCCTGCAGGTCTCTTGGCTCCACTCATCTCCTTCAAACGTTCCAAGAGCCAGCCAAAAACTTAATCCCTGGGACAATTAGAAAAAAGCCTTCTTATTTCCACTTACATCTCACTTTTGTTTTGCCAGGCAAAGCAAACCAAACAATTTCAGTCTCCTGTCACTAGGCACAGCAGCCAGCTTTCCACTGCACCTGCTCTGGTATAAAGTTGCATAGTGACAATTCCCCATCAACAATGATGTTTGGAGATCTTTATCAGGGCAGGTGTTCAGCAAATGGTCTCTTTGTAGGAGGAGTACCCTGCTCTCCTAATTGCCAGCACAAGAGCTGTACAACACAGCTCCACAAGGCTTTGCAGCTTAAGGCTCCACTTGGGGTGAATATGATCTTCTCCTTCACCTGAAAGTCTGCTGTAAAAATGTCATCAGCCACCCACACAAACCGGTGTGTGACAACAGGTTGCAATGCAAAATATTCCTGCTCACCAAAAGGAGTCAGGTGGGAGGCACCCTGAGGTTGCCTTTTCAGTGGTGAGGATGAGCTTTTGCTCACAAGTGTGATAGCAAACACCAGAGAGACCACTGCTCCTGCAGTCTCTTATATCAGACAGTATGGAGGTGGCAGCCAGAGCTGGACAACAGGCAGAGATTGTGTTTTGCAAAGGAGATGGATGTTTGATGCTTGTGGTCTGGTTACTGTATCTTCTTTTAAATGAAGAAGGTTTTTCCAATTGGACTTCTTTCCTGGCATTGCCTCAAGTCTCAGTTTGGCTACAGTGTGCCTTTATCACATAAGTTTAAGTGATGTGCAAGTCTCAGGTCACAAATACTATAAAATGTCTCCTGGATATTAGTTTGATGCTGTCTCTACTCAGCCACTGCATTTAACCATTAGAGGGGACCATCATAGCAGGCATTAGCAGGAATCTGCCCCATTAGCTAGAATGGTTCTCCCTTCCCCACCTCCCCTCCTGGACTACTGAACTTTTAAAAACCTAGAGACTATTTAAAAACCCAGATCTGAGTTTTACAGCTCGACTTTCATGTTTGCTCACAGCTGAAGAGCTGGAAGGCCTTGGTTTTGAGAAAGCAAGTATGACAAAGCACCTCCTTGGGTGAGAGAAGATTTGCAGCCTTTGGCAGCTCGCAGGGCACGTTTATTTGCTACTGATGGGAGAGAAGCAGGTACTTTCTTTTCCCCCCCTGGAAGAGTGCAGCAGGGAGACAGATGATTCCCAGGAAGCCTCCGTTTGATGGCTCCTGCCGTGCAGCATCTCCTGCAGCTTGCAGAAGCAGGGGCTGGCTTCTTGTTGGAAGGCAAATGGGTGCCAGAGATAAGCTTGCTCAAAGAAATGGCTCTCTCTGATCCTGCTTGCTCTTCCACTGGTTTATTCCACACTAATAAAAGAAAGTGGGCTGTGCATGGGCTGTGTGCATGGAGCCCAGCACCCGGACGTGGAATTCCTGCTCCTCGCCAACTTTCCCCTAAAGCTTCCTTCTTCCAATAAATCACGGAGCCGAGTTATGGGGCTCTGTTTGGTGGGGGCTGCTTTTAATTGCAGTTTTAAGAACTGTGGGAAAGCAGAATTAATGCCATATGTTTTGGTTTGGTTTTGGTTGTTGGGTTGTTGTTTTTTTTTAGGCTCTCGGACCAGTGGCGGGGTCTCGCTTTCAGTTTTTGGCTGGGTTTCAAACATCACATTGAATTTTCAGGTTCCTCTGTGTTAAGCCACAGCAAGAGGGGGGAAGGGGAGGAGGAGAGGTGGTGGCAGGGTGAGGGAGGGTGATGCTGTGTTCCTGGGGTGGAGAGGCAGAGAAAAATGAAAGGGCTCTTCCAGAAGTGAGTAGAAACACTCCAGGTAGAAACCATCTGCTTTCTGGCCTTCTGCACAGAAAAATGAGGTTGAAATTTGTGAAAAGGGGAATATAATGAGAAGGAGAATGGAGTATACAGTGTGTTTCTTGGTTTGGATTGGGTTTATTTCTCCTGGACACTGTCTTATTTCATGCTACTCCTTTCATGGACTTACCTTCTTCCCACAATGTTCTCAGTGTTGGGTGATGCTTTGCCTTCTCCCCTCCCCACTGCTGTCAGGCTGTGTTACGGGTGTGAATTTATCAAAGATGAGCCCTGAGGAAGTTCAGGGTAGGGTTTACATCTTGTAGGACTGAATTTTGTGAGCAAAGAGCAACCCCTGAAAGGATGGGACAAATAAAAGAAAGCCAGACTCTCTTTAACCATTTGAAGACTTCTGGTTCCAGCCATCTCAATGTTGGAACTGTACTTCCAGGTGGATCCAGCCTTGTTCCTTCAGAGAACTGAGAACTTAAGGCTTCTCTAAGAGGAGAAGCTTTCATACAAATACAACTCCTACTGTGTCCTGCAGAGAAATGAAGGACCTTACTGAGTCTTCTCCTCTCTGTTGGCACCGGGGGTTTAGCAGGGCCAGGGCTGGGTGATGAACTGTGTGAACCCATAAAACAAAACGGCTTGTTCAGTCCACACTTCCCTGCCTGGAGCATGGATGCAGAGCCCTGGCATCCCCAGCTGAGCAGTGGATTGGTGTCCCAGGGAAGAGTGTCCTGGCAGGACCTGGACCTTTGGACATCTTGTTTTCCTTTGTGGTTCCCTGTGAGTTTCAAAAATTGCCATGAGTGAGCCATTTACATGCCTGTGCCTCAGTTTCCCTACAAAAGGGGATAACCACAGAGCTGTAGGGTCTACTTGAATACTCACCTCTGAATGTGTGGTGGTTGGGCCACAGGTGGAAGCGAGCAGAGCTGGAGGGCACCTTGAGGCTGTCTGAATGAGCAGACTCAGCAGGGCCAGGGAACTTTCTCAGATGTTGACCACCAGACCCACATCTTTCCTCTGGCAGCTCAGTCCCTGGGATAGTTTCTGTTGCTCTGTGAGTAGATCTCCCCCTGAGCATGGTTCAGGGGACTGCATGGACTGGGGTTCCCTCTCAGGCAGTATGGGTAAGGATGCTCTGTGAGAGGAGCCTTTCATTGTAAGGACACAAGTTGTGCCAAACTGGGTGACCCCAAACCAAACCTCAGGCTGTTTTATCTGTCAGTGCTGAGAGGTCATCTGGCCCATCCCAGGTCCCCAGAGTTCCTGCTCTGCCTGTATCTTCCCTGAGTTGTGTTTCTCCAGATGGTTCTTGGAGCCACCATGAAGACACCATCTCCTTCCCTGATGGATGTGAAGGGGACAGTCCCAGCTGAGTCTCATCTCCTATCCTCAGTTTGTTGGGAATCTTTCTCCCTCCTCTAGCTTCCCTGATGGCCTGCAGCACTTTGGACTTGGGGTGAAGGCTGAACATGAGATATCTGCTTGCATACTGTTGGAAGAGGAGATGTGGGTGATATAACCCTTCCATAAAGGAGTGCTGTGGGAAGAGCAGTGCTCAGTGTATGAAAAACACAGAGAGAGGCACAACATGACATGGACCACAGCTCCTGTTCCCTCTCTACCTGCTATGTCTGGGTACTGGTTCATGGCAGATGTTGTGTGAGTTTAATCCCTCTCTGTTCAGAGAGAACGTGACCTTGCCCACCAGTCCAGGTGAGCCCCAGCTACCTGTAACTTGGCACAGCCCCTGTCTGATGAGATCTGCAAACTCATTGCACCCAGCCACGGGCTGACATCTGCAGATCCTCACAATGCACTTGCTGAGGCTGCAAACTAGATCATCTAGTTTAGATCTAGGCATCATTCCAACTGTTTGGAAATAGATGATCTTTAATGTCCCTTCCAATAAAAACCATTCCATGGTTCTATGAAAGAGGGCCCATCTGTCCCTGGTGCAGGTGCTAGAAGTTATGAGGCCCTCAACCCCTGATGTCCTGGTCCAGGAGTGTGTTAAATGCCTCTCCCAAGCCTGTGTTATACACAGGATATTTATTTCCACTACTATGGAAATAAAGCCCATCTCTGAAAAAGAGAAGATGGCTTTTTGTAAGCTCTGGGCTTCCTGGGAACCAAGGCAGGTGAAAGGACTGGAGAGAGAGCAAGGTCTGAGCTGAGCAAGGAGGTCCCACATGGAGAGGTGACAATTCTCTTTTTTCCCTTCTTCTAGGAGCTGCAAAAACACTGTGACTCTGGAAGATCATCGTGGACACAGGTTTCTCTCCTAGCTTCTGTTCTGACTTGCTTTAGTTTGGGTTTAAAATATCCTGAATGCAGCATAAATGTCCTAGGCAACAGTGGTGAGGGAAGAGACAACTCCAGGTGGGGATCCAGCCAACACCTGTGACCACACAAACATTGTTTGGAACACAAGTGGGTGCTACAGTTAGTCACCAGCAGTAAAGACAGAAGGGTGACTTTGGCCAAGCCAGAGGTAATAATTAGTTTGCTCATTTGTTAATATGGCACGAGGAAGAAGGGACCTGGCAGGTGACTCATAGGGGATAAAACATGCATAACATGTCACAGGGGTGAGATGGTTTCTCCAGGTTTGAGGATGATATTGCCTCCTCTAGATGTTGCCTTGAGTTCTATCAAAGCAGCTCACACTGAAATTTTTTCAGGAAAAATAAAAAAATCTGAATGGAATAAGAGAAGAAGAGAAGGGGTGTGATGGGCCTCAAAAAATGGCCTAAGGAATTGTTTCTACCTCTGAGCAGGTGTAAATACCTGGTGACTTCTAGTTCTTGCCAAACATGGGAACTGTATTTATTTTGCAGAAACATAAAACACACGCCTCAGAGCTCCTCAACATTTTTGAGAAAATCACCCTCCACCTTAAAATCCACTCACAAGAACACACCATTTTCCATGAAAATATTTCCTTGAAACTTCTTAACAAATTGCATTTCCTCAGTTTAGCTTCAGCAGTGTTCAAATGATTTGATGACTTAGAGGGATACTGTTGCACCTGGTGGGGATTCATTTTGTATTGTATTGAAATATTAACTGAAACATTTTCAACCTGTGTTTTGTTGTATTGTGCTGGGATTTATGTCACGTGTGCCTTTGTTATGTTGGGTTTTGACATTATCAAAGTGAAAAGTTTCAGTGGTGAATAGCTTTTTCATTCTTACTCCATCAAACTTTTAAAAATTTTGTGGTTTTGTTCAGATTCAAAATTGTAAATAGGAAGCAAATGTGGACATTTCCCAGAGGACAAAAATTCTAAATTACAGCCAGCTCTGCCTCTGTGTTTAGAAGGAATCCATGCTTTCCTGGCATTAATCTGCAAGTCTGGAGAGCTGCTCTGTCTCCCAACCCCACCACAGCCCTGGGCAAGTCACTTAGGACTTGCTTTCATGAGGAAAGAATCTGGAAAACTATCCATGGTCACCCAAACTACATGCATTTACTCCTTATGAAGGGTGAACTCATCTCCACAGCAGTTCTCCAGCCCTGGCCTCTCTCCTTAAACTCCATTTTCCAGGAAGCAAACTGGCTGAGGTCAGTTGAAATCAGATGAACCTTCCTTTATGTTGACTGCAATAGGAGCCCAAGGTGAGCACCTCAGCTGAAGATGCCCAATGTTCCTGTGATGGATCCCCCTTTCTAGTATCTGGTGCAATTAAATTTGTCCCAGCTGGAGAGCAGTTGACATCCATGCACAAGGGCTATGGCTACCCTGCTGCCATCCTTGCTAGAGATCTCTGTGAGTCAAATAGGTGCTCCAGCCTGGCCACTCACCCCAACCCTTGGGCAACTGGGACCTCAAGTGAGGAAACATCCACTGTTTGGTCTACATATGGTCTCCAGCTCTATAAGTGGCACGTATTTTAAATTTACATGAAAAGTTTATTCCCCAATCACTTCCCTAGATAAAAAAAATCCTTAGTCTGTTGACCTATCCAATTTGTCACCTGTAAAAGCAGCATTATGTAAATGCTTCTTGTCTCAGCTTGGTCCACCTCGAGATATCAGGAGTTTCTCTTTCTTTGTGTGCAGGGATGAGTTCAAGGGACCTTTGATCTTGTTCAAACCTCATTGCAACCCCAGATAGCTGTCCTTTGGGTTTTCTACATCATAGAAACATTTCATTTTTGCATGATTGAAACATTTACGGTAAAACTTTTTCCCTAACAATTTTCTCAGTCACATTGTGCACCCAGTTTGTAGCTCTCCAAGCAGCAAGCTACTCCATCTTTTAGGACACTATTGGACCCCACTCCTGAAGACCTCTTGTTGACACCTAAGACACCTCTTGTCAGTCTTGATGGACTCAAGGTCCTAGCCAGTTGATAAGCTCATTGTGTCTCCTGGAGGGTTCTCCATCCCTCACTTAGCAGGCTGGGAAACTGAGGATTTGGGGTTAGGTCAAGAAGGGACAAGTAGAGCTACAGCTTGTGGTTTCTCATCCTAACTGCCTGGCCTGTGCCAGGGCCCAGCTGCCTCTCTGGAGATGTTGCAGGGGGGAGGAATGAGGAAGAGCTGTCAAAGACAGACAGCACAGTGGTTTCAGTTGTGTATTTCAGTTCACCTCAAAGACCTCACTGCTTCAGTTCTGCACTGCCCTCGTCTTATTCTCCTTCACACACAAGTTTTCTGAAGCACCTTCTCGTTTTGGGGAGCCTCTCAGGAGGTCTGTGGACCTGAGGGTCAGCTCTTTCCTCTCCTCCACATCCAGACTGGGTTTGTAAATCACTTCATGGGGGCAAGAAGTGTGATGGGCTGTTTGCAACCCCCCTTTCCAGTTGCCCACTTTACTGTCAGACAGTCAAATCAAGGCAACTCTGACAAGCTTGGAGCTGAACCTCAGAACTCCTCTACATCTTCTGACTTGTTTTTTGAAAGCTGTGCAATTCTTTGCACACTTTTTTTTTTTAGGCTTCTCGGGCTGGTTAAATAACAAAACAAAAGATAAAAGCCCAAATAAAGTTGCAGCTGCTCGGCACCGACCCAGCTCTTAACACCAAATGGGGTGAGAGGGGCAGCGTGTGGGTTCTCTCTTCTGACTCGACTGGAGAATAAAAGCATCGGAAGAGGCTGATTTTGCAATTGGCACGAAAAGCTGCTGGATACCTTGCATGCTTTGTCTTTCAAAGAGATCTGGGCAGCTCCCCCCCCCTCCCCCCTTCGCTGCCCTTTTGCTTCAGGAAACAGCTCTGAAATGGGAGGTTCTGCTGCTTGCAGAAATATCTCCTTTCCTGGGATTTCTCCTCTTCATGGGGCTTCTTTCATAAGTGCCACAACAGGGCATGGGAGCTGCTGTCCTGCGTCAAGACAACGGCAGAAAAGAGAATTAAATGTTATTTCCCAGCGTAGCTGCCAACCCCCAGGCTCTCACCTGCTGGGTACTGGGTGAGGCTTGAGCTGGACCAACAGCTCAACAGAGGTTTAATTTCCCAGTGCAAGAGGTGCAAATGGATTTCGTGGAGAAATTTGAGTATGGATGTGCTTATACACACTGGTGCTGGGCCTGCACCCCTTGGCAGCTGCGTCCTGCAGGTACAAAAAACAGGGAAGTCATGCAAAAGCTATAGACCAGCAAGGGCTGTGGTTACATTAGACAGTCCCACACTTAGGCAGGTTTTTTGGCCTCTTTTTGAAGCAAACCCAAGTGCTGAGCGTGCAGAGCAAAAGGTCACAGCAAAAGTCATCTTTGGGCTCATCAGACCCACAGCGTCAGGATGCAAAGCAAGACAAAGAGCAGAACTCATCCTCCCTCATCCCTAAAAACCAGAGAGAGACTTCTTGTGAAATCAGTCCAAAAGGAGCTGGGGTGGTGATAACCCCTCTTTGAGCAAAATTTCCACAGCAGTCAGACTGGCTAAGAAAGATGAGAAATCTGTCACCAAATCACCTCGAAGCCCTTCCCATTCCCTGGTGCTTAGCACATGTGTTTGAGTCCAGGCACTTTTCCCACACTCCAGTCCCCCAGAAAAAAAAAAAAAACCAAACAACAAAACATTAATAGCCTAAGGGATGTTAGCATTTGATTATGGGTTTTAATTATCTGTGGATGATTTTATACGGACAACCCAGGAAGAATAAACTCCCATTTCTGAAGTATGAGCTATGTTCCAATGTCCAAAAAAGCAACCCCACTCCCAGATCTGTGTGGGGACATGCATTTTGAAACATAACAAATTACAAAGTTTTATCAGAGACTGATTTTTTTCTTCTCAGTTGAACGTGCAACACTTGCACTGGTGGGACAAATGCTGCAAAACCCAAACATGTTTATTTTGGTGCAAAATTTACATACAGAAACTTCTCCAGAACATTCATTCTATGACTTAGAGCAAAGACCTTCAGTTCTGAGCTTCCATTTCCTCTTCTTTAAAATGAGGGTGATGTTATTTATGTATTTTTCAGTTAAAATAGCACTTAGCAGGTGCAGCAAGCATGCACACACTGCAGGCCTGGGCTTTACTGAAATGGTGTCAGGGGGAAAGGGAGCAGCATCTTTGGAGAGGACATAAAGCCCTCCCCCACTTTGGATAGCTGTGTATAGGCATGGCAGCTTGATATGCTAATAGATTATTAATAGAATTATTAGAAATAATTATTCTATTATTAATAGAAACTATGCTAATAGATTATGGGAAGAAACAGGCACTTACCCAGACTGCCTTATTTCCAATGTCTATCTGAAGACAAAATAAATCAGAGCATTTGTAACACAGGCTGCTCACCTTCATATTTAGCATATCTGGGGTTTGTACACGTGATTAAAATCCTGACCTTGGTCTATAAGCCATGAACCCCAGCATACCACTAGCAGTGCCTTGTAGACCTCTACAGCCCCAGACATGACAGTGGTTTATTGAGGTGTCTTATTGACACCCCCATGGCATAATTATTAATGGTAAGTGTAAAGTTAAAAACACGGTGGGGACAGTGGCTGCTTTTTGCATCCCTATTGCTGTGAGAAGACAGGTAATTGCAGAAGGATAAAAAATTAAAATAGTGGAGCACAAATTAAGAGGAACCTACCTTCCCTGGCTATCAGGAAACCAAAATTGAACAAGGGTTAACTGGGCAGAGACAGCTCTGACTGTAAGTGGAAGGTTTGGGCTGTATTTTATTATTGTCATTGGTTTCCTTCCTTTTACTTTCAGTAGACGAGCACAGAGTTATTTACATTAGACACAGCTGTGCCCTACTGAGGTGTACCATAAGAAACATAAAAAGTAAAAGAAAAAAGCAGCTGAAGGCTCACTGATGATTTCTGCTACTAATTTCACCATGGGTTGTGCTACTTTTTCCCTTTGGAGCACCCAGTGACAATGTCAGCTCCCTAGATCTTTGCTGGTCCAGCTGTAGTGTGACAGAAGGAGGGTTGAGCCATTCTCACTTTATGGGACATAAGTCTCATTCTCTTCTTTACTCATGTTTTTGTTGCAGAAAGAAGTAAGAGAGACATGGTTTGAGCTGTTTTCAGTGGGTTCCAGAGTTAATGGATTGGAGCAGATCTTATCCCTGGCGGCACACCTCTGCTTGGAAGAAGGCTCTGTGCCTCGTTTCAGTTTTGCATTTTGAAGGGTGTTTTTTCTCACCCAGATAAGGGCTAAAGCCCTGCAGAAGCAGGGGATGGAGGCAGCAGAGTCTGCATGATTCTGCCTGAACTGTTCCTTTTCTTTATACATTTCCTTTCCTCCTACTGTTTGTCTGTCTCAGCTAATTAGATTATTAAAACATGTGCAGCTCCAGGGATGGTGTGGACCTGACTTCACCTGGGAGCTCCAGCACGAACACTTGGTCAGGAGGAAAGGACCAGCTACCCCACATCCACCTCCACCCTGCTCCCTCCTCTGCACCCTGGGACCTTGTTTGTCTCCACACCAGCTGAGTTTCCCAGGGAAACCCAGCTCAAGGCATTCACCAGACATTCCTTCCTTTGTGCAGCTGAGCTGTAACTATCACTGCTGGACTGTTTGTGCAGAAACCCCAGGAAATTCATCAGGGTCTATCACTGCCCTCCTTAGGCTGCTCCTCCAGAGGATATCTCTGCCATGGTGCTGGTGGAAACTGGGAGCCTCAGCAGGAGCCAAAGTGCTTCAGACTCCTGGCACATCCAAAAGTCAAAGCTCCATGGCTGCCCTCCCACCCAGGTTTCTCCACAGCCGGCCAGAGGCTTTATTTATGGGCTGGGATACTCAGCAGCCAAAGGGTTTGAGCTCTTGGCATCAGGGGTCATAATTACCCTTCCAAGTTAACACCCATTGAGATGAATGGGAGCACACCCTATTCTGCTGGTGTTATTGTTGCAGTCTGCCTGGCTGCAGACTCTTTTTTTTTTTTTTTTTTTTTTTTTTAATAAAGGAAAAGGAAAGTTTGCTTTTGCAGGTTTGCGGTGTGGGGCATGTGGGGGAATGGTGAAGCAACATAAATTGGATCTGCTGGTGCTGAGCACCTATGAAGTCCCCTGGCTTTGGGGAGCAGGCAAGGGCTGAAGTCCTCTGTGAACCCAGCTCCTGTGTTCAGCCCAGTTCCTGTCAGTGGCTGAGGAAAGTTTTTATGTTATCTTTTCCTCATATCTGAGAAAAGACTGAACCTAATAAGCAGCTGGAGCTGTTAAAGCCACAACACTGCTGGGATTTACCACCCTCAGCTGCTGGGGTACAGCCTGACAGCAGCAGCAGAAGCTCCACAGCATCATATGAGATGACCATATGAGCTGGAGCTGGGCTATGTCCCCAGTGCTGCAGCACGGGATGGCCAGCCCTCTCCAAGGGTATCTCAGCACACTCCCTGCATTTCCCCCAAAACCCCTCTGGCTGGTGCAAGCCAGGAGATTGGCTGAGCCCTGACTTGACAAGGGGCACATCCAGCCCATGGGTGCTTCAGCCATCAGGTGTTCCTATGGGCACAGCAGAGGAGTTGGCAACCCCCCAGCAGAGGAGATGCTCACCCCACCCACCTGCCTGCCAGAAGTTGCTTTTCCCCCTGGGAAGGTGACACCTCTGCTCTTTAATCCTCTATTCCCAACCTGGCACATTTCAGCACTCATTACCATCCCCTGACTTTGAGCTGGGAATCCACAACCAGGGTAGCTAAAACCAGCTGGGACCATGGCCTGGAAGCCATATTTGCAGGAGATGTTTATTGAGCATCCCAGAGGGACAGTGCTCCAGCACTTGGTATTCTGTCCAGGTAACAAACTCACCTTAGAGGCTCATGGGCACTTGAAAGGGTTCAGTGAGGGAAGCAGCACAACACCAAATCCTCCAGGGAAGATGGAGACTGAGAAGAGCTTTGGCAGGGATAGTCTGGAGCAGTTCCTAGAATGAAATAAACCATCCTGTCACAAAGGTTTTGTTTCTTGATCAACATGACTCGTAGATTTAACAGGGGGACTAAGGACCTGTAACACTGCCCAGCCTGCTTATAGCATCACTTGCATCATGCAACCCAAGCTACGTTAAAAAAGAAAGAGAAAATGTCTTTACCACCCCACACAATACCCTCACAGCTGCTTTCCCTCTAGGGTACAAATAAGAGTTGCAACTACCCATTCGCCAGGGGTTATTTGCAGGAAAAATCATGCTGGCTAAGACTTTGAGGGTGTTTTCATCTGTGCTTTTAAGTGCAGTAAACCAAGAGTCAGGTACAGGCTGCCTGACATGGAGCAGGAGCAGCTCCAAGGTCTCAGGTGCTTGAGATTTTCAGCCTCTCCAAACTCCCCTGTATTTATTTGTGTAGCCAAAGCCCCATGGGGATGCTGGTCGGATGCTCTCTGTGTGTGATGCACACACATGTGCACAAACACAGCCATGGCTGGATGGATAAACCCAGGGCAAACCCTTCCCTAAGACCTTCTCCTTCAGCTCCCAGAGGTGGCAGGACCAGGGTGATGGTGGGATTTGGGCACAACATGCTTGCAGCACCTGTTCCTTCAGATTGTGTTCCTCCTGACCCTGCTGCTCCAACTGCCTGGCCACAGCCAACCTCTGCACCTGGCAAAATCACACTTCCAGAACCACTGCCAACACATGGAAGGTCCAATTAGTATAAAATCAGTAGGCAAATCCCCAAATTCCCAAGGTGAGAAACAAATCCACATAGAACTGCTTTCTTTGTTGCTTTTAATAGCTCCTCTTAATGATAAAGGCTTCAAAAACACAAAAAATGAACACCAGTTAATAAAATCCTGTGAAGCTGAGGACTTCGAAGAGGTTTATTTTAAAGAAGAAAACATTGGCTGGGACAGGCTTGTCCAAGGAATTGAGAAATCTTTCTGCAGAAATGAAACTGCTTCTTCACTGGGTGCAGTTTGTAAACACCTGAGTGGCCCCAAGAGGAGGGTAGTCAGGGGAAACCACATGATCTTCTATAAAACCCTTAGGAATCAGTTATGAACTGTTGCTGTGAGCAGAGGATAATGCATATGCATAGTAAATAACAGAAAAGAAATTTGGTTGCAAAGAAACCCACTCCTAAGTAAATCCTTCTCTAATCTCACTGCTCCAAAGCACTCAGCCTGTGCTGCAGTGCCTATGCTCCCCAGGACATTTTAGAGCAGCAACAGATAAAATACAACTCAAACCCCTCTTCCTACCCTGTTGCATCAAATAAAGAGGTTTTGCCAGCCTGAGAAGTTTGGATGTTTGAATGCAGAGATGCAAATCGAAGCCCACCTGGCAAATCCTTGCATGGCTGCTCTTCGCTTTATGCAGCAACAACTTTGTTGTCTGCTGTTTGTTTTTCCTGGTTTAGTGGGGGGTCAGGCAGTTTGTGTGAAAGCAAAAGGTGGTGCTCTGATTGAAAATAAACTGCTGCTTGAGTGATCACGGGCTGCTTTAGAGGCAGCCTGAAAAGAAGCCCAAGAAGAAGTGGAAGGATGATGCATTACTGTGGGCCCACGGTGATGTGAGCATCACTCCTGAAACCCAAACTGCTGCAACAAGTTGTGTTTCTCTGATGTTTTCAGAGTCAGTGACAGGGGAAGATGCCCACACTGGGGTAAATCCAGATTATGGGCACCTGCAGTCACTCAACACCAGCAACTTTTCCTCCTTTTCCTGCTATTCTTTGCCCTGCTCTGAGCTCCACATCCCTGGGGATACCTCAGGTACTTCTGCAGGGTGTTGCCACAAAATGCCACACTGGAGGGGGTGGGTGCAAAGCCCTGGGAGAGACCCAGCTGCCATCCCAGCACCAGCAGGTCACGGGTGCCCACACTGCCTCTCCTGGGTGATTCAGGTTTGCTGATGTCTAAAGCCAGGGTGCTTTCACTTTTTGGAGAAACGGTTGGAGCCCTGGCCAGCACGGCAGAAGAGCTGAGCTCTTGCTCCATCTGTCACCAGCTTCCTCTGCAAGCTGGAGTGTTCACACACACACACGAGACTTGGAAAAGAGCTCAGAAAGCTGTTTGCCTTCAAACCCAACTGCCTGCCTGGTGGATTAAAATAAAACCACCCAGAGTCCAAAGCAACCTCCCACTCCATGGTGGTGCCCACGGAACAGAGATGCTCTCTGCTCCATTCATGTTGACAGGCAATAAATTTGGACAGACTAATGATCACCTTTCTTACTAAACAGGACTTCCTTCTCCTACCCATCTGCAGTACTCATATCCTTGGCTGTCAGTTGTGTAAATTTGCTGAAAAGCAGAACTGCACAAAATAACTGATAGGGGTAGGGGGTGGTCAGACAGGAAAAAATATATGTATTTGCTATGGGGTAACCAGAAACAAACATTTTCCATCTAGGAAGGGGGAAACCAGTATTTTAATGATATAACTGTTTCAGGCCAAACAAACACTTTGTCTGATCACAGTGATCTCTTAAGTGTTTTTGTGAGTTGCTCAGATAATTTGCTAATATGAGAGAACCTTCAAAGAGAAGTGAAATATTTCTAATAAAATTACTGTGTATTACTTTGTATTTTTTTTTCTACTGAGGAACAATTTCCTGAAATTACTTTCGGTCTTCAAAACATTGCAATCAAGTCCATTTGCATATTTTTGAAGGGAAAAATTGCCTTCATCCACCCCCCATCTTCTCTGGCTGGTAACTGTATCCTCACCCATTTCATCCCCCTTCCTTGCTTCCTCCTTTTCTCCTGTAGCAAATGTGAATTTCCTGTCTTTTATTTTTTTTTCGTCCTGCCTAACCCGTTATCTGATCCCTGCTCTTTCAGTCCTGACCTCGCCTTCCTCCAGCTGACCTTCCTATCACACTAGTAATACCCATTTGTCTTCTCCTCCCCAAACCCACCTCTTCCCTTGTTCTTTCCCATAGCCAAGGCTCACGGAGCAGCCCAGGGAGGTGGATGTGTTTTCTGCCAGTTTTTAGAGGAATAAGAGCAGGGAATAAGGAGTGAACTAGACCCAAGTTGTATAGGGCTTGGGATCAGAGCCCTGTTGCCATATTCCCTGAGAGACATTTATACTTTGGTAACCCAAACCAGAACTCTGGATCCTTAAATTGCAGGTGGGAACTTAGCATTGCTCAGCGTTCGCTCCTGAGGATGTGGCCTTACATTAACAAGGTCCCTTCATCAGTCCCTTGGTGACACCCATCACTTCTGCTCAATGGTTGGTGCCACCCTGCAGGTCCCCATCCAACCCAGGGTGATGCCATGAGGTCTTTGCCAGGCTGCTCAGGCTTCCCAGGCTGCTCTGCACAGCAAACATCTGAAGATGGCTCGGGGCCAGGGCCAGGGTGGTGAGGGAGATGTGGTGTTCATATGGGCAGTGTCTGATCACAGCCTGCAGGCAGGGATCTCTAATAAAAGCCAGTGCTCCTTGGAGGGTGACAAGCAAGCAAACAGGACAGAAAAAAGGAGCTGCATGTTCCCTCCCCCCCCTGCAATCCTTTTGTTCACAGCTTGCTGCCACCCTCCTTGCTGCACAAGAGCAAAGCAGTGGGACAGCTGATGTCTTCTCCCTGGTATCCAGTGATAGGATGTGTGGGAATGGTTCAAAGCCACACATGGGGAGGTCTAGATGTGACACTGAGAAGCATTTCTTTTGCCAAGAGGGTGGTCAGACACCAGAACAGGCTTCCTAGAGAGACAGTCAGTGCCTCAGGCCTGTCAGTGTTTAAGAGGCATTGAGATAATGTCATTAATCATAGAATGGTTTAGGTTGGAAGAGATCTTATAGATCACCTAGTTCCAACCCCCTGCCATGGGCAGGGACACCTCCTGCTAGCCCAGGTTGCTCCAAGCCCCATCCATCCTGGCCTTGAGCACTTCCAGGAATGGGGCAGCCAGAGCTTCCCTGGGCAACCTGTGCCAGGGTCTCAGCACTCCCACAGACAATGATTTCTTCCTAATATCTCATCTAAATCTCCTCTTTTCCAGCTTGAAGACATCTTCCTCTTGTCCTATCACCCCATATACTCATAAAAAGTCCTTCCCCAGCTTTCTTGTAGCCCCTTCAGGCACTGGAAGGTTCTCTAAGATCTCCCCAGAGTCTTCTCATCTCCAGCCTGAACCACCCCAACTTCTCAGCCTGTCTACTTTACTTTGGTCAGCCCTGAATTTGTGAGGTAGTTGGACTAGGTGATCACTTTGGGTCCTTTCCGACTGAATTATTATTTCTGTTCTGTTCTGTTCTATTCTATTCTATTCTATTCTATTCTATTCTATTCTATTCTATTCTATTCTCATGAAGTGGAGAGTCAGGGATTAGAGCATTCACCCCTTAATAATAACCTTTGGGTTCTCCAGGGCTAAACTTTCTAGTGTTTCTCAATTCAAGTTGACATTAAAACCAGAAACATCCCCTGCCCTCCTGGCTGCTCAATGTGCACAACTGCCAACCCTCTTGTGCCATGAGCAGAGACTCAGAGCCCTGCCACTGGTTTAACCCTCTGACTTTGACCTCCCAAACTGGGACCACCCTGCAGACATGCAGCAGCACATGAGATTTCTGCTCTGGAGGGAATTGTGAAGCACTGGGGTTACCCCAAAGTGCTGGGAGTCTCCGGGGTGGGGAGCTGGAACAGACATGGGTGCTACCACCCGCCTGGGCACCAAGGTTTGGTTAAACACCACAACACCAAAGAGGAACCAATGGGTGGCCTGGTAGAAATGGTGGTCACTGAGAAGAGTTTCTGTTTTGTGTGAATTTTCTGGGGAAGAATTCCCCTTTTTCAGAGAAAAGTTGCATGCCCACTTATTATGGAGAAGTGTAGCTATAAACATCTGAACACACACACACACACTCACTAATTTAAAAATGTAAACACACCTCTGTTTAGACACAAACATATATATACACACACATCTATGTAGACATATTTTGATTTGAGAAATTCACTCTCTGTTCTCCTCTGACAAGTGTTTCCAAGTTACAGTGAGTTACTGGGCAGAAAAAATGACAGAAAAAAATGCAGCCTTTAAAAGGAACCAATTTTAAATGAAAATTCCCATCATTGGCTCATCACCCACAGAGGAAAGGTTCCCCAGCATGGATGTGGCAGGAGAGCTGTCATTGGACTCAGGCAGGTGGGACCAGAGGTTTTCCTCTTTGTTCTCAGACCGGTTGCCAAAACAGAATAAATGGAAGAGAAAAAAAAAAAATATTTTTTTTTTAAATAAATGTAAAGTCCTGTATTAGGGCTTTTAGTTTGGGTGGGGAAGGGTGTAAGCCTTGCTGCTGTATCTAAGTGTGACTTGGCACAGCTCCAGCAAGTATCTCCACTGAAGCACCCATTGACAGGTAACTGGTGTGTCCTGGCCTGACCCCTTCATTGCAGTAGGCTGCAGCTCTTCTGATTTTCTGGAACTCCCCAGAGCCTCTCTGGGCGTGTTTTCTACCATGGTACCCCAGGAATGGGATGCTGTGGTGCAGATGCACTGATTGACCTTTCCTGAGCCTGGTGTTCCTCTCTCCTCAGGGGATTCTGCAGTGGGATGCTGCAAGCACACAACCTTTGCAGGAGCAAAAAGCACAAAAAGCTCTCCACTGTAGCCCAAGGAATAAATAACTGCTGAGACAAAACAATACAACATCTGCAGGCCCTTCCCTGCCTGAGGGTTTTTTTTCCTTACATTCTGATGACTTCACTCATATGACCCCCCCAAAATGTCCTGTATCTTTCTCACTCTACACAGGGTTTCTCTTCTGGACCATTCACTTCTCCCCTCTCCTCTAAGGAAGCTTTCTTTTTCCCCCATGCAGGTTCTTCAATTTAGAGGATGTCTGTGTTACAAAAAGAAATAATCCTGCTCCTTTGTTCTTTCTTCTACACAAGTTTCCTTTTAAGTGGCTGGAGGGACCTTGATTCCTCTAAATGCCAGAACCCTTTGTCAGGCTGGCTCTCTGATCAGGCTCCTCGGTGGAGCTAAATCCCTTGCCAAGCTTTCCCACATGGAGCCAACAGCCCCTTTGAGCTGAGTCTTGAAAAACTGGCTTGTCCTTAGCAGCAGCTATCTCTTTGTCCAACAGAGCTCCCTTTGAATGGGCAATCATCAAAGTTTAACGAGCCTCTTTTGTGAGCCTTATTCCAGGTGGATGGAGGGGGGTTTTTTTGTGGGTTTTTTTTAAATTCTTTTTTGTTTTTCTTCTTTTTTTCTTCTTTTTTTTTTCTTCTTCTTTTCTTGTGGGTTTTGGCTAAAAAACATGTAGGCAAGAGGGGAAAGCAAAGAGCTCGATCCCCAGAGCAGAGGTTGCTGTTTGGTACCTGCCTAAGCCTTTCCCCAAACATTGCCCCAATAATTCAGCCAAGGTGCAAGGAAAAAAAGGAAGGCCAGGTTAGTGTCCACCCTCTGGTAGCTGTTTGGTGCTCGAGCAAGACATGGATCAAAAAAATGTTGAACCTCAGTATGAGAAAGTCCTTGGCTTGCTTGGAGCCTGAAAGTTTCCAACTGCTTCCCCTCCAGCCCAGCTCTCGGGTGCTGCATTTGTGCTGATTTCTGACCCTTCCAGGAGAAGAAGGGTCTTAATTATGAGTCCATGACCAGAGAGAAGGAATTTTTCAACTCACTGTTTACTGACCTTCGCATAAGCTCAGCCTTCTGGAGGTCCACAAATCTAAAAAAAAAAAAAACACATTAAAATTTGACATCAACCAAACCTTGCCTGCCTTTTCAGCTAGCCAGTGGCTCTGGTGTGTCTGCTCTGGTAATTAGAGGAGGGAATGTCACAGGAGGGAAAACCACAGTGCTGCCCTTCCCTGGCTGCACAGATTCTCAATTATTTCAGGTGGCTTCTCCAGTTGAGCTTCTGGGCAGAGGGCTGGAGATTGACAGCTGTGCTGTCAAGTTATGTGCCAGAAAATCAGATCAGCTTTTTGTTGTTTTCTTTCTTTCTTTCTGAGATAAGAAATGCTGCTAAATCAGCTAAAGTAAATCACTGATGGCAGCTTCCCATTCAAAGCTGTGGGCATGATAGCTCCCTGCTGCACAGCTCTGCCAGGCTTGTAGAAGATGAGGTCACTACATGGGCAAATAAATTAAAAATTAATAAATAGCCAAGGGACTGTATTAGCAGTGTAAAAGAGATGTTAATGATCTCAGAGAGGTCATAGGGTCTTCCAAGGCTTTTAAGAGTATATATGGCCTACCTTGGCTGAAGCCTGGTGACAGTCTGGGCAGTAAGAGAAAGAACCCACCTGGTATTAAGGTGCCCAAATAATCCTATTGGGAGTGAGGAACCTAAATGTTTCTGAAGGATCTGCAAACCACAGGATGGGGATAGGTTTAATCTAGGCAGCTGGCTCTCCTGCAGATTTTCTAAGATTTCTCAGCCTGCATCCCCTCTTGACTTCATCAGCTCCTGAAGTGGAGCTCAGAGCTTTCCAATGATTTGGACCCCTTGAAGGGACCTAATCTTGCCATGGCTCCCAGAGGAGTGGTAGAGCATCCAAGAAGGGTTCAATCTGAGGTGGATCTCAAGCAGTTCAGTAGTTAGCAGGTGCTTTGTTGCTGAGGCTGCAGAAGGAGCAGACCAGCTGGGTTACTGTCCTGCAGGACACCAGGTAAGGTACAGGACCCAAAGGGGAATCTAAGCTTTAGCTCTTGGCTCAGTGTCTTGAAGACTGGGTTAAATCTTTGGAAATCCAAATATTAATTCCTTGTGTTGGGGGGTTAGTTGGGTGGTTGGTTTGGGTTTTGGTTTTTGGGGGTTTTTTTGGTGGAATTTTGTTTTGTTTTGTTTTTTTGGTTTTTTGTTTGGTTTGGGGTTTTTTTGTGAGAATTGAGAAGAAAATGACAAAACCAAGCCCTCTTTCTTCAAATGCTTTGAGCTGGTGTGCCACCTGAGAAAGGATGGCTTGAGACAACAGAAGCAGCCTTTTGCTGTGGTCTATAAAACATCTTCCAAGCTAAGTCTGGAGAGGGACTAAAAAAAAAAAAGCCTGTGGCCTTCAGATGTTCAGTTTCCTGGTAATCAGGCCTGTTGCTCAGGCTGTCCCTTGGGTAGGACCAGAAGCCATTGTGCTCCTGGTGAAGACACCTTGAGTGGGGTTGATGTCTGACAGTTCCCAAGAACATCAGGGTGACTCAGAGATGCCTACACGGGCTTCCCACACACCCATCCACTGTGCCACCCCAGTGTGGCCAAACTTTTATTGTTATTATTACTGCACTGCTTTGCCTGGGCTTCCCAGCTAGCTTAGGAACCCCCATGCAACGAGACATAAACCAAGGTTTTCATCCAAGTTTGCCACATAGCTATACATACAGCTGCTGGGAGAGCTCCTCAGACCCAGGAATGCCATCTTGATGCTCCATCTCTGACCTGAGATTCCAGCTTGACCCCTGCAAGAACTCTCTCCATGTCCTCCAGTTGGATGGAGACTCAACTAAATTCATCAAACCCTCTTTGTGTGTCTTGTTCCAGGGTCAAAACCTGACTGTCCTTCCTTGAGCACTGGAGATAAAGGAAATGACCTCACAACCAAAACCTTTTCTCTGTGATACCAGTATTGCAACACCCCACTACTGGTAGTGACACTAAGGGACAAATTACCATCTCACTCTCCTTGGGAAGGGGGAACCTATAGAGTCACCATCTCCCTTGCTCCACGGGTCACTCCCAGATCAATCTAATGAGACCTTTGCAGATTTTGGAGGTGTCAGGAGGAAAAAAAAATGCTTTTTTTCCATCCGACGACAGTCCAAACCACTCCAACTGTGACAGGCTCCACAACTTGCCGGCAGCATCCAAACCAGTTTGGCTGCTTCATTGCCACCACCTGAAGGAAGGAAGCACCTGGATGGAGAAGGCAGGTCCCAACAGACCGGAGCCAGACATTTGGCAGCCGTACCCAGGGCATCTCTCAGCAGTGGAGTAGTTAACACTCAGGGGCATTTCCAAACAAAGCATTTTAATCGTTGAACACCAGTTAGCAGCTCCTGCTTCCACCGCTCGACTTTCTCTCCCTGCTGCTATTTCCAGCTCTCGGGCAAGCAGCGTTTTGCATTTAGCTAATTAGTCTGAGAGCCCAGCAGGGTTTCTGGGGCTGCAGATTTCACACAGTTTCTATTAATATCCCCCAGGGCTTCCAGGTTTGTGTTTCCTTGGGATAACACTGATCTCTCTCTTTGCCAGGACCACTCAGGTCTTGTGCACCCGCTCCTTCCCAACCACTTGACATAGCAGCTAGCTAATAATTCCTCTTATCGCAGAACTCTCCTGATAAAACAGCTTTGTAATAGCTGGGAGGACTGGTGCCTGATTCCATCCAGTCTGCCCCTGGCAGATTGGAGCCTCCCAGAAGCAGAGGAGCAGATGCCTTGGGCTGGAGCCGTGCAGGGTTTGGTGCTGTCCTGTCCTGTCCCTCCTCATGACTTGCTGTCCCCAAGAGCCCACAGCAAAACGCCACAGCTTTAGTGAGTGTGAAGAGGGGCAGGGGTCTCAAAACAGCTCCCACAAACCCCAGCAAGCTCAAGGGGAGGGACACTGAAAGTGTCTGACAGGAGATGCTGAGGGATGCAGCATCAGCATCTCCTGGAGCCAGCACCTTCCTCCCTGCCTGGCAGCCTCCCCCAGGGTGGGATAGAATGAGAAAAGCCTCCTTTCCTCCCCAATAATGGAGGGATATGAGAACTGACATAAGAACCCCCACGATGTAGTGCTTTAGAAACCAAAGGAAGCTTTGAAAGCCTCTGTGTATTTGCAGCATCCTCCTCATGTCTGCACAGAGCCTTGGCTTGAGGGGAGGATTCAGATGGGACACATGCATCCTGGTTTCAATAGCTCATCTGGCTTTGCCTAAATTTACAGGGATTACAGCGAATCAAAGAGCACATGGCTAGGAGTTTAGGAAGTTTTTAGTACCTCTGTATTACCCGAATCCTAAAAGATCTCTGGCATCAAAAGGCCACATTAACCCTAGCAACTTTGTTATTGTCATAAGGGACTTTTTTTTTTACTCTCTGTTGCACCATCTAAAGCTTAAAGTCAACAGAGCCAGGTCTGCTGACTCCACTGCATTTTATTAGCCTGATAGCAGAGCCTGTAACCATCCTCTTTAGAGTGATTATAAAGAACTTGAGATAGAGGTAAGAAAAAAAAAAAAAAAAAGAAAAAAACCCCACAACCCAACACCCAAGTACCAAGTACGAGTAAGTACATGTAAAAATGTGCAAAAATGTACATTATTCCACGAATTCTCCTGGGAGTCTTTGTGCTCTTGCAGTCACAAGTTTGTTTTTTAGGGTTTTTTCTGCATTAGCAAAAAAAGTCCTGTCCTACCCTATGCAAAGAGGGAAAGGAAAGAGAAATAGTTATAATCCCCTAATTCCTTATAGCCACTTACAGTCACTGGCTGTCCAACATCTTCTTTAAACCAGTAGCAATCCTGCGAATCAGATCAAGACTTCATTGTTCTTCCAAAAAATCCCCAACATTATGTTAGTGTAAATTACAGAGTTGCAGGCAATAAAAGGCTTTTTTGGGGATGGTTGGCATGGAGGCTACAGGCGACAGCTGGTGGGTGTCTGATGGGGCTGCCCTTTCTAGGTACCATCTGGACTTTGCATAGGACATGTAAGAATAAGCTACTTATACCTTAATAAGGCAAAAAGCCTGTAAAAATGGGATGGGGGGTGGTTGTGTGGTCACAAATAAACAAGAATGTGAGCTTGGATTTTTCTGCTCCACCCAGAAGAAGACAGGGACTTCAGCTGGAGGCTGAAAGCACTCAGAAGTTTGAAGGAAATTTAAATATTTTGTCCCCAATGTACGAGGGTGTGTTAATTTAAAAGAAATATATAATAATTTGATTATTATCATTATAATTTAGTCACAGCAGAGCCAGGAACAGAGACACACCAGTGATCCTGGTTCTTCCACCCAGGAAAACTAAAAGGCAAAACTGCTGTTGCAATCCGTGGGGGAAGGATGGAATGGGTGAGGTTTGCAAAAATGAGAAGAAAAATAACACAGGAGAGAAATGCCAGGCCAACACTCACTTGACAGAGGTGTGAGAGTGCTCTGCACACAGAGGTGCCTCTCCCTTTGGCAGGAGGGATGCGTTTGGGTGGACCAGATCTATCCCCTCACTTTAGAAAGAGGAGTTTCACTGGGCCTGAGTTTTCCCCACAGCTACTTGACACTGCACAAGTAATGGAAATTTGACATCAATAGCTGTTAGACTCACTTAAATATCAGTTGCCTTACAGGAGGGATTCAAGTGGCCTTCAGAGCCTGTCGACTCCCACTCTTGGTTCACCTTGGTTTGAAGGTGACATTACTACAGCAACAGAACCAAGAGCTGTCAGCCTGAAAGAGAAGGTTTTGGCAGACCAGCTTTGCCCAGTCTGCCTGTCGGTGTTTTGCATTGCTTCTCCACCTCACCAGCCACCAGGGTGGTTGGACAAGGTGGTTCTGCCATGGTGGGTTTGATGCCCATGGTGTGTTGGGTTCCACCCCAACCAGCTGAGCTGTGGAGGGAAATTGCTTTTCTGCCAACGGAGATGGAAGCTGCCATGTTCCTGACAAAGCTCATCTATCATAGCCTTAATTTGTTCCTCCCAATCCCAGCTCTTTTCCCTTCCTCTCTGGACAAGGGAAGGCACAACTCAAGCTGACACATTCCCCCTGCATGTGGCAGCCCCTTCCCATGGGAATTCCCATCTGAGGGACTGCAGGTGCTTTCCAGACCTCAGACCGTGGCCTCTCGGGGAACCTGGAGGCAAAAAATGTTCCTCCTTCCAGTCCTTCAGCCCATCTCATCCCCTCTTTACCCTGTGGAGTGACTTCACATGGGAAGCTGCTTGCTGATTTTTAACTCATGCAACTATTTGTCTTCTCCCTTTTTAGCGGTTTTACTCCCCAAACCCTTCCTCACATTAGCATGCACGTGCTGCCCCGATGCAAATAAATCCCAGCATCATGAAGATGTGGAGAAAGCAACACTGGTAGACCTTTTCTACAATCGACTTGGACTACAGGACTTTTATAGGTCACTTCCAACCTCAACCATTCTATGATCCCATGATTTTCATCCCTGTGGTAGCACTGAAGCTGTCTTTCAACCCTTGACTCAAGCAGCTTCCTATTAGCATCTAACCTTACCCATTATCTAAATACACCTGGCCATAAACCCAAAGAGCAGCAAGCAGATAACCAGCAGCATCAGATGCTACTTAGAAAGCATTTAGTTCCCTATTAGAGCCCAAGCATGTGCAAAGAGCTATTGAGGGAAAGTGCAGAGCATCTGATTTCCCTCTTCTGGTAACACACTCAGAGGAAGAGGTGATGAGTTTATGGAAATGGCTGCAATTTGCCATCAAACAGGGAGCATACATGAATAGGAATTGGAAGTGAGAAGCCAAACAAGCCTTGTACAGCATGGATTTCCTCCAGCAACACTGATGGAGTTCACAGAAATCAATTAGCCCCTCTGAAGAAGAACCTTACCCCCATCACCACATCTTTTATTTCTTAAGAGAGAGGTGGAGACTTTTTTAGCTATTCCTCTTTTCTCTTCTCTTCTCTTCTCTTCTCTTCTCTTCTCTTCTCTTCTCTTCTCTTCTCTTCTCTTCTCTTCTCTTCTCTTCTCCCAGCATGTTCATCTTAGCTCAAGTAACATTTTTTTTTGATCTGGAACGGGTTAGGGACAGACCTCTGGAGCAAACCAGCAGCAGATTTGAAGTGAGAGGGTCTGGATGGGGGTGAAAGAAGTGGAAAGAGTAGGTTGGGAACATTTCCATCAGCACAACTGAATCCAGCAGGACACACATGTTGACAGCCTCAGTGTCAAGCTTTCGACAACTGATTTGGCAAATTTGGGCCTGTGCAAATAACTAAGAGCAGATGTGTCAAATGCTTTTTATTTCCTAGAATTAACAGTAGATACAAGAACACTCCAGGAAGTTGCCTGGATAGCCCCACTGTGTGAGTCTCCCTGACCCTCTCATCCTTTTTCTTTACCATTCCCAGACCAGACACCGCTTTCACCTGTGCTAGAATAACTTGGCTTGACTGGAGCCCCAGTAGATATTAACCAGCACACATGAGAGCCAAGGAGGATGAGCTCTTTTCACACCACTTCCTGTGTACAAACAGATAGTGAGTTACTTGCTTTTAGTCTTCTGCCTCCAGTCTTTTTGATGTAGAGGGCTTACCCTACACATGATATCTCTCCTGGTTTCTGCTGTAACAAATGCTTCTGAGATCCTATTCATAACTCCCTTCTCACAAAATGTCACAGTTTTAACTGTACTGAAAGCCCAGCCTGACCTGGGCAGAAGCTAGCACTGTGATCAGAATAGTTATCAGCCAGACCCTGGTGTGTGATGTCTGGGTGGGATGCTGTGGCCATGGGGGGATGTGTGGGTTCTCAGCAAGAATGCAGCACTAAGCAGCAGTCACCAGTAAAGCACAACCCCAAACAAACAGACAGGTGGAGCAGGATTGATCTGGAAGTCAAGCACGCAAGTCTGAGCTAGCCAACCTGGACACCCCTTACAGTCCATGGGGAAAAACAGGTTCTTTCAGGGAGTGATTCATCTCACCCTAAAATAGGTTAGAGGAACTGGCATCTGACTCGTCTCCACTGGCTAGAAAGGGAACCTGAAGGAGAATCATTCAGATTTAAGCAACTTATTTTCACTTGTCTAACAGTTGTTGGTATGACTCTCAGCCAAGCTGTACAAAGTTTTCCAGAGTTAAGTCAAAGGGCTTTGGACTTGACAATTCACGGTCTGAGTCAGATTCTGCATTGCTCAGAGAGTCTCTGAATGCAGAGTCAGGCAGGGCTAAGCCAAAAGGAAAAATGTGCATCTTAGTTTTCTGAAAAATAACAGCAGGCAGGAAGCACATCCAAACAAGGGAATTCTGTCTTTTATTTAAAAATGGGCCAGACAAATTGAGCAGTGTAAGACACTGCAGAGTTTGGTTGGCATCTTTTTTTCCCACTTGTCCTTCCAGTGAAAACGAGGTCACACCTCTCACTGTCACAGTTCCGGGGACTCTAATCTTTCAGCCCAATTCATTCTCCTTCCCCAAATTTTCCCCCTTAATTTAAAATACATTGAAGTCAATGAAAATCCAGGCTGCTGGGTGAGCCACGCCAGAGCTTCACAAGAATCCCTGGCTGGGAGAAGGGCACCAGATTTTGTGTTAACTCCTTCCCCCACCCTCTTTCAGCAGAAGCTGATGACAGGATTCTTTTTTATCAAGATGCAGATATTACCAACAACCAGCACAAAAGATCAGTGATTAACCTTTGGATAAGCAGCCAAGATTGCTTTTTTCTGACCCTATCAATCTGGTATTTGAATTTCTAGGGAGCTTTAGTGAGTGGGTTTTCTAGGCAAGCTGAAATCCTTCTTTTTTAACCCTTGTGCAAAGTTTCTGCTAACTTCACTGGAATTAATCTCAGGATCCAACAAGATAGCCATCCATGAGTTGTCTGAGAGCAGGAAGGTCTTTAGGTTGCCAGGGATTTCCTTTTCCTTCCTTTGCCCCACATTTCGACACAACCCATACAATGAGAACAAGATGTTTCCTGTGGGCTTGAACAGGAATAAAAATCCCCAAATGCACATGGGTGTGCAAGCTACATGCCTGAGCTTCCATTGGAGAGCCTGGCTGCAATTTTGCTGCTTTAAGGCAGGCATCTGCTCCTGTCTGAGATGTCTGAAGGCACTTGAGACATCTGCACAGGGCTGGCAGGTATGACACAGGAGCTGCAGGAAACTCTTCTTGAAATCCCCACCATTTGGTAATCAAGCTCCAGAGCCCACATAATCCATTTGATACTCAGCCCCAGCAAATGATGAATCATTTAGGCAAAGATGCAGTTTGACTGTGAATATCCTGGTAGGTATTGAGCACCTGGTGTTCCTTCCTGCAAAACTAGAGACCTGTGCACTAAGAGGTCTTGTTCTCTTTCAGCCTCTCTTTTAAAGAAAATTTCAAATTCAACACTCAGCTGCTCAGAAAATGGTTGTCTATGTCTGTAGGGGAAGAGGGGATTTTTTTTTCTCTCCCTGTGGCCCTTGGCTACTGTTTCACTGACTGGGCAGGACACTTGTAAAATCATCACCTCCTGGGGGCTGGGGAGCCAGAAGCCCACAGCCTGCTTTGGGTCCAAACACCTTGGTCCCTCCTTGCAGCTCCTGTGACCTTTTAAATGTTCTAATCCCATCAAGTCCCAGAACCAATCTGCAGGGGTTTGGAGGAGTGCAGAGGGCAGTTTGGAGAAGCGAGTCCACGTAACATGTTTTGTTAAAAGCAAAACCTGTCTTTCATGTCCTTGTAATTGAACCAGGGCTTAAGGACTGATCCAGGGGGCCACTGTAAATATGAAGCTCCTGAAAATGGGCCAGGTGGCTTTGCATTGCAGTGTGGACCTCATAGTGAGATATTTTGGCACAGAGAACAACCTTCCACAGGTTCAGCATTCTGCTTTCCACCTTCTGACCTGCAATTCTCCTTTCCAAGGCTGTCACTGATGCAGTCCTGCAGATCCTTTCTCTAACAGAAGCAGATGCAGGAACTGGAGTCAGGACAAATGCTTTTAACAGCATTTGGTGGTTTTCTCACCTATTTCAGCCTCAGCTTGGCGTGGCAACATGAGCACCACATTAATTCAGGCCAAGCTTTGCAGAAGAAACCCATCTCCAAGTGCTTTGTGGAAGACAGAAAAAGCATTGTGGGATCTCCAGGGAGGAAATCCCACCAGATCTCGGTGGATCCCACTGATCCCAGCCACTCTTTGCAGGCAGAGGCTAACTGAGCAGTTGACTCTCAGGTCTTCTTGGGTGAAAAACACTGAAACAGCTGCAGCAAGACAGTCAAGGGAGTCCTGGGGTGTCTTATAGAGGAGAACAGATTGAGTAAGCATGAAGAAGTCATGTTTTGGATCTAGGAAACAGTCAGCCAGGGGAGGGTTTGCTTTGTCCATCAAGAGGTCTTATCTGCAAGCTCTGTTTTGCATCGGTGTGGAGTTCCCCTCAAAGGCTGCAGTTCCCAGCTACAACTTTGCTCTGGGTCTCCTCTGCCCAGGCAGCTCAGTGGAAAGCCCTGCATCTATTTTAAGCTTTGTGTGGCAATATGGAGGGGGATGTTCTTAGGAAACAAATTTCAGACAGTTTCCTTGGAAAGATAAGACCTATCCCGTTTCGGTAAGGGGAAAAAGTTAGCACGGAAAACCTCTGGGAGCTTTTTGGTACATGTCTCATTCCTGTGAAAAGTTGCCTACTGACACCCTTGGATTTATGCCAAGCATATATCAGAACAACAGGAACCTTCTTGAAAACTGCCTATCCACCCCAGCCAGGTATGTTCCCACTGATCCCTGAGGACATACCAGGCAGGAATTTCCTGGGCCTGGCTGTGGTTCCCCCAGTTCCTCACCATTGCCTGCCACCTGGGATTCACCACCCCACTGCTGATGGGATTCTATGACCTCCTGGAGCAGCTTCAGAAAGAAACAGAGCCCTTGTCATGGTCAGGAAGTTTTGTGTGAAGCAGATGAATGCTCAACAGACCTGTCCACTGTGTGACCTTGGGGAGGGGATGGTACCACCAGGGAAGGGAGGACAGCAATTACCTTCACCGTTACAGCTTTTTACCCAGGGAATATATATTCAGGCTGAGGAGCAAACAGATGGTTTTCTCCCACTGGCCAATCCATTCTTGCTTTTTCTTCTGACACTACCAGAAAGAGTCAAAGCAAGAATGGTGATTCTCCTCAGCATCCCAAATAGTCCTACATTGCCCTTTCTGACCTAGGTGGAGAAAATGCAAATGCACAAATGACCAGACTCAGGCTGCAAAAGGTAGATAAAGAAGTTTCTTGACTCATTGGCTTGAAAGTGCAGTTTTCCCTGTCCAGCCTCAGGTCTGCTTGTGCCACCATGCACAGCTGTTCCCCTGCACAGCTGCTGGCCATGCACAAGGGGAAATAGGAGGTTTGTGACAGAGCCAGGGGCTGAATCATATTTCAGCAGCCTGGGCATATCTGTGTACTCCATGCCAAGAAGCATTCAAAGAGCTCAGCAACAAACCACTGCTCCAGCAGCCCACAGCCAAAACCAAACCCATTCAGGCACGTCAGCCACTGACCCAACCCACCATGAGGGTGACAGTGAGACTGTGTTATGGCAGGGTCAGAGCTTCACCTTCCACTCGGGAAATAAACCCACATTGGGAAATGTTTTGTTGTAGTAGCTATACAGAGACAAGAGATCATTATCCAAGTTATGCTCTGTTTCACTGATGTTCTCTCTCACCTGCACATTTGCAAAGTGATGGTGGATGCATGGAGGGAGGTGAAGTGGGGGTTGACTGTTTGGAGTACCCAAGGGATCTGCAGCACTGCTGATTCTTAGGATATAACAGTACCAGTGGACTTCTGCAGCAAACAAGTTTCTATCTGTTTTGTCCTAGGAATGAACTTCAAATGGTGGAAATGGTCCTCGTGTTGCAGACCTGCACGTCTTGGACTTTATCATCAGCCTAAGAAAAATTCTCAGAGTGCCAAGGATGCTCAGGTATACCCTGAAAAATTGGCTTTTTATGGAGAAGCACGAGAACATTCAATACACGGGCATTTTCTATCTGCTTCCTTTTCTTTGGAATTTTGTACATATCTGTAGCCATCCAGGAACATCTGGTCCATCCCTACATTGCTCAACATGACTTCTCTCAGCTTGACATCCCCTGCAGAAAAACAATTCAGAACCACACGTCCTAAAATGCATCTGACACCCCAGCAGTGCTGGAGCAGTGCTGCTTCTTTCCAGTGAACAGCAGTGACACACATCCACATCTGCCTGTGTGTGACAGAGTGGCTGATTCTTTAAAGACTGGGCCTTGGATCCTGAGAGGCTATTTGACACATAAATCTGAGGAAATCAGTCAGGAATTAGACTTCTATGTACTTCTGCTGATGTGTGTTTCTATCCCTTAATTCCAAGATCTGTGTTCTCTCTACTAGACTTTGCTGCCTCCCCAGGCCTCTAGTTATTATATTTTGGACCCCGGAGCTACAGTTCCCTCTTTTGAAAAGCATCACAGCCTCCAAAAGAATTAGTTTTAATATTTCCAAGTATTGCAATTAGCTGGGTGCCTTCAGCTTTGGTTGGCTTCAAATTCTGATGAAAGCTGCTGTTGCACGTTGAGTTTTCTGCCACAGTCACATTGGTACAAGCCCACGGAGATGTCTGACTGAAGGTGGACCTTGTTCACATGGGACAATATTTCCTAGCTGGAGGCTAGGCCTGATGTTGGAGTGGAAGAGGGAAACCCCAGGAGAACCAGTCTGCTAAAGATACCCTTGGAGCACTGACCACAAAACTGAGGAGGTGTGTGTCTTGGCTCTCATGCGGCTGAGCAATGAGATGACCTTGTCTCTGGGACCTGAGATACCACTGCTCACAGACTCTCCTGGTACTAGAGCCATCAAGAGGCAAGGACACGTCACATCATAGGGATGAACTAGATTGAAACTGCCACCACTGTGGCAGAAGCTAAGGACTACAAAATGGATTGCCACCTATCCATGCTATTTGCTTTTTATGGTAAAGTGGTGTTATTTTAATTAAACCTTTGGTGGCTCAGCAGGTTGGTGGTATTTTCAATTGCTTTCCAAACTGAAAACTTAAATAAGAGCTAACTACAGGCTCAAAGGGAGATCTGCCTTCAGTTCCCTGGTGGGACACAACTTTATGCTTCTGACCAGACTGATAACTGGTGTGACCACATGCCTTCCCTGAGTTTCACTGCTGCTTAAAACCTCTCCAAGATTTTATAGCTTGATTTTTTTTTTTCCAGTTCATATGTTTGAAAAGTAATTATGCTCAGCATTTTTTCCACTGTGATAGTATTGGAAATCTGGTCCCTTCAGAGTCCCTGGGCACACATCAGAGCCTCGTCACAACCTGGAATGTTTTCTGCCAGGAATGATGAGATGTGACGGGTTCCCATTGAAGGATATTTCTCCCAGATAATTCCAGTTTCCAAGGTCCCAGGCTTTGAAGATAAACTTGTTGCTTGTTTGGTTTCCTAGCAACTTCTGTTCCACAGCAGAAATGCATTCCTGGGACCCCACTCTCACCCGATGCTGGGAGCCTGGATGTGCTCTGCTCCAGTGAAAGCAGCCTCCTGAAAACACACTGAGGAAGCTGGGGCTGGATCAAAACCTCGGGTTTAGATCCACTGGTTACCCCAGGACTTTGCCATTCAACACAAATCTCATTCTAAATTAACATAACACATCTGGCCAGCCCTGAAGGTGGATGTAGCTCAGGTTTGGCTGGTTGTCCAAGTTCTGGTTGGGGAATTTGGCACTGATCCCACAACACAGCTAAACTGATAATCCTGGGTCAAACAGCCCTGCCCTCACTGGAGCTTTAATCCAGGCTGAGCTCAGATGGGAAACCCAAAGATCCAGCTTGCTGTGAAACATGATGGGGCAAATCATCACCACCAGTGAGACTGCTCAGATGGAAATCTAGAGAAAGGAGGAGATTTGGCCACCTGTAAAGCATGTGAGCCTTAGCCTTGGTGTTTTTAATAAGTTGTTCAAAAGACAAAGGAGCAAATCCACCTTAATATGCGTCTTGCCTAGTTAAAGACATGTTTTTCATTATTTCTTCTGGTTATTAGAAGCTCACCCCTACTTCAACTTTTATTTAGGTGTTTCTGCTCCAATGTCCCAAGGGAACTCTGCAAGCTCAGATCCAGTTTCAGAGCACGGCATCCAAGGTGAATAAAGGGCAGACCTGGAAGATACTGAATCTGATTCTGCTTTGCATCTCACTTGCTCCAAGGTTTTTGGAGATGGTGTTCATCGAGTGGCTGGTGCCATAAGAAAAGAGCTCTCTTTCATTTCTGTCCTATTTAAGAAAGTCAAACGTGATCATTTCTCCAGCTCAATGGAATAACAGCAGAAAGAGGAACATGTTGATATCAAAGAAACTTCTAAAGGGACTCCAAAAATTGTGGGGTTTCAATGTGTGAGGTCTTGTGTCAATAAATAGGAACAGGATAATGCTGTGCTACAGCAGTGACCACCTAAGTAGCTGCAGCTATTTAGTTCCTTCCTTTTCAGACAGGCAAGGCACCACTAAAGTGGTTTATGGTCACAAGAACCATGAGATCTTGATCTTGGGGCTAAATAGGGGTCTTCTGAATCCCCCTATTACACTTTTACGTAAGGACTTACTCTGAATTTTGCCCAATAAATTTAATCAGAGCTCTCAGTGATCGTGTGAAGGTTTTTGTCCTATTTCAGTTAACTCAGGGCATTCTTTCCTGAGGATAATCTTCAGTGAATATAGCAGTGTAGTGTTACAGCACTGTGTTATGGTAACAAACTGAATGCATTGTTCAGTCTGAATTATATCATATTACTGTCAAGGATATTCCTTCTAAAAGCTGACACCTTTTAATTACCTCTGTGAGACTCTGGAAAAAAAAAAAAAATTGTATCCTGGGAAAAAAAATATTTGGCATTCACTTTGTTAGTTTTATCTTGATGTTCATTTGTAGCCATTCGTGTGGGGCTGAGTCATGAAGAAGAAACCTGTAAGAGGATCACGAACAAGCTGTCTGGCTTGAGAAAATTGGGAGCTGTTTAAAGTGTGCATTGCCTCATCTCATCATTAGTGGCAGGAGCTATTAGAGACTCTGGAGAGACTGCACCTGGAGAGGGCATTTTTCTACCTGAATAGTTCTGCAGATAGAGTGGGGATGGGACAAAAACAACCTCTGAGAGAGAAAGAGACCTTCCCAGGCAGTGCTAGAATCAGATGTACTATCAGAATGGGATACCATCATCCCTCACCTCCCAATGGCATCTCTGCATCTCACTTGACAATCTTTCCCTCCTGTCTTTAGGCAACATTTTTCACCTCCTCTGAGCCAGTTTGAAATCTTTAATTCCATTTTGCCTGTTCTTCCAAGAATGTGGTGTGGCAAGTGGGAACTCATCTCCATACAGGAGAAAAAATGGAGGGGGGGAGGTATTTCATGAATATTAAAACATTTGGAGTTGTAAAGTGTTGGGTCATGAACAAAACCAGCACACCTCAGGCAAGCAGCGTGGTGGTGTGAGGGATGTCCCAGGAGGGTTGGCAGTGGTGCTCTGGGGGGGTGTGTGTGAGATTCTGCCTCGGTGGGATTGACAAACTGGGGCTCTGAGCTTAGCAGAGAAGCACTGAGATGCTTTGGAGGAAGATGCACAAAACTCCTGAGTGGTTTAAGCCTGCCAGTGTAGGAATCTGGTTCTCCTCTTGCCAGTAAGGCTGGTGTACTCCTGGAGGAGGCATTGCAGTCCCTTTAAACACTCATTGTCAACCCTGTGAGCTCCAGTTTACTCATGTTTGGTAAAGGATGCTCTTCCTCCCTGGGCCAAACCACTTGTAGCTCAACGTGGTGGTGGAAAGGTTTTGTTCTGCTGTAAAACTTTGATCCTGCTGTAGTTGCAGATAGTGAGCCAGGATGCCCATCCCTTTTGGTTGAAAAGGGGAAGGGAAGAGGTCAGGTCTAAGCAGAAAACCTTGTTCCTGCTCTTTCTGATGATAAGGTACCAGAAAGATTGTGCAAGCCCTATCAGAAGATGAGAATGTGCCTGAGGCTGTGTGCTTAGTAAGCCCAGTGTAAAATGGATACTCTCTGATGAGTACTACATGGGGTAGGTTAAGCCTTGGATGTTTCCGAGGTGTTCGGGGCCATCAGAGCTTGAAGGGGGTGAAACACAGTAGATTTCTGACACAGGGACCATCAAAACTGCATCAGCATCAGGTGAAAACAGGAAGCAGAATATATACAGGGACCAGGAATAGAGAAGAGTGACCCTGGCAGTGGTGTCATTTCATGGAAACCAAGTCTCTGAACCCCACACTGATGGACACACTAAGTTCTTTGGCAAATAGTAGGAGAAACTCGGAGAGTGGTTTGCTCCAGTGTCTGGAGTCAGTGTATTTCACTAGAAATCCCATTTTTAGTGACTTTTAAGCTCTAACCCTGAATCAATTACTCTAAAGGCTAGATAAATGAGCCTGTGATTTGTATTAGGAGAAAGCTGATGTGCTGTAGGGAAGTGAGATGAATCCGGTAAAACTGGTAAACTTAGGATGCTTGGCTTGAGAGGTGTTGTACAGCGGAATGGGAAAGCTGGGGACATGCTCAAAGAGATCAAACCAGGAGAGAGGCCATCACCATGGCAAAACTGTGCCCTAGTGGGAAGTGCCCCTGCCCACTCAAGGGGTTTGCAACTAGATGGTCTTTAAGGCCCCGTCCAACCCATCCTGTGATTCTATGATTTGATGAAAATATCTGCTACAGAGACTTCTTTGCCAGATTCTAGATTTAGGAGAGGTGCTGCTGGTGACCCAGAAAAATTAATTTCCTACTGCAGGCATCACCAGCATCATTCCTTCTTCTATTGTTCCTCCAGCATCATTGTCACTAACCCCTAAGAGGTATCTAAAGGGACCACCAGACCCGGATGCCTCAATTTCCCAAGTGGAAGGATGGGATAACAGTTATGACAAACACAAGGAGCTTGAACCCTGCTCACAGGAAGTGTCAGATCAGAGCAGACAACAGCTCTCACTCCCTTGATGGGTCTGATGTGTTATTTCACTTCCTGGCCCAATCTCCTATGCAGCGTGCCTTGTTGAGAACACACTATAGCCCTGGTGAGTACAGTGGCTGGGAATTTGGTTTTATCTTCCCCTTGGCACAGCAGCTCTTTACTGCTGTCTGTGTTGGTTCTGCCTTACCAGGGAAACATATTTCTGAATGATGCTGTCAGAGATGAGGGTGAGAGCTGTCTGGTTTTTGAACGCAAGAGGAGGATTCAGTCCTCTTGTAAGAGCTGATCAGCTGCAGTAAGTAAAGTTGCAGATCATGGGAGTAATAATTAAAGGCCATTATAACCTGCTTAACTAGTCAGGGTTTGAAGAGCCTGGAAGAACTTGCTCTGTTCTTTCTGAGTGCTGTTTTGCTTTACCTATTTACCTGATTTGGGAAAAAGATTTTGGGAGGGGTTAGCTTGCAATTCTGCTCTCACTACCAGGGCAGTGGTTCCCAGTTCTTAGGGAAAGAAAAAATTAAACGTTTCCCAAATGATCCTTCCGAATTCAGCCTTTTGATCCACAAGACATGCAATACCTTGTGCACTGGACACACAACACACATAAACTAAACCAAACTGTGCTTCAGACCAAGCTCTGAATGGAACAAAACTTCAACTCCCATGCTTTCAGTGGAGACACCCAGGAGAAGGATGAGTCAGTGTGACATCTCCATATGAGAACCTGCCTTGGGATGCTTGCTGGAGGTAGCAGAGTAGGTTTCTTGCTGGCTTACACCAAAAGGCTTGGAGAAAAAAACAGGGGCAGAGAGCCCATGTCTGTGCAGAAAAAAGCAGGGTCTGAGCTGCTGGGGCCTGTGAGCTGATGACTCACGGATGGGATTTATGAGTGCTGAGCCATGGAAACTGTCTGATTGCCCTCGCTGCAAGGCAGGAACACTCCAGAGCCACCTCAGCCATTTTTTTCTCTCTCTCTCTCTTTTTTTTTTTTTTTTTTTTTTTTTTTTTTTTTTTTCCCCCTAGAATAATACACACGACAGAGTTTATCTCCACTGGTTGTTGCTCTGCTTTCAAGAACTAGAAGGGAAGACAAACCATGCCTTTTTTTCCTCCCTCTCTCTCTTTGCAGGAGTGCTGCTCGTGGCCATGTTTTTTGTAGGCCTTTCAGATACAATCAGAAAGGGATTGTAGATTTTCCCAGGTCTTTATTGCAACTGAAGGCATTTGTTTATTTGACTCCTGTGGCTTCTTTCTATGTTGTAGTGAGGATGTTCTATTTGGGGCAGTTTTGGGACAGATGGTGTGTCAGTCACGGTCTGCAAAAGCCAAAGGGGCCCATTGGGCTCATGCTCTTATGGTGTGACCACAGCACACAAACAGGAGTTGGCATTTTCTTTACAAAGTGTGTGTCCGTGGGCTGCAGGGTTACCAGACCCCATAGCAACTTCTCTGGGATTTTGGGATGCCTAGAAATCTTGGCCAAATGGGCAAAGCCCGCAGATTACACAAAGATGGATGTTCAGGAGGAGAAAGAGGATACGTCCCGGGGAAACTTCTCTACAAAGCTGCATCCTAACTCAAGATGACCCAGACCTTTTTTACAGCTGGGTCTCTAGAGGACAAACAGCCTTCAGCACATGTCCAAGATGACATTAATCTGTCTGCCTGTGTCCCCCTGCCACCACACAAACTCACAGACAGACTTCCTCACTTCGCAGTGCTCTCCAGCAAGCCAAGTCAAAAAGGGAAAAGTGGACTTAAAAAGTGGACTTAAACGTTGTACCACCCTGTCTGCAACAGGCAAACCAGACTGGTACTTATTCACTCTCTGATCCTGCTCCTGGGGAAAGGCCAGCAGTTCTGGGGAAGAAAATGCCACCAAACCAAACCTGAAATATGTGTGTTGGAGATGTAATACCTATTTTAAAATAGATGTTCTTGGCTGTGGTGTCACTGTGTACTTTGCTATGGGAGGTGTGCCCTAGAGGTCTGGTTTGTGCAAGACTTCCCTCTCTCTAGACTCAGCAGCATTTTTGCCTAACTCAGATGGCAAAGCTCTTGTCCTCCTTCTTCTCCCTCACATAAGATGTAGCCCTGCAAGAAGGACAGGTTGCAGGACTGATGCCAGGGAATGGGCCTTGCAGCTGGCCCTTTGGCCTCCCTAGCCAAGACAGAGTTGGCATCCAACCAGAGCAGGATAGTGAGAAGATGGAGAGAGGAGAGCTTTGTGTTCCTGTGCAACGTGATATGGGACAGGTCTGGAATCACAATGTTACTGGCTGGTGCCCAGTGTCATGATTTATGATCAGTGTCCCACAGGAAAGACCACGTGTCCTCTTAGCTACCTATGGGGGAAAGCATGGTGGAGGTGACAGGGTCATCCTTGTTGTCCCCACACAGCTCCAGGATCTCACCCAGCCTAACTCATTCCCTTTCCTCTGTGGCTTTAGCTCTGAGCTCCAAACCCTGAGGCCTTTGTGACTCCAACAAAGAAGATGCTCAGATTTTCACCAGCTTGGACCCAGAAGCCTCACGGCACGAGGGGTGAACCAGGGACATCCCCACAGGGCTGGCTTACTCACAGAGCAAAGCTTCATTCAAATGGCTTTGATTTTTGACCAATTGCACCATGTGAGTCCCCCACTAAGTATTACGATGGAGGGAGTCAGCCTTGGATTAAAAATAAACATCTTCAGTAATTAACAGGCACGGTTGGGAAACTTCTGAGCACCGTTCATTTCTCAGAGGCTTTAAAGCTTGAATTCCCAAAGCAGGGCAGTTTTCTCCAACTTGTTTTTAGTTACACATCCACTTTGCTTCTCCAGGGGGATTTGCTGTTGTTTGTGTTGCAGTGACATGGAGGTATTTATGGTCTTAGGCTTCTGCTTATCTCATCCAGCCCTGCCCTCCACCCTCATGCTATGGTGCCAACCTTCAACCACCTTTCCTCCCTCTGCTTGTGCCCCTGCAGAGGAGGTAATAGCCAAACACAACAAAAACCAGGTAGCTCTCTCAAAGAGCCTGTGGAGATGAATTTCTCATTTCCATCAGGCTGCAGCAGAGGCACTGCACTGATTTATTCTCTTTTGGTCAGAGCTTTCAAGAATAAAAATCCTTCTGGTGTTTACCAGAGTGGAATAAAGCAGCTCTGTGACCGTGTCACCCCCGGTAAGAAAACTTCAAGCTGGACTCTGGCTGTTCCCCAAAAGGCAGCCAATATCTGAGTTAGTGTCCCAGGGAGGTTTGTAGTTGGAAAACAACGTAATTGACTTTGTCCCGTTTCCAGGTTCACAGAGAAACAAGCTGTAAGAGTACGCAGGGTACAGGGGCTGGCTGCTCCCGGACTTGATTGAAAATGATAAATGTCGTCAGCAGGACCAGCCGGGACAGTACGTTTCCTTGGACTTTTCTTCCCCTCCTGCCTGCAGGAAGATGTGGACACGGGCTGGTGCTGCTGGCCCGGCCCGGTCCCACCGGGGGAGCTGTGGCTGCTACAATGGAGGCACCGCTCCAACCCCGAGCTGCCCTGGAAAGCCACCGGCTCCCTCCCCCTGGGATCCCAGCCTGGCTTGTAGCCCACATAGCTGACCTTTCAGTAAAGATTACCTATTTTTACTCCTCCTCAGGAAAAAGAAAAGAGCCAGGCTTGCAGAGGCAGGCCAAGCCAAGGAGGTGCTTATGGCAGGGTCAGGGAAATTACTTAGGGCCAGTTTAAAAAAATTAATTTTTTAAAATTAAATGAAGGTAGTGCCCAGTTAAGCCTGGACCTCATCCTGTTTGATCCGGTGCTAACAAAGCAGCACAGAACCTGAGGCCCAAGGGCCACTGGATAATGCTACACCTGGGCAAGTAAATTAAAAGTGCCTGGGACCATTTCTGAGCTCTCAGACCACAAACACAGCAGATCCTGTGCCCAGTAACCCCCTTTAGGCTCTGAAGCGGCAACCACAGGCAAACCTTGTGTTTGGAGTGACTGCTGCCCTGTGTTAACCTGCAAAGTGTCCTGGGGAGCTGTTTGGGTTGCTGCTGGCTGGCACAGGGTAGAAGTGCTAGAGGCCCTGATGATGGTGATGATGCCATGTACTGTCCCCAGGAATACACCCTGGCACCAGGTTACTTGTAGAGACATCATGCCAGCAGGTGATCCAGGTGAATATCCCATCCCTTGGTACCAGTGGGAAAATGAGGCTCAGAGAAACAGGGGGGACGGACTGGTGCTTCATCACCCTTTGTCATTCATCTGGAGGGCAGGCTTTGCAAGTTGCCTTTATTGCTCAGAGAAACAGGGGGGACGGACTGGTGCTTCATCACCCTTTGTCATTCATCTGGAGGGCAGGCTTTGCAAGTTGCCTTTATTGCCTCCAGTTTTTCTTTTGAGACCTCAGAGGGGCAGTGGTTGTACTTCCAGCTGGTCCATTTGGGCATCCTGAGGTCCACACCTCAGTAGCTGCTGGCACAGCATGGAGCAAGGCCAAGCACTGACTCTGCCCTTTGCACCAACCCCACATCCCAACCATCTCCCTTTCCAGGACACTCCAGGGGCACTCGGGGATAACTTGGGGAGAGAAAAAAAAAAAACAAATAAGCATTTGTAAGGCAACACCCTGGAGACTGTGATTTGATCACAACTTCCCTATCTCTTCAGATACCTCATATCTCCACTGGCAAAGCAGAGGTTGTCATCTTGCCTTGTGCAAGGAGGCAGATATGGCAGTGATACCCATCATACAGGCTGTATCTAGATTAACAAGTAATTGCTACATCTAGATTAGCAAGAGAGTAATAGAAGAGTATCAGGAGATCAAACAGACTAGTGCTGAGGGCTCAACATCTACACACTGGGTGCAGGTCACAGTGGTTACTCCACGTTAGATTTATTCCAGCCTCCTACACTGAATATCCCCATCCTGCACTGGCAGAAGCTGTCTGAAGGACCAGCTAATAGTTTATTACCTTATATATATACACCTATGAGGAACTGTAGCAGAGCTTCTGGTTTCATTTGCACTGGAAAAAAACAAAAAACAAAACAAAACAAAACACAAAACAAAGGAAGAGAAGAGAAGAGAAGAGAAGAGAAGAGAAGAGAAGAGAAGAGAAGAGAAGAGAAGAGAAGAGAAGAGAAGAGAAGAGAAGAGAAGAGAAGAGANAAGGAAAGGAAAGGAAAGGAAAGGAAAGGAAAGGAAAGGAAAGGAAAGGAAAGGAAAGGAAAGGAAAGGAAAGGAAACCTAAAATTTGAATTTGTGTGCATCAGAGCTGTTCTGAAAACTGAACTCCTATGGGGTGAAGAAAACCAAGCCAATGAGCTGCTGTGAAAGACTATTACTCCTCTGAACCAAAATACTAAGGCAGAGGCAGCCAGGAGCACCTCAGGCTTGATCCAAGGTTCAGCAGAAATGTTCTCATTTACTGCAGCTCTCCTTGAGTCAAGCCCTTAGGGCTTGTCTGTGCGCATAAAATTAATCTGGATTAAGATGAGGCAGGAATTTAAGGTAAAGTAACTCTTCTGGAATAACTTCACCTCGTAACAGACAAGCCTCGGGACGGTTTGGTTAGGAAGCATTGTGTTACACCATTTTTATGATGATGAAATGCTTTTTCAAGAGAATGTCTTTGTGGTATTTGGTCACAATTACCCAGTGAACACTTAAAAACACATCCATTCCCTGCAGGAGGAAAAACAGAGCTGCCTGAAGATCTGGACTGCTTTTGGGGGCCCATTTGCCAGAGCAGCTTGAGAGGTTTTGCTGGTCCTCTCTTTTCCATCACACTGAGAGAGGGCATAAGATCCCTGATGGCCAGCACACCAGCTCTCCTGCCAGCAGGGTGTAATGGCTGGTGGAGCACCTGCCCAAAACCTTTTCATGGTTAGTCCTCAAAACCTGTCCCATGCACACTACCTCCAGCCCTGAAGCACTTCAGAACATCAGTTCAGCTGATGCAGTGTCCAAAAGAGTAAACCTAAACATTCACCTAAATATTCACCTAAACATTCATAAACCTAAAAACAGAGCCTAAACAAGGCTCTGAATGGATCCCAACCATCTCCTGGAGTGAGCTTGAATTACACCCTCCTGGCATGCAAGCAGATCCCCCTTTTCAATACCTGCACCTCTGCTTGCTCTGAGAGTCACACCATAAGCACAAAAAGAGCAAATGGCCATGTTAAATTGGACATCATTGAGCAGTGATAAAACATCAGGCCTGAAAGGACCACAAAACCTCCTTAACTCACTATTCAGAAGACAGGCCAGGAGATGGAGATGTCTTGATGCTTGTGAGGTTTCTTCCTCCACTTAAACCCGTGTGAATGGCAGTATTGCATCCAAGAGTTTTTCCCCTGATTTTTTCTGCATGGCTTTATGTGCAGCCAGGTTTAAATGGCCTGTTAAATATTTCTGCCAATGCTCACCCTCCCCAAAAGAGTCTGTTTGCATTCAGCTCAAGTTAATTGTGCATAAGCAACAGTCCATGAGCACTAAAGTTCCCACGTTTTTTTTTTTACCTTTCTTACTATTTATTCTGTGAAGTGATAACATTGATTTCAGCTCACTCTTTGTTTTTATCAGTTTTACACAAGGACAAAAGAGAAGGCAAAAAGGAACCCTCCTTCTCTCCTGTGAAATGCAGTCTACTATCAGCCAACCAGAGCAGAGGAACAAGCCCTTCACCATGCTATATAGATACATATATACATAGCCTGGCTGGCAGAGTACCTTTTCCTTAACATGTCTAATCCCACAAGTATGTGGTGTCTTGCTCTGCAGAAACCTCAGCTTTTCAGGTGCTAGAAAACACGTGTGTTCTGTGTTACATGACAGTTTGCTCACATCCCTGTCTCCTGGAGGCAAGCAGTTGCTGACCTCTCAGCTTGCTCAAAAATTACTTGTCTTTTTGCCTCTCCTGGGAAGACTGAAACCTGGTCCAAACACCCCCATGCAACACTGTGAGGAGCAATAACGTCCTCGCATCGTCTTGTTTTTTACATTTTTCTGCTGTAAGCTCAGAAAATGGGACTTGACTTACTCTTTTCTGTTTGCTTTGACAGACGTGCAGCCCTAGCCTCTGAGAAATGAACGGTGCTCAGAAGTTTCCCAACCGTGCCTGTTAATTACTGAAGATGTTTATTTTTAATCCAAGGCTGACTCCCTCCATCGTAATACTTAGTGGGGGACTCACATGGTGCAATTGGTCAAAAATCAAAGCCATTTGAATGAAGCTTTGCTCTGTGAGTAAGCCAGCCCTGTGGGGATGTCCCTGTTAAATTGGACATCATTGAGCAGTGATAAAACATCAGGCCTGAAAGGACCACAAAACCTCCTTAACTCACTATTCAGAAGACAGGCCAGGAGATGGAGATGTCTTGATGCTTGTGAGGCTTCTTCCTCCACTTAAACCCGTGTGAATGGCAGTATTGCATCCAAGAGTTTTTCCCCTGATTTTTTCTGCATGGCTTTATGTGCAGCCAGGTTTAAATGGCCTGTTAAATATTTCTGCCAATGCTCACCCTCCCCAAAAGAGTCTGTTTGCATTCAGCTCAAGTTAATTGTGCATAAGCAACAGTCCATGAGCACTAAAGTTCCCACGTTTTTTTTTTTACCTTTCTTACTATTTATTCTGTGAAGTGATAACATTGATTTCAGCTCACTCTTTGTTTTTATCAGTTTTACACAAGGACAAAAGAGAAGGCAAAAAGGAACCCTCCTTCTCTCCTGTGAAATGCAGTCTACTATCAGCCAACCAGAGCAGAGGAACAAGCCCTTCACCATGCTATATAGATACATATATACATAGCCTGGCTGGCAGAGTACCTTTTCCTTAACATGTCTAATCCCACAAGTATGTGGTGTCTTGCTCTGCAGAAACCTCAGCTTTTCAGGTGCTAGAAAACACGTGTGTTCTGTGTTACATGACAGTTTGCTCACATCCCTGTCTCCTGGAGGCAAGCAGTTGCTGACCTCTCAGCTTGCTCAAAAATTTCTTGTCTTTTTGCTTCTTCTGGGAAGACTGAAACCTGGTCCAAACACCCCCATGCAACACTGTGAGGAGCAATAACATACTCGCATCGTTTTGTTTTTTACATTTTTCTGCTGTAAGCTCAGAAAATGGGACTTGACTTACTCTTTTCTGTTTGCTTTGACAGACGTGCAGCCCTAGCCTCTGAGAAGACTGGTTTGTGTACACTGAGCTTTCCCACAGACCCCTTAGAAGAATGGAAAGTGCTGGTGAAATTGAGTTTTGATAAAGGAGCTTATGACAACACCAATACAAAAAGTTACCCTGGCTTCTCTGGTGCAACCACACTCAGATGTAGAGGTCTATCAGTTGGCCTATTGGGCAGCAAAGGGCACTGGATGACTTAATCCAGGGGAGAAAGTCTGTTCTAAAAGGCTTTCAGAGGTTTAAAAAAAATGTGTTTATTCTGGGATGAAGTGGAAGGACCAAATTAACTCTTTTTTTTTGTCGCCTACATGAGGGCTCACACAACTGCACCTCAGTTACCTGCCCTGTGCCAGACCAGCTTCACACTTTTCCACTGTCACTATCTCCTGTGTCTCAAACAACCAGGCTATAGCAGCCTCTCTCATCCTTTTCTTCTGGGATTGTTCCACTCTGTGGAAATGCAACTCACAGAGGCAGTTGTTGGGAGACTTCCCACATCCCAGAGGAGTGCTCTGACCACAAAAATATTGTCACCCCTGCTCTCCTCCAGTGGGCATTTAATTATCCTCACAAAGTGAAGTAATTTCAACCAGAGAAAATGAGGCACCCAGGTCTGAGTACCCCATAATTATCACAGTAGGGAGCACTGTCCTGCAGTGACAGGAGATTTCCCAATCAGATGCTGAAAACACTGGGCTGGGGAGGGAGGTGGGGGGTTTAGCTGGGAAGAAAAATGTTATTGTCTTCTCCTCCATTTTGTGAATGGTTCCTCAGGCCCAGGAGGCTTAACAGTTTGAGATACGTGCCTGTGTGTGTATCCTGCTGGAAATGCTGAAATGAAGTGTTTCAACATTTCCAAATTTTTTTTTTTTTTTCATTTAATCCAGAAGCCTTTGAGTATATGCATCATATTTGGCAAATAACTGTGGCCACCCTGAAACCACATTTTTAGCAAATAAATGATTCACTGAGTAAATTTAGCTCATCTTAAATGTCTATTTATATCGGGGGAACACACCCTGTCACTGTTGGGGCTTCACCATGTTGAGCACTATCCAGAGCTTACAGCCAGACGTGCTCTACCACAAGCAGAGCCTGAAAGGGAAAAAGAAATCCCTGCCTCTTTTCCAGGCAGCTTTTTTGCAACAACACAGATGTCAGCTTCACTGCTTCAGAAAAGCAGTGCCCTACCCTGCAAAAGTATCTCAGATACCTCACGTCTCCGTGGGCCTGGGAAACAGAGCATCTCCTTGCCAGTCTCCTCTCTGGAAGGATCCATTTATCCCTTTTTTAGTTGCCTTTTCCAGAAAAGATTTACCTCTGAGTAAACCTTTGCCTCACACCAGCAATACCCTTCAAAAGCTGAAGGGGTTAATTGCCTTTAGCCAACATCTCGGGTAATGAAAGGTTTCACTCTTTGTCACCTAATGGTCTTGTGTCTAAAATCCAAGCCTGGCTGCCTTCACTCGAAATGTTTTTAATCATTGTGGAATAAAAACCTAGCCTGGCTAGTGCCAACCAAAGAGATGTTTGTCTGCTCAGCAGATTTTATCAAAGCTTCCTTGATGTCTCTGCCTTTGTAATGCTAAGCACTTCACTGTTTGGCATATTTAAAGTAGGATGCGGTACATGTGAAGCATTTCACAGAGCTGATGATGTATCGAGTGTGCTTTAGGAAGCAATGAAAGCAGCAGACTCATGATTTTTGAGCTTTTAATTACTTATTAAGTGGCATGACATAAAGGCTACGGGGGAGATTTTTTTTTTTAATTTTTTTTTTTTTTCTTTCTTTCTTTTTCAGCCTCCAACTTACTGACTTTGAAGTCGGTGCCTAAATACCCTTTGTGCCTTTGAAACTTTCCGGCTGCTCACGGGGGAACGTGCTGCTGCTTTGGGCTTTGTTTCAAGCTGACCACATTTGTTCAGAGGAGGGATGGGAGTCTGCCCAGACACAGGTCTCTGCCTTCGACATGGTGGATAAAGATGAGGGACAGGCTAAATACATGTCCTTTGACAAAGGGCATAGAGAAGGGCCTTAGCACAGAGCCTGGAGCAATGAGTTCTGACCTGGCCTTAAAAATGCCAACGCTACAGGGGACAAATAACCATAGCAGCCCCCGGGGTGCTTTTAATGAGTTGAATCACTGTCTGAGTCCAGCTCTCCATCACTGCCACAGCTGGCTTTAGCAGATGTCCCCTCCGACAGAAAGGGCCCAGCAAAGCACAGTGGTTGGCCTCACCACCATCTCTTCCAGGTCTGGTGCAACTGCTGTGACAAGAATGCCATCCAGAGCAATAAACTCAGGAGAGGTCAAAAAGAAGGAAAAAAAAAACACATTCACATTTGGATTTGGTATTCTCATGATAAACCAGAAAAGCCTGGCCTCCTAGAAGGGTTTCTCTGTGATGATGAGGATGGAACCAGATAAGGTTTCTCCATGCTGGGGAGGGTTAAGGTAGATCTCTCCACTCTCTGGACCAACACTCATTGTGTTGCTGGTAGGATGTCCTTGCAAACAGAGATGTTTGCTCCATCGCTGGCCCAGCAGTCATTTTGCCTCCTTTTTATGAGTCCAACTCATTCCAAGAAAGTCTTGTGGATCATGAACCCAAGATACTCACCAGAGGATGCTAAATGGCTGGGGGTCACATCAAAGCTGGAGTTAAACACGTGGGGAGAAACTCACCCTGAAGCTGCCCATGGCACCCTCTCATCCTCTAGACTCTAAAGATGAGGTGTCATTCTGGCATCCTCAATCAGTATCAAATGATCCTCTTGAATGAAAATAAAAGGGGTGGGGAAAAAAAGAGGAAAAAGAAGAAAAAGAAGGGACAGCTGTCTGCTGAAAAATTACCCTCCCCACTGACAGAGAAACGAAACACCAAATGTGTGGTATGTGTATTTTTATTCTCACTGAAGGAAAAAGCAAAGCCACAGCTTCCCATGTTCAGTAAGTGACCAAGACAAACATACAAGGACTCAAGTGCATTTCTACCCCCTAGAAAAGTTTTCTTTAATTAAGACAGACACGCTGCTCAGTCAAAGTAGCATCAATGTCCAGTCACACAATTTGATTAACCCACTTCTACTAATCTTTGCTGATTGTTCAGGTCTTTGGAAAAGAAAAAAAGAAAAAAAGAAAAAAGAAAAAAAAATGAGTGAGAAAGACTAAAATTCACAATATTTAGAAAAGTTTTTTCTTTTTCCTTTCTATCAGTTTTCTTTTTTTTCCCCTCAAAGAATGACTAATGTCACTTTCCTCCTTCTTCCTGATTTCAAAATGAGAAAAATTTTCTGATTTAACTGGATTTTTCCTAGTACTGGTAGGATCTGCACAGGCTCAGCCAGCTGGGCAGCTCAGGAGGGATTTGATTCAGTGGCAGAGTGACTCAAGCTGCTTCCCAGTATCACAAACAGGGCACAAAGAAGTTGCATTCTGGTATTTCTCTGAAGCTTTATTAGGTCATAGTATTTAGAAAATCTACTACATAAAACAATAATTAATTTTACAAAGTCCTGCAGTCCACACTGCTCATGATACATTAATTTGCAGGCCTATTAAGGGTGCAATTATTTTTCATGTGTTACTGCAGGTCCAAGAAAGAGCAAGGGTGGATCCAGTCTGGAAAAAAAAAATGAAGGCAAAGGGCCAAATATTAACATCCTCATTTTACTGCTAGGAACTAAACAACAAAGAGACTAAGAGACACGTAAAAATAAATTTGAGTCCAGCACAGGGACCCTAAAGACTTCATTTAGCAGAAACCCAAGTCTAGAGATGCTGCAAGTACCTTGCTTCTAGATTTCTAATTATCTTCCAGGGCCCAGAGTTGTTCCTGGATGCAGTCATCTGGAGGTGGCATGGTGCCTAGGTCACACTGGGGTCACACTGAGCTTGTTAGCATCCAGAAATGAGCCATTCCTCTGACTAATGCCCCAGAGGGATCTTATCCATGTGGTGCTCATGCACCCACACAGAGGGGATCAAACTGCCTGCAGTGTGGGACACTGAATACCCCTTCCATCTTCAATCTGCTCCTGGTATAAAGCTGGAAATCCAGAGAGGTGCAAAGAAGACGTTCGATGTGCTTTGTAACCTGAGGACAACCTCAAATCTCTCTATCCCATAAATGTCCCTGAGCAGCAGGTCCAAAAGGAGGTTGGTCCAGCAAGAGCCACTGCTCACCCACCTTTTGAAACTGGGTTGTTTTTTATTAATGGAGTAAAGTGCAATTACGTGTAGGGGAGAGAAAAGCTGGCAGCTCTTCGGCCTTTCCACCAGAGCTATCTGCAGTTCTGGGAGAGATTCCTTCCGAAGAGGGGTTCCAGGATCAATCCTGCAAGTACTAGTCTCTAAAGAATAGGTGCCACAATGCCTTAGGTAGAAATACAGAGGTTTCTTTATCAGACTGATACCTAAACATCTTATTTTCTTCTCAGAAATCATTGGTAAATGAGACACAACTGTGAAGTCTTGAACTCGGAGATAATGTGGGGGGATTTCTGCAAATTTGAACCACGTGTTTGTCCTCCCTCTGTCTGAGTCCACATCCACCAACATCCTTTTTCCATGCCTGTATCACAGTACTGGGCTTTTTGGATCATTCTCTCTCCCCAGGACTTTCTTGATAATGCATATTTAGTGTTGTGCTTTCTTTTTTTCTTGAGGGGAAAGCAATGAGAATTCCCCCTGAATGGTCTGAAGGAGAAGTTGGCCCCAGCACACATCTGAGTCATTTGCTTCCATGCCCCTCATGATGTGCAAGGTGAAAACCACACAACGTGGTGACACGAGCTGACCTCCACTGGAAACCACCAAGGGTGGTGAGGGAAGTTGCAAGAGACTTTATAAAACACCCTCTTTTCACCTCTGCAGAGAGCCGTTCAAAACGTCTTCAGGAAAGACAGCAGAGGAGCTGAATTTTTTATCTCTTTCTCAAAATCTGAAGGCTTTATGTTTCCTTTAATGCATGTGTGTAATTCACTCTAACAGGATGTATCTTGAAGCACTCAGGGACCAAATTGTACTCTACTCATGTCCAATTTTCATCCGTGGTTGGTCACCTGGAGTGACTCCAGATAGACATCAGTGTAGCTAAGAGCAGGCTCTAATCTTTCACTGCTCTCAGTCAAATAAGATCAGAGGGTTTAGACTGGTGGACCACCTTCTTGTCAGCTCTATTACAGCAATACAGAGGCTTTTAAATCATAAAAAAATATGATTTAAGGAAAAGAACCTTCAAGTCATGTTGTTTTTAAAACAGTATATGGCTTAGTGGATGTCAACTGAGAGGATCTTGCCTTCACTCCTCAGCCAGGCCAACTGCCACATGATAAATGAGTCTAAACAATTGGGATTGCTTCGTGTTACCCAGTACAGGACCCTGGAGCTCCTTGCTATCTTTTTCCACTCCAGTCACCTCCGTTACAACTGGTAAACCAGAAGTGTGCAGCCTACGCCTGTGGAAGAGTGTGTGCAGGAGGGGAGGTGAACCTGCCATGGTCTTCACTGTGTATTTAAAGAGCTGCAGATACTCCAGAGTAGTTCCCCATGAAGGCACAAACATATGTTCACACTCCCACTTATTTTAGTGTATCTGAAATGACAGTCTTATTTTATTTTATTTTATTTTTTGGTTGATTTCTCTTTGGAGGAATTTAAAATTGAATGGTAAGGAAGTGACTACAGCTCCAGAGACATGGACTGAAATCTTAATGCTTCCTTTAGCTGACTGTATTCAGGCAGCATCATTCAAGCTCGTCACCCCAACTTGACTTGTTATTAAAGACCAGCCCCCCCGAGGCCTGGAAAGCTATTCATAGAATCATAGAAAGTTAGGGATCGGAAGGGACCTTGTAAGATCATTGAGTCCAAAACCCCTGCCAGAGAAGGGTCACCTACAGGAGGTCACACAGGACACATCCAGGTGGGTTTTGAATGTCTACAGAGAAGACTCCACAACCTCCCTGGGCAGCCTGTGCCAGTGCTCTGTCACCCTCACAGTGAAAAAATTCTTCCTAATATTTATATGGAACCACCTACACTCCAGTTTATAACCATTGCCCCTTGTCCTATTGTCAGTCACCCCTGAGAAAAGCTTCACCCTGTCCTCCTGGCACTCTCCCCTTACATATTTATAAACATTAATGAGGTCACCCCTCCTTCTCCTCTTCTCCAAGCTGAAGAGACCCAGCTCCCTCAGCCTTTCCTTGTAAGGGAGATGTTCCACTCCCTTCATCATTTTGGTCACTCTATTCATCCCCTCCTGCAACAGAGGCCTAAAATATAGCAGAGGAACTCCACCCCAAAGTGCCTCTCCATTGACCACGAGGGTCTCTCAGATGCTGAGAGATGCATTTGTGCAGATGATCCACAACTGAAGTGCCCACACAGGCAGAGATAATGTGCAGATCTATAGGGTCTCTCAGCAGAGAGACTTCCCCCAGCCAAGTCAGCTTGTGTTGCTCCCCAGCTTAGCCTGGGGTATTTTCCCAGCCCATGCCCTGTCAGAACAGTTGCTTCCATTGCGTGGTCCCAAAATACAAGCAAGGCCTACTAGTCCTATTCAAGGCCTTTGTGTTCACACCTTGCATTGCTGCAGTGTAACTTCCAGTGCAGTCAGGCTTTGCATGAGGTTCTGCACCTCCAGGCTTTCACACATCTGCCTCTGAAGAGCCTTCGCTGACTTTTCATTGATAAAAAAAAATAAAAATAAAAAAACAAAGGTTCGTATGATTCATTCATGGGATCTCTAGAAGTCCCCTCTTTAGTACATGTGCACACACAGCTGAAGAATTCACTGTTCCCATGAGCAGCACCTGGAGATAAGATTGCACAGTGTGGGTGAGCAGCTGGAATCCTCCAGGCTGACCCACAAAGAGGGCATCTTTCATTATCCCATCTAGAGGCTTTTTGTGTCAATGGGCTGTGGCTTTTCTCTCCAGAGGTGTCTGCCCTTGTTGCCTTGACTCTACCCAAGGTGAAGCCTTGATAGGGCAGAGGTCTTTTAAGGCTTTGCCCCTGAGAATAAGTGTGGGCAGCTGGGGGGGAACACCATGAAGCTCAGTTTGTGGGAGCAGATATTTGCAGATGGATAATTCAGCAGCACCTGAGGACTATTAAATCATTATTTACATGGCAGCTTTTGAAAGAGGATATCTGAATGCTCCCTAGATATTAACTAAGCTTTTCTGTCTTTGCTGGCTTAGCTGTGAAGAGTCAAGTGAGCAGCTTCAGAGCAGGTGAGGAGGCTGCAGCCAGGACAGGACAAGCCTCCTGAATCCTGCCCCGCGCTGCTTAACCACAAAGCATCCCCTCCCCTTTGTCAGGAAGGCTGATCCTGTAATGCGACTCTTGAGCAACTCTTAGGAGCCAGAGCCTAAATAAAACTTCATTCCAAAATAGCGTGTATGAAAATGAAGATAAGGCTCAACAAGTTGTAACAGATGCCTGTTAATTACTCATGGCAAAGCACTTCCAAATAGGAGCTGAGCTTCGGTGCGTGAGCCACCCGCCAAGGCTGCTGTCCCTTCTCTTCTCCAGACATGAATAAGGAGAAGGGGCAAACCTGGACACCCTTATTTCATTTCAACTGCAGCAAGGTGAGCTCTGCTTGCTTTCTGACATGGCACTCAGCAAAGGCAAGACTTTGGGTTCCAGGCTTGCACCCAAATCCCGGCGTCAGACAGGGTGCAGGGTAACCTCAGGAAAAATCAGCCAGGACAAACATGCTCCTCTATAAGCACAGACAACACATGCCAGTGCCATTTTAATCATGAGACTTGCATTTTATCTTCATTTATATCACATATTTCTGAACCCAATAGTAAACAGTTTCTCCTTCTTTCATAAGCCTTAATGATACAGGTTGTTTTTTCCAACTCTTAAAGATTACCATTTAAATTAACTGTATAAATCAGGCTCTGGCCTTTACTACACGGGAAAACAATCGGGTTCTGTTTAACTTAGGAATCTGCAGTGTTTATAGATAGACAACCCTGAAGGTAAGTTACTAAACTAGTTTCTGGTTGCATTGATCTGTTGCCAGAATACATAAATTATTAACTGAGAAGCAACTCTGGAGAGTGTTGTGTGTTTAAATTCATATTTGGTAGGGCTGGGGATACATGGCTTGGCCATAAGTAGACACTAGAAATATTAATCACTTTCAAGTAAAATTCTATATTTTAATTGCTGAGGGGAGACTTCTTTCTTTCAGTGTCTGACTAAGAACCCTTTCCTTGCTTTGTTTAAGCCAGTGCAGTTCGTGCCCACGGGAAAACTCCCATTGCTCTCCCTGAGGACTCTGGTGTTAAGTCCATGGGAGTCTGACCAGTTATTTCAGCTCATCAGAGAGTCCAGATCCCTCTGCCACATAAATCTCTCCTTTGAGCTCCACCTACTCAATATCTATCCTGCTGTCACCAGAGCATGACATAGAGAGTCAGGCTATAGTGGTTTCCTCCCTATGAGACACGAGGCACTCAAAATTCTTGATAGGGCCAAGGTCCAGGTGAAAGAACACTCTTTTCTGCTCTTTGTTGTTGACCTGAGGTTAGCTGTCCTTCAAAGCATGGAGGGTCACAGAAAAAATTTAAATTAGTTTCCTGTGTTTTTGAGGATTGAGACAGTCTTTGCCTCGAAAATTACAGGATGTCACCTGGGCACGGCATGTGCTGCTCAGGGAGTGCACGGTGCAAATACAGATCTGCTTTTATCTTCAGATTGTCTTTAATTTCCTAGGTGGGAAAATATTTGATCCTCTGTGTTGAGGTTAGAAAGGACAATAAATGGCATCCTGGCTGCTCTGATGGGCTGGCCCAACTATAGAAGATGGCGTTGCAAGGAATGTGGGCTGTCTGCATACCACTCAGTCCCTGGGTGGATTTAACACTGATTCCACTTTGTCTCTCCCAGATCCCTGGAATAAATTTCTTCCCAGCTGAACTGCCCTACAGCTATCAGCTCAGAGAGGGGAGAAGACAGGCTTGGTCCTAGCTGGGCAGGTATCACTTCATACTTCACCTCATCCTGGAATCCTGGAAGACCACAGTGATTTAGCTCCACAGCACGACATGCCAACCCTCTTTTCACACAGCAGGGAGAAGTCCAAGTGTGTTGCACTGGATAAAAAACTGGCTGGATGGTCAGGCCCAAGGAGTGGTAGTGAATGGGATGAAATCTGGATTGTGGCCATTCACAAGTGGTGTTCCCCAGGATGCTGGGAACTGTTCTCTTTAGTATCTTTATTGATGATCTGGATGAAGGGATTGAGTGTACCCTCAGTAAATTTTCAGATGACACCAAGCTGGGTGGGTGTGTCAATCTGCTAGAGGGTAGGGAAGCCTTACAGCAGGATCTGGACAGGTTGGATCAATGGGCCAAGGTTAATTGCATGAGGTTCTGCCAGGGCAAATGCCAGGTCCTGCACTTGGGTCACAACAGCCCCGTGGTAAGCTAGAGGCTTGGGGAAGTGTGGTCAGAAAGATGTAAATTGGAAAGGGACCTGGGGATTTTGATTGATAGTCAGCTTCTTAAGGACCTTACTAAGTCCTATGAGGAGCAGGTGAGGGAGCTGGGGTTGTTTAGTCTGGAGGAGAGGAGGCTGAGAGGGGACCTTATTGCTCTCTTCATCTACCTCAAAGGAGGTTGGAGAGAGGAGGGAGAAAGCCTCTTCTTCTTGGTGGTGTGGGACAGAACAAGAGGAAATGGTTGCAAGGAGATTTAGGATGGATATTAGGAAACATTTTTTTCACTGAAAGGGTTGTCAGGCATTGGAATAACCATCCTGGGGCAGTGGTAGAGTCACCGTCTCTGGAGGTATTTAAACAGCGTGTAGACCTGGTCCTTAGGGACATGGTTTAGCTGTGAGCTTATTGTGTTGGTCAAAGGTTGGACTGGGTGCTCTCGAAGGTCTCTTCCAACCAGAGACATTCTGTGATTCTGTGAGTGCCACCAAAAGGAAAGTCCCTTGCAGAAAAGTCCAGGAGCCCATGCTGTGAGGGTAAGCAAGCCAGCAGCCAGCATGGGAGCCACCAAGTCAGCTATTCCTCTGCTTGCAGCAGCTCCAACACAGCTCAGGGGAAGAGCTGGAGAGCCATCTGCACGGGGAGCAAGAGAGATTTAAATAGCTACATCCAGCCAAGTCTGGTCCAGGTGCCTATGCATGACATCTTTGATGTGTGAGAAGGGTGTTCACTGATCACCTTTTATGTAATTTTCACCCACACCAGATGAGAAGTGCCTTTTTGGCTGAAGAGGTGCCACAAATACTTTTGCAAAACCCTGTGGTTCTTTGCAATTTGGTGTGAGCTTTATACTCATTAAGAATTTTTTTTCCCCCCCTCCTTTAAAATCATGAGAGGCTAAAGGATGAAAACCATTACCCTTATTTGTTCAGTACCTAATGCCTCACCATTCTCATCAGTGTGGACCAACACTGCAGCTGGAGCCTGGTGATGTGGAGATAGGATGTGGATTTCAAGTGGATTTCAGCACCTAAATTTCTTTCAGCAACAGTGATGTACAGGTCCACAGAAATGCAAGGAAGGGAGCCCAGTTATCATTGAATTATAGAATCACAGAATAGTTTGGGTTGGAAGGGACCTTAAAGATAATCCAGTTCCAACCCCGCTGCCATGGGCAGGGACACCTCCCACCAGACCAGGTTGCTCCAAGCCCCATCTAACCTGGACTGGAACACTTCCAGGAATGAGGCAGCCACAACTTCCTTGGACAACCTGTTCAAGTCTCTCACCACCTTCAAATTAAAGAATTTCCTCCTGATGTCTAACCTAAATCTCCCCTCTTCAAGTTTGAAACCATTTTCCCTTTTCCTCTTACTACACACTGGTGTCAAAAGCCCTACCCCAAGTTTCTTGTAGCCCCTTCAGGAAGGGAAGGGAAGGAAAAAGGACTGCTCATTTTTAAAGTTTCTCTTCTCTCTTCAGTTCTTTACCTGCTGCTGGATTGCTGACTGTGAAACACGATGTATTTTTATAAGTTCCAATATTTTTGCCCAGAAGGAAGAAAACACTATTTACAGGTTTGTCTCTTGAGGATTCAATCATCACATTGTAAATTTCTCCCGAGAAATAAAATATCAGTCAGTGGGCAACATCCCATCTAATGCTGTTTTACTCCCTCTTTTCTTCCTCAAAGGCCCAGCCTCTCACTTCCTACATCTCAGATTTTCTGTGTGAGGAGAGGACACAGACAGGGGGTCATGTGCCTTTCACAAACCCATTCAACACACTCAGATATTATTCCTGCTCCAGCTTGACTCTTCCTCCTTGGTCTAAATCCCTCTGTGTCCTAAACCCACCCAAGTTTGGTGCCCTCAAAAGCCAGAGCAATTGAAATAAGGAAATGTTTCCATATAGCTGGTGTGTGATGGTCCAAGCTGTGGTGTCCAAGCGTCTGTGCTCCTGCATCCCAGCACATTTCAGCTTCTTACTGGAGGGACACAAATCCCAGAGAAAAAAATATTTCCATTTTCTTCTTCCTCTCTGAGAAACATGTGAAACCAGCCTGAGACGTCACTGCTGGGCCTGACTGTTTTAAAGTCCTATCTGTCTCTGTTTCCTTGTCTTCCTGCTGGTTAGGGGTTATTCCCATATGCAAATAGGCTGGCCTGGCTACTCTGAGCAGCTGCACAAGAAAACACCATGAAAATAGTAGAAATGCCATGAAATCCTGGACTGAGATGGATGTGATCCCCTCTATCCACATCACCAATGCAGGTGTGTGGTTTGGGGCAGGAAAATGGCTGGATCTGAAGTAGGGGGAGACCCATGCCTTCTCCTCATCACCACATCCCTACTGTGCTTGAGCTTGCAAAGCAGTAGAGACAAGTGGGTTTGGTGTCTTTGGGCAGCTCTTGTCGTGGTTCCCCACGTTTTGTGTTGTTCTGCTGGTCGCAGCCATGGGTTGTGGGCAGGGGATCCCCACTCCAGCCTTCCCACCTTCCCATGAGGCTCAGGTCAGATCTCCCCAGGGACTCTCCTTCAGCCCTTGAGGATCTGGTTTCCTTCTCCTACCCTGTAGTAGAATCATAGAATGGTTTGGGTTGAAGGGGACCTTAAAGATCATCTAGTTCCAACCCTTTACCATAGGCAGGGATGATGTGCTTGAGCACACAACAGATCTTGTATAATATGACTTTAGAAAACAGGAAAACAGTGTTGTTTGATGCCCACACTCTTATTCCTCTAAATAACTTATTTCTGCATAAGGGTATTTGGAAACCAGAGAACCTGTTGAATGTGAATGTGAAACACAATGCATTTGACATCATCTCCTGCCTGCTGGCTCTGTCTACACAGTAACAGAGAAAAATAAAAGGCATTTTACAATTCAGCTGAAGATGGTCCCAAACCACAAATTCAAATATGAATGAAGGCAGAAGGTGTTTGGCTCTGGAGTTTTGGTTCAGGTCCTTAAATAAAGCAACTTAATTTACATTCTGCTTGGCCCAGAGGAGCTTGTGAGAAGGAATGGAAATCTTCTACCAGAAGTTATAGGTTTCATGTGGAAGTCTGTGGATGAGAGTCCTCCAGCCTCTCCTATGAAGATATTGGGCCAAATCATCAGCATAGAGCCTTGTCATTTAAATCACTGCTGCAACACACTTTCACTTGACATTAGCACACACTGTCTCAGTACACCTACATCACAATTGTATAAATACACTTTGTCCTGGCAGGATGCAATTACCAAAGGATAAATGAATATTAAGCCACATATACTTACATGCAACATTCAGAATTGCACAACACTTTCATAGATGAAGAATCTGTGTAAATCTGGGCAAAAATATTTTGTTCTAGACCCTCTGTCAAGGGTCATACTCCCATTTTGTGCTGCTAATGTTTGCTGGATTTATTGTGTGGATGGGATGCGACTCATGGTAAAACAGGGAGATGCTGCCCAACCTGGCAGCATCCCAGTGCACTGAAAAGGCACCAGATTACCTATTTCCTTAGGGAGTTCTGAACAATCTTTTTTGCATGCTTCAGGGTGCAGGGTGTATTCCCTGTCTCAGTCTTCTCATTTCTTTATCACTATGGCATGGGTATAACTCTTTTCATGGTCCTGCCATGGTTTCTGTCTGAATAACAGAATTACCTTCTTTTCTTGTTTCCTCTGTAGCTTACCAAAACTGGGGAGCCTCCTTCTTTTGGCAAAGCCCATTTTCCTCCTTTCTGCTCTCAATCCACCCAAAGGGGAAGGGATTAAGATGGAAATGGTTGTGTAGGCTGCAAGCCCAGCTGTTTGGCAAGAAAAGACAGGGAGGCTGCAAAGTTCCCATAAAGTGGAGGCTCCCTCCAGCCAGGGCTGATGATGGCTTCTGCTTGGCACACCCCCAGATGTAAGGCCCTGGGGGTGGAAAGGTAGCAACACCTGAAAGCAGCTTCAGTCTTCTCTACCAGGGCTGGAAAAGAGATTGTACATGGCCTGGAGTGAGACAAGGCTCTGGCCAGGGGTTTCAGAGTTGGTGTAAGTCTTTCTGAAAAGAGTTTTTTAGGTGCTGCTGGTAGAAAAAAACCCCATGGTCCCATGGCCTCACACTGCACACACTCTCCTGGATGCACCTAGTATCCTTTCTGCAAATATTTCCAACTGAGATGCTGGTAAGCAACCTACTTAGGAAATATCCTAGAGCAGGGACATGAAATCTGGTCCCCTCAGTCTTCGCACACAACTTGGACTTCTCCTCCTTCTTCTGCCAGGTTAACTTTTCTGCATCTTCACCTTGCTGCTGTCAGGATCTCTAAATGGTCCCCATGGTCTCACCCATCAACTTCAGCCCTGACTTCAATCAGCTTTAGAGTATTCTCTTTCCACATTGCCCTGGGGCAGATCCATGAGTTTGACTCAGGATGGGTGTCAGGTTCCCTGCATCTCTCCAGCATGCTTGAATTAGTCTCCTTTCAACTTTCTGAACTTGCCCAATGCATGGTCAGAGAATCCAGCCCCTGCTTGCTGGAAAGAAGTTTGTTTCAGGGCCCTGTTGTGTACATGCTGTGTACATGAGAAAAGAGGAGACCAAGATCACTTGTACTTCTGGCATTTGGTCCCAAATAGAAATCAGACTGAGAAAGAGATGCACGGTGAGATCTGAGCCTGGAACACCCCAAAATCACACACTTGGGATAATCAGAACTCTCTTCAGCACTAAGAAAAGAAAAATTTTAAAAAATTCACATATTAGCTAAAAGCCAAGTCCCAGTGCTGGCATCCTGCTGCTACTGATGGCAAACGAGCTGGATTCCTGGCTGGCAATAACCACCTGGGTTCACATCCAGAAAGCCAAACCTGCACCCATGAATCAGAGCAAGGGTGCAGGCAGCACCTGGATATCTGAGAGCAGCAAAGAAGGGGGTCCTGATGGCACTTACCATGCAACCCCAAGTTATTTAAGTGTATTTCTTCCAAGTTTCTGCCCATATAACTAAAATCATAACCTGGCCTCTGGTCATTGTTTAGTTCCAGAGCCATGGGATTATTTTTTTTGCTTGCTGCTGGGTGAACAATCCTTGCTGTGTCTCTCTAATTGGGAATTATTATTTTATTTTTGCTCCTCACGGCAGTGCTCAGGAAAGGGTGGTAGACATAAAAGGGAAAACAATAAAATTAATTTTTAAAAAAAAACCCACAGCCATTACCAAAAAACACGCCTCTTTTCTGTGATTTTTATCACAGCCAGACAGCTAACCCACAGAGCTGGGTGCTGGTGTCTGCCCAGGGCTGATCTGGGCAAGGTGCCTCCCTGTGCCAACCATCAAGGGGAGCAAAAGCAGCCAGGGCCAGATGATGCAGGGTGCAGCAGCCCCCAGAGAGCAGTGGTTGCCAGCATGTTCCTCTGTAGCAGTTTTCCAGCTCCCTGTGCCAGCTGGATGAAGCTGGACTCCAGAGCCAGGGCATGGAGCTTGTGTAATGTGTCCTGCAGCATTAGCTGGGGGGGGGGTGTGATCCTTGCTCAGAACTCTGCTAACCCAGCTCTAGAAAAAAGATGTGGACGGACTGAAAAGCATCCAGAGAATGGCCACAAAGATGATCAAAGGGCTGGGAAGCCCGCTGTACAAGGAAAGGCTGAGACAAATGGGTTTGTTCAGCCTGGAGAAAGATGGTTTATGGGAGACCTTATTGCCATGTTCCAATACCTAAAAGGGCACCAAGAAGATGGAGAGTCCCCTTGTAAAAAGAATCATGTGGTAAAGACAAAGTGAAAGGGGTGCAGATTACTTCTGGGGAGATCCCTGTTCGACATCAGAAGAAAATTTTTCACTGTGAGAACAGTAGGACATTGGAATAATCTCTCCAGAGAGGTGATGGATTCCCCAACACCAGACACTTTTAAGGCTTGGGCTTGGCTTGACTGGGTTGTGAGACCTCTCATCTAAACCATGTTCCTACCTAGAAATGTTGGACCAGATGATCCTTGAGATCCCTTCCAACCTGTCATTCTATGATTCTAAAAAACCTGTTGGTGCTCCTTTTCTATAAGATTTGGGTGCACAGGGGCAGGTCAGGTAGCTGTAGGGCTGCCCTCAAAACCTGTCCAAATGTTGTGGCTTGAGATTGGGATCTCAATGGGATTGAGATCCTTGACAAGGGAATGAGCTTCCATGACAATGGCCAATGAACAGAGCAAACTGCAACCTCCTGGACTAGACATCCTCCACTGCAGGCTGAAGGAAACCCCTGAGGACAAAAAACAAAGGCGGACACAGTGTGGTGATTTACCCTGCAACTTTCTGCTCTGGAGAGGGATGTGAAAACAAAACTAGGAAGACTCCATGTGTAAGTCACCTTGTAATGTCCCTCACACTCACTGTCCCTGCAAGGCACCACAAAGATGGGAACTGAAGGTCCTTCTGCAGCAGCAGCAGCAGCTCGACACAGTTTGCAGAGCAGGGGAGGGGTTGTGAAAGACAGTTTGGGGAAGAATAAAAACCCAGTTGGAAACATCACTACCAATCTTTGTGAAGCAGAGCTGAAGGCTCAAGCCAGGCCTTTGGGATTTGGCAAGAAAAAGTCCTGCCTGCTCCCTCATGAGAGCTGTGGGGACCTCAGCTGGTTTTGCTCCCAAGGCGTGACACCAATTGTCTTAAACCATACCCCCTCTCCACGTGTCTTTGCTCATGTTTGCAGCCTTTTGAGGGTTGCATAATTTCCCCTTCCTCCATTGCACTGGAGAGGGTGGACACTACCACTCTTCCCAGCCCCAGGGTCAGATTGTTCAGCCTTTGAAGATATTTCCTTGGAGTCCTTGATCCTGAATTTCTTGGCCTCTTTGAAGTTTCCCCTTGATGTTAGTGTGTATCTGGGTGACTCAGTTCCCTCCCTCTCTGAGCAAGATCAGATTTTGTTTGCCAACTTTGTCTTACATCCCCCTGCTCAGATAACTGCCAGAGATGTGGTCTCAGGTCACCAGGTCCAGGTCTCTGAATCTCTGGGGGACTCTGCATGTACCGGCATCATCTCATTCCTCCTTCTTGGTAGCACAGCTCCTTAGCTGAGGGATCTTGGGGTCATCCTTGCTTTCTGGAGGTGACATCCTACAGTGCAGTTTCTTAGGTCTCAGGCAGGATTCAAACCATTCTCAAAACCAGGGTGTTTTACCCTCATTTTCTCCCAGTTTTGCTGTGTGGGGCAGAAATGAGGGTGAAGGAGATTCTTCCCCAGATTCTTAAGAAAAGTCCCTTTGGCCTTTTTTTTCCTTCCTTCAGGAGTTTCTCCTTTGCTCACATCTTTTATGGACAGCTTTTCTGGCTGCAGTTATCTCCTCAGGGCTGTGGTGGTGACCTTCAACAGAAGGAATCAGCTTTGAACTCTTCAGGTTGCCCAAGGCTTACATGATCCAGGCGTTGGGCTTCAATGTCCAACCTGCAGCCAAGGGAGCAACCTTAGAGAAGACTTCACTGCTGTATAGGGCAGGATTCAGAGACAGAAATGGTGAGGAGATGCCCTTATCTGACATTCATTGATAGATGGGGATAATGACTGGATGCCTTTAATCTAGGAAGGAATTTGCTGCAGGTCACAGAAAGCCAACCAGGATCCTAGCAGTGCCCCAGCCCTAAAGTGCAAGCCTCTTGGCCATGTTATTTGACCCAAAGTAGAACTTCCTGAACTTCTGGCCAAGGAAATGGGCTCCTTATCTTCCTCTCCTTCCATCCACTGACCTCTGGAACCTGGAACCTTTTGGAAAGAGTGAGGATTTAAATGCTAAAAGCCAGAGGGCAGAAACCGGAGACCGTCCCTAACTCCGCTGACACCACCAAAATAAAGTGCCCTGGAGTGAGAAGGATGAGATGGAGAAACCCAAGATAAACAGGCTTGTCTCAATGCTGGCATCCCCATCCAGTGATGATTCCTCTCCCCTGTGAGAATGCACATTGAGCCATTGAGCTGGATTGGGAGCAGAGCTACAACAAAGGATCCAAACGTGTTTCCTCTTGGAACAGGATGAAGCGAACCATCCGCAACCCCCTCCATCAGGCAGGTTTTCAGCCCCCCTCTCTCCAGCTTCATCCAGAGCAGTTCTGCTTCTCATCCACATCCACCCTTTGAAAGCAAAGCTTCCTGCTCCAGGCTATTTCTGACCTTCTGAGCCAGGCTTCCAAGCTCTCAAGGACGAGCTGGTCAAGGCTGGTTGCTGGGGCAGGGCAGAGGGCTGAAGAGTCCAGGATTCCAGGAGGGAAACCCTCCAGAGGTTGCAGCTTTTTTCTTCTTGAAACCAGGCAAGGTGCTTCCCTGGTCAGTTGGGTCCAAGAGGATGATGCTTCACTTGCCCCTCAAGAGTCAAAAAAAAAAAAAAAAAAAGAAATTGGTATTTCTTCATGTGTATTTATTCCTGCCTATTCACACGGATGTATAACCAGGCAGCAGCTGTAATGTAATACCAGAGTCCTGGATCTAACTCTGAAAACACCACTGGAGCAGGCTTATTATCGTGAGACCAATCTGAGCAGGAAATATTATCATTACCAGGGGGCATTATTTTTTCCAATCACACTTCATATCAGTTGTCATCAAACCCTGTGTTTTATATAGTGTTACAATAGCCACAGTTGCCATGAATTGTCTCTGGATGGACTGTAAGTATTAAAAACAAAATAAGAAGCATATGTTGGAATGTCTGAAACTAGCAGACGAAACTCGAGGCTTTGACAACGTTACGGGTTTTTTGGAAGGAGCCAGCTTTTAGCAATAACATTCCACTTTTGTTAGTCTACCCACCAGCATCTAACCTGCCCTATAACATCTCACTCGAGTTTACAATTTCCTTCACCTCCTGTTCCTCTCAAATGTAAACTCTCTGGCTTTTCTCAAACGTGTGGCTTGGAAGAGGAATAGCCGCTCCGGTGCCAAGTGGAAATCTTCCTTTACAGTGGATGAGCAAGAACAAATGTACAACCTAAGGAAAGTGCTTATCCATATCTTTTTTTTTTTTTTTTTTCCCTACTGCTTGAGCTGTAGCAAAATGTCAAAGGCATGATGCACACATTCCTTTGAAGCCATTCCATCTCCTGATGATCCATTTTGCTTACGAAAGGAATGTACACTCAGTGCTGTGATTTTTGTTGGAGGCCTCAGCAGCAGTGTAATAACTGCAAGGAACACTGCCAGGTTTCCCCCCCTTCCTTACACATTCCAAAACTTCCATCCAGTGAGCAATAAATAGCAAAAAATTATTAATTACCCAAAGGAAGAATTCTATCCTGAACAAATATTGGCTTTGTGATGAGAAGGAGCTTGTGAAATGTGTGTTTGCCTACCAAGCCTACTCAGTCTATTTCTGATTCCCAAAGAACATAATGACCTGTGTGCCAGATCTTATTTTGGCTTTTTTTTTTTTTTTTTTTTTTAATGTGGCCAGCAAGAACTGTAACAAACATACAGGAAGGAAAACACTCTATTGTTGTTCTTGGTCTTTTGGTGGTTTTTGTTCTGTGCTTTTAACTGTGTTTCATTTCTGGAGCTGAAAAAAAAAAAGAAAAAAAAAATTCTTTTTTTTTTTTACCTATTAACCAGTTCTCCCAGCTTTTCCTGAACTTATTTACTGCCAAAAAATGTTCCATAAATGAACCTGGGAGGGCCAATTCCCTCTGTAGTTCACAACCTACACTCAGGGGAGGACACAGGCCCAGTGCAGGTCACCCCATGGCAAAACTCCCCTGGTATTTCCCCAGCAGGTCCCACAACCTCTGCAGGTGCTCCCAAGCTTTCCTTTGTGACCTGCTGAAATCATCTGGTCTTACAAGAGCTGAAAAAACATCTCAGCATTTGCTCCTTTGGAGCTGTTTTGGAGATATTCTTTTGGGAGAACAAATGAACAAATTAAAACAACAAAGGATGAGGGCAGAGAGAGGCACTTGGAGAAGACTCAAAAGGAGTCCAGGTCTGTGTAGTCCCAGGGTAGAGCAGTCCAAGGACACAGCACAGCAGAAGAGTGCAGAAGTGACATTTTGAGTCTAAGAAAATGATGGCAGCACTCCTGAAAGCAAAGCCTGGTTCAAAACACTCAGAGGAGACCACCCAGAGAAGATGTGCTGGGGATCCCCAGGAGCAATAATCTTACATCCTAAGCTATCCTTCATCTAAGTTGCCCAAGGCAGGACAAAATCCATTCATAGGTTGTGCCCTTCCCTGCTGCTGGGAGCTGGTTATATTGTAAGAGCAGTCAGCAGCTGGGAGCTGCTACATAGAATTATTTATCCACATAGAGATCTTTTCATGGACAGAATAGCAAAGCTTTTCATTCAACAATTTTTAGACAAGAGCTATTTGTTAATATGACATTTTTCAGCTGTATCAGTACAAACATCCATCCATTTAGTTTTTCACACACAGAAAACTTCTTTCTTGCTGTTTCCAAAAGAGAGGGGGAGGATGAATGAAAACTGGATGCATTTTTGTTGTTGTTGCTGTTGTCATTTGGGGTGTGTTTTGCTGAAAAAGAAAAGAAGGTCAAAATAAGATGTTGCTGTGAGTCTTTAGGCTAGGGGAAAGGCCATTTTTAACTATCCAAAATCTCTTGACTCAATAAACATTGCCTGCTCTAGTGGCATGCTTTGCTAATCGGATTTCAGGAGATGTTCAGCACTTCCATGCCTTATCAGCTAAACTAAACATTGTGGTTACACCATGCAGCAATAACACAACAGGAATATTTGATCTTCACAGCTGGCTCTTATAGGACCCTGAACAGGTTTTCTGCACATCCTTAACACCAGTTCAGCTCCCATGAGGAGCAAAAAGTCAGGGAGAGACCAGGAAGGGGATTACAGTGATCAGTATCCCTTGGGAAGCTTCAGGGCAGAGATCCACCTGGCTTCACCTCCCTGGCCTCACCTTCCCTGCAGCAGTGCCTGGGAAGGATGCAGTCCTCTCCACTTGTCATGTTTGTTCTGTCCTTGTGCTGCAAAGTTGCAATTTCTAATCATTGCTATTTTTTAATTTTTTTTTTTTTTCCCCCACGCTTGTCTACCCTTTCAGCAGGATTCCTTTCCACTTTGCCGGGGGACATGAGAGTGGATTACAAAGTGATTCAGATGGAGAAACTGCCAAGAAATGAAACAAACAACCTATTAAATTGTTTTCTGCACAAAAATCCAAATTCTGGCTTAAATTTCTAGAGCTGGAATAACACCCAGGGGATTAAGTGCAGTTATCTCCAACTGCTGGGTATTCATATTTTCTTCTGGTGTGACCACAATTTGGGTCTTAGCAGAACATAAATTTCTTTTAGTTTGTTGCTATCCCTGGGGCTTCCATGGTGCTCCCATGTAAAATTTTAGTTGTGATAAACCCCTTGAAATTTACTTCATGTAAAGAAAGAAGTTCATTTGATAAACAACCCTCACTGCACCAGAGTAAGAATACACTTGATTTCTACCACGTAAGATCAGATTTGGTGTCAGTATTCAAGCAGTAAACAGGAGGTTTCATGAGAAAACCTGCTTGTTTGCAGCAGGTAGGATGTCTTTGAATATTTTGGGTGTGACTCATTTGACAAAAGCAGACACCTAAATTGCCCATCTGAGACAGTCTCCCCAGTCTCCCTTTGTAGCCTATGGATATCTCAGCAGCTCTCATCTCCTCCAGAAGCAGGCAGCTAAACCTGGCCTGATGCCTTAAGCTCTCAAGTCCTGACAGTGGCAGGGTCCCAGGTGGTTAGTAGAGGAGCTGGGTTGCAAAGCATGATGAGGTGAATGTGTTGGGGTTTGTTTTTTTTTTCTGATTGGACCAAACTCTGGTGTTACGACATGCTGTAGGGCATCTTATCAGCAGAAATGATAAACCCAGACTTTTGCACCACTGCAAGGATAAACCTCTTGGTCATGTGTCAAGTTAACCTCACCACAGATCTGTGTTCAGTGAGAACTCTCTAATGGGATGCACAGTGTTCGCGAGCACAAGGTGGTTTGTCATGTTCCCATCACTTGAGAGGTTGTGCCCTTAGCTACCTCAAGCTGTGTACAAGGCCTTGCCTCTGCAAGGAAGACCTGGCCAAAATCTCACCACTTCCAGTCAAACCTTGAGCTGGCAGGTGAGTGTCTTTGGGGTAAGATATCCCCTGCTCTAGTCCTGGTGGTCAGCGAGGAATCAGAGGTGGATTGAGAGTGATGTTGTGCCTCTGCCTGTATCTCCCTGCTCAGCATCCCTTGGGCACTGGCAAAAGGACAAACCTCCCAAAATACCCACCACAGGATTAATTCCTCTGCTCCCCAAGCTGCAAATGAAGAAGCCTCCTGCCTTGCCAGCAGGAAAATGTCTCTTCTTGTCCAAGGGATTCCTATGAACATCTTGAGCTGGGCAGGAATTCCAAGAAGGAGTAGGTCTCGTTTGGCTGAAAGACAAATAACCACTTCCAGCAGCACATGGAGCTGTGAATGCCTCAACCTCACATGGGCATTTCCAACAACAGGTCCAGTTTTCACCCTTGCACTGCTCTGAAATCCACCCATACACATGCATTATTTCCACCTTCTGCTTTGTGCTGTTGATCTATATCTGAGCTACACACAGACTTCAGCCATGGCTCATAATAACTCCTGGTAAGGCAGAGACAACCTGTTTTACTCCTGTGCCTTGCATCCTCTAACACGATGTGGGGTTGGTCATAAATGGACCTGAAATACATGTAGCATCAGACTTTCCAAAGTCCAGTCTTGAGCAGCAGAATGCAGCCTCACATTTTGAACAGATTAGCAGTTATTTCTGCTGTTTGTTTGTCTGTTTGTTTAAAACAAACCCAACCAAAACAAACAAACCAAAAAAGCCCCAGCCAAGTGAAAAATATTAAAGAGAAATTGCAAATGTTATGCTTGCCTGAACAGGAGTTGCTCTGGGAAACACACTATAGGCATATTAATTTCTGAAAGATTTTCTTCCTCCCCTCATCCTCTGTGTGCTCAGATGAGGAATGCTCTGTTTTGGCTTTTTCCCATCTAGCAATACACACACAGCTTATCAGAGATGCACTAGTTAAGGTGGAGGAAATTAATGTGACCTCTACTAGTTCAGGTCTTCATGCAATTTGAGGTGGTCATTAGTCACATATTTTGGCATGTTGTGAATTAAAGAGAGACTCAGAGTCTCTGAGTACCTTGGAGCTTTTACTTTATATTTTTTCTCCTTTGTATGACTGAAGAGCCAGGAAGTTGTTGATTTTTTAATTCATCTGACTCCCAGAACTGATTACTTTATACAATTTAAAACAAATCTGTGTTTCTTCTCTGGCTCTTCTGGCTAATACCGTGTGAAAAGGTCCTTCCACACTAGATGGGAACAATGTTTCTCAGCTATTAATCAAGCCATTGATTCAGGAATTTTGCTCAGGGAAAGAACTTAGCCCTCACACAGGGAAAGGACCATAAATCTGCAAGAGGAAGAACTTCTGGGGCTCCCTTACTCATCCTCTTCCTGCCTGCATAAACAGAGTGACTTTTGCAGACCAGATGCCAGGGAAACCCCTGCTTCCCCCTTGGTGTGGAAGAGAGAATTTTTGAACACCTTTGGCTGGAGGTGAAGGGGAAAAGGCAGAAAACAAGGTGAAAATTGGCCCTTGGCTCACTGATGGGCACCAGCAAATGCTGGTGTTGGGACAGCCACACTTGTCCCACACATGGGTCTAAATGCTGCACGATGAGATGCCACCAAACATCCCTTTGCAATACACCTGGACCCACACCACCTCCAGAACCCCAATGGCAAGGCTTCACAGACCACCTCATCCTCCACCCCCACTGCATCCCACCCTGGCCAGGGCTTTCATCAAGGCTGAGCCCCTCATGGGGACAAACAGGAAAAGTTGGTGACTGCATAGGGGAGCAGCCAGGGGCTGGGAGAGGGGCTGGGTTTGTGCCTTTGTAACTGAAAAGGACCCTGCACAGCTGACCTGAATAAGTTATCTCACTGTAAAAAAACATATAACTGTTAGGGAAAACCTTGCTCAAGACCGAAAGGACTGATAAGTGCTTTTTGAAGCTGATTTTTTGTGTGGGCCTACCCACTTTTTGCCTCTGTCCTACATAGCACAACTCCCACTGACTTACTAGAAATATTAAGAACTAATGACTCAATTCCTAAGAATAATTCCATGTGTCTCTATTTATAGGTACCAGCCCTGAGCTCAAAAGCATTGGCAACCTCCATCCCCTTATTTTTCCATCATGCTTTGCTATCACACCGGAATAGCCTGGAAATCAACACTTTCCACTGCTCCTTTTTTTCTGGATATCTGCCCTTTCCAATCGAGATAGCTCACAGCTCTTGATTTCTCAGGAAGGGACATGAGCCATCAACTATTTTCAGGAAGTGTCTGGAAGTTCAGTTTAAAATAGAAGTGGAGATTCTGCTGGACAGATGCAGACTTGTCCTTCAGTGGTGGATTAGAGACATTAGAGAGCACTTCCCAAGGGCAGCTGGTGGGCTGGATGTGTCACTGTTGGAATGATGTGGGCATGGAGAGCCTTGTTGTGGGGCTGAGGATGGAGAGGCAGGGGGTGGAGAGGAAGGGCATGGAGAAGAGAAGTCTCTGAGGAGAGCTTACAGCATCTTTATTACCTAGAGAGAGATTTTTTTACAAGGGCATTAAGTGACAGGGTGAGGTGGAATGGTTTCAGGCTGCAATAGGGTAGAATTAGATTAGATATTAGGAAGAAATTCTTTCCTGTGATGGTGTGGAGACACTGGCACAGGCTCCCTCATCCCTGGAAATGTTCAAGGCCAGGTTGGATGGGGCTTGGAGCAATCTGGTCTAGTGGGAGGCATCCCTGCCTATGGCAGAGGAGTTGGAATCTTTAAGGTCCCCTCCCAACCCAAACCATTCTGTGATTCCATGGAAAAGGAGAGGATGGAGAGACAGGGCATGGAGAGGCAGGGCATGGAAAGGTTACTTTGAAGCTGTTTCAATGTAAGGCAGCCAAAAACCTTCAAAATTGCCCAAACTTGATCACTGTGCTTTTCAAAATTAATCCATGATCTTCAGAGAACAGCTACTAACCTGGCATCAAAAAACTGAGCCCAGGAAGTCACTCTGGGGTATTTAGACAAAAGAAATCACTCGTGTATATCTGTAACTGAATAATGAAAACCAACAGCTGCACAGTTTAAAAACTCTGTAGAAAGTGGAGACATGCATTTATTAGAGGAATTTCCCAAGCCATTAGGTGTCCCCTTTTAGGGCTACAGCATACCTATTGCTTTAAGGCAAAAAACCTGCTGGCTTCTGGTTTTTAGAGGGGTGATCCCATCCCAAAGGTGTTAGTGGATTTCCTCCTCCATGGTGCTCAGCACAGCATCTCCACCACAACAGTCATTGCCAGCACTCCAACATAAGGTTACAAAGCATGTCAAAGCAGTGGTGGCCTTGATGACTTCAGTGCCAAGACATAATCACCTTTTCTTTGGAAACTCTGTGCTGAACACCCTCTTTCCCCCCCTCCCTCCCTTCTGCCCAGGGCTTGGCAGTGGTGGGAGGCAGGATGCTGGTGAGGCCAACGTGTGACTCATCCTCTGGGAAACCGAGGAAAGAACCGATGAGTAAGGGCTTTTTAAAAATTTTACTTTATTTATTTATTTATTTTTAAGGAGAGATGAGGCTTTGTGGCACATAAATGAAGGTCATGCCAGGTTGTCATGTCCAGGTTGTGGAAGTCCCTGTGCTTCCCTCCTGGTCAGAAGCCATGGAGGTCAATGGGATGATTAGGGGATGTTGCTTTTCACAGCAATGTCACAGCAATGGACTTACACAAGTCCATTTGGGGCAAAGAGAAATAATACCAAATAGAATGCTTCTCTTGTCAGCTCATAGTTGTATCTCAGAAGCTGTTGCTTCTCATGAAACATGCATTTGAATAATATCATTTTAATCAAATATTCAACTGTTGCAGGATATTGTAGGGCACCTGGGATATGCATGGAGCAAACCAGGTTTGAAACAGCAGCATTTCCCTTTGCAAAGCCAATGGGGTATCTTTCCCCAGAGGCTTTCCTTTTTTTTTTTTTTTTTTTTTTTTTTAAAGATTAAATAAATAAAATAAATAAATAAATAAATAAAGCCTTTCAGTAACGACACCTCCCTGCCACATTGGGTGCTGAGACCCTGTTATTATCAGGAAATTTTATTCATACAGATGCTTTGCCAAAAGCATGGACACTCGTGCCTGCGTGGGCTACTCATTTCATTCTGCTCAGCACCCTCTCTGAGCATCCTCCTGCCATGAGCCAACCCAGAAGCTCCAGAGACTGCTTGCAAACTTTGAGCTGAACAACCTGGTCTAGTGGAAGGTGTCCCTGCCCATGGCAGAAAGGTTGAAACTAAATTATTTTCAAGGTCCCTTCCAACTCAACCCACCCCATTCTATGATTCTATGAGACTTGGTCAAGGTGACACGAGTTAGCACTGACCTAATATGTACACAAGCTCATTTTGGCTATCAGAAGTGCAAGGAGGTGAGCCAGCATCTCCAAGATGTGGCCTAAAGTGGGCTCCAAGAGGAGGTCTGAAGTGGGGTCCGAGATTTTTACACTGGGTATCATTGGGAAGACTGGTGGGACTTGTCATCTGCCAGCATGAAGGGTCCCTCAGGGGATGTGAGCCTGCAGCCCTGTCTACACTGAGCCAAAGAGCCTTCCCAGTGGCATCTCCCAAAGGAAGGCAGAAATAAAGCAAGAAGCCAGATTTCTAATGGGTTGGGAAAGGCTGGAGCAAATATTTCACATACTCACATTACGTCCAATGAAAGGGTTAAAAGGAAGCTGGTTAGGGCTGGTAACACATCCCTGTGACAGGACAACTGTGGTTAATGGGTCTGAGAAGGGGCATGACAGTGGCCCCCAAATAACCCCTCAGCTTTTGCAGGAGAGGTCACCCCACTGGTGGTGGCAGAGAGACAGGTAAGGTTCAGGCAGGTGTTTCCCTGTGTTAGGCACTGCCAGGTACCTTTGAAGCCTTGATGACCATCTGGTTACTATAAAGAATGGTTTATGGGATCTCATCGTGGTTTTTGACTGTTATAAATATCGAGAGCCTGTAAGTTACAGCTTCATAAAAATAAAAGCTTAATAATGAGAATGACTTTCCCCTTCCAGATCATGGCAAATGCAAGTATTTTCCCTCTCCTTTAGGACTGTAAAATGAGACAAAGGAGACCCAGGCACCTAGGGGGGAAAAAAGCCCAACCCCACAAATATCTCAGACCTCTATTTTACAGCAATGCATCTGCACAGCTTGAAGCTGTTTGCAGGGCAGGACAGGAATTCCAGCCTCCATTTTTAAAAAGGGGAAACTGAGGCATGGAGCCATGAATTAGCTCGATCAGCATCATCCAGACAGCCAGTGGTCAGGGCAGGAAGCCCATCCTCAGCTACACCTCTCACTCCAGCCTGGGTTCATGTAATTCAAGATACCAGCACAGCTACTCAGGAGTTGTTCCCCTTTATCACAGCTGTATTTAGGCCTTATCTTGGTCTTTCACACTCTTGTATTTCCTCCTCAGACCAAATTTCTCAGTGTTTTACAGGATAGCAGGGCAGTGTGTAAATATATTACTTTCTCCTTCCAAGAAGTGGCTGCTGGCTCTGGCCCAAAATGATCTGTTTGCTTTTTCACAAAGGTACAGATGAGGGAGGGCCTTCTGCTTTACACTTCTTTAAGACGCGGGAATCTTGGATATATAAAAACAATGGTTTGATGTTTTTCTTGGACCTTCCTCTCAAAAATATTGTCTGAATTTGTCATTGAAAAAATAAAAATAAAGCTTTTCCTGCAAATATTTGGATGGAAGATCACAATTCAGGTAGCTGAGTTTTGGTGGGGACTAAGAGGAGTATGTAGAATTTCCCAGTTAAAATTCAACTCAATATCCCTGACCTGTTCAGTCCCACACAACCATCACCTCAGGATACCTGCACACAGCTTGCAGCTCTTTAAAGCAAGCTTTTAAAGACAGTGATGTTACTATGGGAGGTAATCTCTATCTGCTTTCTTAAATATCAAGAAGAGCTGACACTATTATAGATGTCAGCACTCTGCCTGAAATGCAACTCTGCAGGCAAAGACCACAGACAGCATAGGACAGAGCACATGGTCTACAGCAGGGAAAGGATTCACATGTTTAATATGTTGCCCCATGTCTTGGAAGATCCAGTTTTGGTTTCAGCAGTTACAGACAACCTGCATCACTTGCAGAAAGTCAAATATTCCCTCAGTTCCTGTAAAACTGAGCTGCCAGGAGAGCAATGGTGTGTGGTGGTGGGGTTGTGGGGTACACTGGTAAGAGTCAGTAGGTTGGGATGGAGTCATCTGACCTGATTTTAAGTTTCTGTCTCCATTTGAGTCAGTCAGCCTTTACAGGAAAAGGAGGCAGTAATCTCACCTGAAAACAGGAGGCTGGGTCAGCTGGACCATCCTCTAGAGGTTTCCACAGAGTGATAGGCCAGACAGACAAGCACAAGCCTGAGCTTTAGAGAAGGAAGACCAGACAACTTCACCCACACAGAGATAGCCAGGACTGAAGCCTCCCATGGAGTGAGGACACCCAGGCATCTGGTCCTCCCTGGACCCTTTGTTTGCCAACAAATTTGCAAAGAGTGGAGACATCATGAAGAGACACCCAACCAAGACCCAGGGCAGACTGGGGACCCAAGCCTGGCTGTAGGTCCCTTAGAGCACTTTATAACCTGCTTAGATAGGACAGGAGAGGCTTGGAAGTCCCAGAGACAGGGAGAGCATTGCCAATCCCATCGTGTGTCTACCAGGAAAAACTCCTTCCCTTTTTTCTCTTTAGAGACAAGCCAGGTCCTGATGCCTTCAGATAGGCTGGGGGAGCTCGGGAAGGGGCTGGGGTGCTGGAGACCATTGGCTGCATGTCTGGGAGGAGGCAGGAGTGGGATTATCTTTCTTCTGCCTCCAATTTGACCTCTTTGCCAGCAGATTGTTCTGATTTTCCACACGGAGGAATCTAGGGACCCTCTCGAAAGTTCAAACTCCTGTCATCTCCCCTTACCAGCAGCAAAAAAAGCTTCTGCAAAGCCCTCATCTCATGGGGAGCTGGATTGCAGAGCAGCCCCAGCTTGCTTCATGCACAAATTTGGGCATTTCATGTCACTTTTATCCAGGACTGTGTGTTTCTTTGCTAATCAAAAATTTCCATGGAAAACTAGGAATTTGGGTTTGCATTTTCTGCTGGTTTCACCACCTCGGCAAAAGACCTGGGGGAAATTGCTGAGGAGATTTCAAGTCAAGGCATTTCCATTTTTATTATTGCAACAGAATTTTATTTCAAAATTTGTGTGCAGTTAACAACTAAAAAGCTTACAAGTAAAAAACAAGAAGCAGGGTTTTTTTCTTTCAGATTTTTGCTTAGCTCAGAAAAGCAAAATATTTCCACCTTTAGCCAACCTGAATTCTTACAATTTTTTTAAACTTCTTTGTGTTCTGCCAGCAGCCTGAAAAGATCAGCTCCTTTCACAGCTTCATCTGACAACCTCATTGGCTTCCTTCATGCTGGTGCAAGAACATGGCCTTGGGTTGACCAAGTATTGTCCCTCAGTGCAACAAAATGCAGTAGAGTAAAACACGTGGCAATATCAAGCGTTGTCCTTCTGCCCTTTCCAGCTCAAGGAAGCATCGGGGCATCTAAAACCAGAATTTCCCAGTCTGTGGCTGGAGCAAAGAGGCTTTACAATCACAAATCTTAATAACAGGTCTTACCCAGCACAGGAGTGCTCTATGGCATGTACATTATTGCTCCATCTGCCCTGGTTGCAAACATTTATTATTGTCTGTGACACATGCTGTAAAATTGCACTGAGGTAACTACGTCTAGTTAGTAATTTCCATTCAGATGAGCTGAAGGAATTAATGAATTTGGAAGATCTCAGATCTTTGGAGATAGGGACAGGCGATGGCATGCTTTAAAATAATCACTCTCAACTGCGTGCAAGCTTGAAACCACCCTACTAATCACAGGCAATCTAAGTGCTTATCGGGGCAGAGGGAGAGCTCAAGCACCATTCAAACTCTCTAATAATGGTAAATGATTCCACAAATGCACGTGTCCAGGACTCGGATTGCTTCCAAAGCTAAGTGCTTATGAAAACTTGAAGTGCTCCACCGGTTTTAAATCACTGTGCAGGGCTGACTGATTTAAACTACCCGAGCACTTCTCTTTTTTCTTGCATTTTCTTCTTTCCCCTCCTGCCCCCCTTTTTTTTTTTTTTTTTTTTTTCTTCATGAACACTTCGATTTTGAAGCAAGTCAACCACTTTAGTCTAGTGGTTCAAGACATATTGAAACGATTTAGAAATATGTCAAAAAAAAAAAAAAAAAAGAAGAAACAGTAAATTATGGCTTAAAACCCTTTTGTTTCAGAGCATTTAAGAAGTGGGGTTTGCTGCTAGAGCTGGGATGTATTAGGCAGGGATGGAAGACAGCACTGGGTTGCAGACACGGAGGTTTATCTGTTTGATCTCATACCTACTGCAGGACAGATCTGCCCATGTGCTGCTTCCTACCCCACACCTTTGATGTGCTGACTTTTTTCTCTGATCCTTAGCAGCCTTTTGCTGCAACTGAAAAAAAATTCCTCTGCTTTTAGGTGCAGTGCTAGAAGTGGTCTGAAAATTGAAAAGTGTTGTGCGTGGAAAGGGGAAAAGATGCTTCTCCCAGCCAGGCATTTGTCATAAGCAACATTGAGGGCTTGGAGGTCTCCAACACTGACAGTGTCAGAACCCAAAAGTGAAACTTCCTAATGAATTCATACCTCTCAAAAGATGGGATAAAACTGAAGCAAACAGCATAAATAATGGAAAAGTGAATTAGACTTTAAAAATTCTGTCCTGTTTAATAATTCAGAATGATTATAATGTGCTGAAAGGAACTTTTTTTTAATTACATCTAGCCTGGCAATCTCCCATTAGTGCACACACATCTCCTTCTAAAACTATCAGCTAAGGAGAGCTTCATCAGTGTGAGACAAGCAGCAAAGCACACTCCTGTGGAAGTTTATTCATACCAATGACCTGTGCAGCTTTCCCCCACCTAGACCATACCACAGAGCAAGGAGATGCTGCAGCTCCCAGGGACCAGATCCCTGCCCCTGGCTGAAGCCAGGGCCTGCCTCTCATAAAAAATTCAAAATTCAAAATCCAGCTCCCTGGGAGCCAGTAAATTAAAGCTGCTTGTCACCGTGGCTGGGAATTGAGTGCAGCAGGAAGGAAACCGAGCTTACGGTCACAGACATGAGCTGAGGTTTCCCTCTCATGTAATGTGGTGAGGTTGAGGGACTGATACAGCCACAGTGAGGGGGGGAAACGAGGACGTGGAAGGATGCCAAGCTGAGTGCTGAAGACAATATCAGCAGAGCCTGCACGATGAGTCCTGCCACCCTAAAATGATGCCAATCTTTGCTCTGTGACCCAGGTTGTGCACACTGCCCATACCATCCCGTAGGATGCTACAGGGGGAGAGAGGTACCAGCTGCCCACCAGCAGGAGCCATGTCTTCCTTCTCCTGGAGCAAGGAGTTTTAGTGGTGGAAGTGAAGAAGCATTGTCTGAGTGATGCTTTCCATGAAACCTGCAACCAAATGGCAGGTGGGTGAGAAGCAAAGGTCTGGAGATGTCAGGAAAGGTGGAGAGCAGACGGCATGAAAAGAGTGGTAGGTGATTTGATTGATATCTAAGAGCCTTAGGTAGTTTTAAGAGAGTCCAGCTGAATCAGAAGCATGAGTATGGCCAGAAGCAAGGAGGCTGAGGCAGACTGGGACCAGGGAGTAGCTTGAGAGGAGCAGGAGAAAACACATAAAGGGCTCTTTTGTAGCTGGGAGGTGAGCCCGGCTCTGCTTGAGAAACTCAGACCTGTGGTCACAGGAGCCAGGCTGTGCTCTGAGGTTGCAGCCAGACTCATTTAGCATTTTGTGGGCCCTAATTTACAAGCAAATATAAATACTGGCCACCCACTGAATGCACCCAGCTCCTCCAGCAAAGCTGGTAGGTGGGGGAGCACGGGCACCCCTCAGCCACTACCTTCATTGTGCCATCTGGTTTACTGCTGCCAAGCCCATGAGGGCCATCTGCCTTGTGGCTGCCTAGGAGAAAGTTAATTATATTTTTTTTGTAGAGACACAACAGCATCTGGAGATGCCAGCCAAGCATACGTGAATAAATTAGGCACAAATTCCATTGCCAGAGCCGTGGGTGAGCCTGCCTCAGCCCCACCACACCAGCAAGGAAAAGGCTTGTGTCTGGCTCAGATTTTGCTGTGGGACCTCAGTGTGAGGGAAGCTCTCCTCTATGGGAGGATGCACAGCGGGGCAGTTTGCTCCAAACCCTGCCTGGACTTGCAGGGGGACAGGAGGAAACATCCCTTCACCTGATCTCCCAGTTCTCACATCCGTCAAGGGGGCACAGCCGTTCCCATTTCCTTTGCAAAATGCCTCCAGCAGGAAATAGTAGAGTAAGAACAAAGTACAAGAAAACCAGAGTTTTCTTTGGCCCCGGTGAAACTACTGTGAGAAAGTGCAGCTGTGCAGAAGCATCTGACAAGCTGTTTTCTTTGCAAAACCACACCTTTTAGTACCAACCAACATTCATTAGCCACTCTCAGATGATCACAAATCAGAGACACCCTCCCTACCACCACTGCCACATTACTATGGTTCTGAGCCCAAACCATCTTTTCTCTGGGTGAAGGCTCCTGAGGGCCAGGGGGCAATGCCACACTCTTGGACATTTTGGGGTCCAGGCTGGCATTCCCTCACTCTGCCATCCTCTGCTGTGCTGACAAAACTCTGCATCTTTGCCTTTTGCTCCCCAGGTGAACCCTCCGGGATCAGAGCTCTCCTCCCCTGTGATTTTCAGGACACCAAACATATTCCAGCGGGCACTCAAGGCTCCTGGTTTCATTTCAGCCTGGAGGAAGCTGTGTTGTACTCGCACAAAAGAATCACCAGGGCACAGATTAAACCCTCAAGAGAGAGAAGATTTTTTTTTCCAAACTGCCTCATAAAGGGAGCAGCACATTGTGAGGAGAGAAAGCTCCTTTGTTTCGGAGGGCAGCTGTAATCTCCACATCAAGCACATGTTGGAATTCATAAGTGGCCATTTAGCCATATTCTGACAGCAGAACAAGCAACCTCAGGGAGGCAGCCAGGCCTATTTATAGAGAGGAGGTTTGAGGTAATATCCTTACCTTGGATGCACTGTCTCTACTTAAGAGACCAGCTTATGAGAGAAAGTGATGCCAGAAAGGCAGCAAGAGAGGAAAAGAGTCACAACTCTGCCTGGCTTGCTTTGCATCAGAGCAAATTAAGTTTTCCAACAATAGAAATCCCTGAAAATTCAGTTTCTCCCCAAGTCTAACAAGAAAAGGGATGGCAGAAGATAAATTGTCTCAGAGGTTCCTCAGGCCAAACCTGCACAAGCACAGGAAGTTAATGTATCACTGTGGTGGCATTGGGAAATCGTGGGCTATCCAGGAGGTCAGGGCTTAGGCCACCAAGTTTGCTGACCTTTTTGTTGACGTTACTGATGACACTGAAGAGAGCTCTTGGAACACTCATCAAGTGTTATCATTAATTGGGGTTGACCCCGTATTGCATCAAATATTGATGTTTCGAGGCTGTTAGGGCCAAGGCATTTGGTAAAACTCAAGCAGTGGCAGCTTGGGTGTCCAACACAGATGGGCTGGGATGCAAAACCAGCTGAAATCAGAGGGGTTTGGAGCTGGTGTGAGACACTTGAGAAATGTGTCCAAAATAAACAGGAGTGGGGAACCTGTGGAAAGCATGAGAAGGGGAGAAGATGCTAAGGTTCTGAGATCCCTTCAGTTAGAGGAAGTCTCTGAAGGGTTTCTTTTATTCAGAAAAACAGAGTGTCTTGGCCATGACCCATGGAGATGATACTCCAGGGGTAAACTGGGGCTTGGAACAAGGCATGGTGGGATAAGATTCAGCCCACTGCCAAAAAAATAGAAATAAATAAAAAAAAAAAATCTAAATATGGCTATTTCATTTAAATTTATTATCCATATTTCATGAAGGTCAGCTGCTAGTCTCAGCTCCTCTTGTTGCCTCTGGAGGGATCACACCATCCAAATTTGGGTGGTTACCTTCAGGTATGTTGAACAGATAAGAAAGTTATTCAAGAGCTGGGTTGAATAGCCCCAGGCTGATGCCTTCACCAGAAGATCCCTTCCTCTTTCTATGACAAAGAAGGAATATGCATGTCTGCTGCTGGAGGGCCCAAGTTGAGAAGTAACAGCCCTCAGAGTGGTTTTAAGAGCAGCTGAAGGTTCAGAGCAGGGTTTTTCATTTCTTTGGCTCACCCATGCTTCTCAGAGCTGAGCTTATATTCTTTCTGGTTTTTTGGCTTATACAGCTGGCTTCATGATCTGTGTGCCAAAATCTATGAGGACCAAGAGCCACAGGACACATCTCAGGTGCCATATGGGCCAGAAGAGATGCTCAGGCATGCATCTTAAGAGACCCACATTGGCCACCAAGTCTTCCAAAGGAAGGACTTCCCTCTACACTTACTGCTGATTTTGGCTTATCCCTCAGGTGTCAGAAATGATGCAGATGTATCCTGAACCTTTAATTAACCTGATCTTCTTCTGAACCTCCTCCTCCACCATGGAGGTACAATGCACTCTGAGTTAGGATCCAAGTATTTTATTTGTCAAGTAAAAGAAAAAAAAAAAAAAAGAGCATTTCTAGGAATTTCACTTCTAACATCAAAGCTGCTCTAAGAAGTCTCCCCAAAGTTCCCACCAGTACATGGGAGTGGGGGAAACAACCCCCTGCGGTCCATCTGAGCCCTTTTCCCCTTCTCCAAGTTAAAGTTCCAACTGCTGTTGCTGCAGGGATGGCTGAAAAAGTCCTGGTGTGGGAGAGAAGGAGAATCTGGCAGGTATCCAGCATCAGCTTCTGCCGTGGGAGGAGAGTCCTGCTTTCCAACAGATGCTTGGATTTTACAGCTCCCGCAGCCCAGATCCCTTATCTTTCAAAGACATCTCTAGCTACTCATTCACCCACCAAATTAAACAGAAGCAGGGAATGAACTGGGAATATGTATATTTTATAATAGGCACACAAAAAGCAGCAGATTGAGAAAAAAATCTGAATGTATGCACATATACATGTGTCCATATTACAAGCTGGTTAAGATGTTTAAAATGAACAGTTTCGTGAGGCTGACATCATTTACAAGCCAAAGAGCTGGAAGAAAGAATTCAAGAAAAACTGTAACTATTAATTAGAAAATTGTGGAATCTATTTTGCTTTTGGCCCCAAACCCACAGCTGAGACACTGACTCAGGTGGAGGAGTGAATATGCACTACCTATAGGGTGTCCATGCACAGCCAAACACAATATAGTCAGAGGAAAAAGAAAACTGATTTTAAGAATAAATATAAATGAGAAGCCAGAAATTCTACGATACTGATGAAAGAAGCGAAAGAACAGAGGAAAGAATTCTTCAGTAAATATCTCTGTACTGTTTTGGTGAAAAAGCCCAGCATTGCTCTCTTATTATGTGTTGAAAATTAAATACCTCCACTCTGCTAATACTTGTTGTGGTCATTAAGCAGCAAGGGCCTAGAGCTAAATGGATAACTTGCACCCCGGGATTTTCACTGAGCTGCCCATGGGCTATGAGTATTGAATTTCATTATTTCCAGGGTGCCTGTGAGTTAAAATAAGAGACTGTAACAGTGCTGGCACAATAAGAAAGCGCTGATAACTACATCAGCTGAAATTTACTAGATCACTAAAGACACTAATGGAGTCAATACCAATCAGCACTGGTTCATGGAAAGGAGATCCTGTCACAGTAAAGTTACCTTTTCACTGTTGATAGGGACAACAGTGTTAACAGAGTTGGCACTTTATAAAGGTATCAGTAGCACAGGGTATTTTAAGCTGATTAAATCCACTTGGCATACGTAAAATCTGTTAAGAACTCGACATTTGATAGATCTCAAACCCTAATTGCAACAGGAGACAGTTCACTGAGCTCCTCTGCTTACATTGGTGCTTTGCAGAGTTCAGGTTTTGGCCTTACACTTGAACATTTATTTTAGTAATGGTCTGGGCAGAAATATATTATTAGTGTTTGCAAATTATGGGAAAATCTGGGAGCTGAAGAAGAAAGAAGAGTTTGGGCTAGCGGGTACCCTTGATTGCTTGCTGTGCTCATTGAAAATGAACTACATTCATTGCATTGCAACACAATATACATTTATCCTTTGAGGAATGAAGACTTTCTGTGTACACTAACTAAAGAACAGAGCCTCACGAAGCAGGGATTTTTTGGAGAGTAACTTTCAGGGGCTTAGAGGGGTGGAATGGATAAAACGAGATCTGCATCTGGCACAGATCTGACACTTGCAAAGGTTGACATAGTTGTTCTGCTGCAGTTGAACAAATGTTAATAAATTGGAGAGAGAGAGTCACAGGACTGATAAAATGCTACACTACAAGGCTTAAATGGCCCTGGAGGTGTCTGGAAATGAAGCAGCCGAAGGGGTGACTTGAGTCTGGTTAAATCATCAAAAGATGAAAAAAGGATATTCAGCTTACCTGATTGTGAGCATTAAAAAAAGTCAGATCTCAGTAAATTTAAGCCACACAAATTCATCTTAGAAGCAAGATTCTTATTTTCCAGCAATGACAGTTATCAGATACAAGAACCATTTTTTAAAGGTTTGTATTTGATTTTTCATCAATACATCATCTCTTTAAACAGATCACGTATATTTTTTCTAAATTATGTATATTTCAATGACAAAACCAAGAATTATTCCCTCCAGGCCTTACAGTAAATCTAAATAAAGTATAAATCTATTAACTTTATACATGCCCAGGTTCCTGGAGATACCTAAAAGACCATGAAGTAGCTTACTCTGCCTCCTAGACTCAGGACAGAAGTCCAGGATCAAAGCAATCAGCTGCTTGAAAATTCACAGCAAATCAGTTTTTCTGCAGGTCAGTCTTTATCTGTCAGGTTAGGGAAACTGGCCTCACTGTCTGTTGTCATTTTGCCTTTCAGATCCTGCTGGAATTAGCCAGATTCCATGGTGTTCCAGTTAGAGGAGGTCTCTGAAGGGTTTCTTTTATTCAGAAAAACAGAGTGTGAATTAGAAAACATTCTGATTCATCAGAAAACATCTGAAATTCTGCGAATTTCAGAAAAACAGAGAGTGAATTCCCAGACAGTCTCATCCAAAAGAAGTTAAAAGGAACAGGGAAAATAAATCTGGAGTATTTCTGTGATGTCCTGTAGTCTGGACCTTCTGAATCATCAAATAATGATATCCTTAATCACATTAATGTTTTTGCTAGTCCTGATCAGACTTGCTTGTGTGCTTAACTCCAGATTTTACTGGGTTGACCTACTATTTAATATAAACCAGGTATATGTAAAGTTCCCACTGAGCTCAGATAAAATTATCTACTAATGTACTAATGGTTACTGTGTCACAAGTGAGATTAAAACATGATGGCCAGATTTTTTAAAATTAGTTTGTCATGCTTATTTTAAAAAGGAGAAACTTGAGCCTAAGTTTGCTTGTCAAGCAAAAAATACTATGGCTAGATAGATTTTCCAAAGCATGAAATTCAAGAGGAGTTAGGTTTCCCTTTGTGCCTTTGAAAAGCTCTCCTTCATGCCCTAGAGCTTTGTCTTGGCTAAAATGCTCAAGGCACTTACCCACAGCCAGTCCAGGGAAATTTTTCTCTGTTTCCAGGAGCCACCATGACCCAAGTGACCATGCAGCCAAAAAGTCACAGGCCAGGCAGTGGTAATTACAGCTGCTCCAAGGTTCATCCACCCTTTTCTCATGTATTTAAAGACTGTCACAAAAATGTCTCTGGCTGCTCACTGAAAATCAGATGACAACGTGATGGCTCTGACCTATTTCTTTGCCACAGCACACGTCTGGTTGACAGCACTTACTGAAGAGCCCTGGAGTTTTCCAGCCAGCTGGACTCAAAGCAAGGGCAGTGGATGGTAGACATTGGGAAGTGCCTCTCCAGACTCTTCAGCCAGGCCTAAGCAAGCTTTGAATCTGAGCTGTTGTGGTTTTTGTTAGGTAAGGAGGATCCGGGTGGGTTGCACGTGATACCCATGTAAAACATCTTATTTTCTTATTCTCAGCACTGATTCCAACAGAGCTATTTTTCTTCAGAAGAAAAGGGAAATTCTCAGTGTCAACCTTCACAGGATGCAAAGGAGGAGGGGGAAACCTCTTGTAATGCAAATCCAGATGTTTTTGTATTGGATTTCAGCTCAATGGAAGAAAATTTAGGTATTTAGGTTTACTGCTAAGATGAACTTTAGTAAAGGGATGACTGATTTTGGGCAAATGATGGAAGTAAACTTATATGAAAATATTAAACCAAAGTCTGGAAGCATCTCACAAGAGACCTATACTTCATCTTCCTTAGTTTTGGGTAATGTCTGATGTCCCAAATTCACATAATCCAGAATCATCCACTCACACAAGGTCTGGATGAGGAAATCTGGGGAAATAGTCACTTCCCACATTTCTCCTTTTTTTTGTTTTCCTTACCTTGAGGTTTTATTGGGAGCAAAGACATCAGTCTGGAAGAAGGACTTAGGTGGGGAAGGGAGTTTGATGTGACTGGCCATAACTTGAGGAAGATTCTAGGAATTAGGAGCTGTATCTGAAATGATGCTTGGCTAGATGGGATCATTATCATTTAGCTGCCCATTTTCTTTTAATAAGTTTTAAAAATATTTTTATATGTAATCTTAAATATTTTGATAATATTCTAATATTTTTAATTTTTATTTTAATATTTAAGCCCAGTCAGAGGGCTTGGTAGCCCATAATAGCTCTGGCTACAGCAGAAAACCAAGCAGGGCCAGCTTGCCCAGCCTTTTTTCTGGTACCAGGATAGGTACCAAGACGTTGCTCATATCTGCATGGTTACCCCTGACACAGCTCAGACCCATCCAGCTGCTCCCTTCCTGCCCCCTCCCACAATCCCCACATAATGGTCCTGTCTCCAAGGTCACATACCCTGGCCCATGCAATGTCCTGGCCAGTGTCCAGGTGGAAGCCTGATAGTTTGCATGGTCCAAAACTCATGCCAGGGAATGAACTAACTTCTTGGGGATCATGGGAGAGTGTTTTATCCTGTGCCCAGCTTCTAGTTAGTTACTGGGGCATTCAGAACACCTCCTAAGAAGCCTAACTCAAATATTGCCATCACCTCCTCGAGGTCTACAAGGAAGCAGGAACAATTCTTCCAGTCTGGGGGAGCAGACACCCACTTTGATCTCTGCAGCAAAGGTGGCCCAGTGACAATGTGTGGGCAGCCTGAATGTCACCTGGGTTTATTATCTATTGCCAGCCTCTCCTGATAATTTGTGCCTGTGACAGAGAAGTGTTGTGGCCCTCTCTATACCTGACAGAGCTCCCACAGGAAGGCAGGAGAAGCCATCCTACACAGCTCTCCAGCTCCCTACCAGCCTTGAGTTGCACCAGGTGGGTTCAGGCCCACTCTGTTCTCTTCTGCAATTTAATCTGAGGCTGCATATCAGTGATTTTTCCCTGCCAAAACAATGAGAATATTATGCCTCGAGGCTCAGACTACTATTTCTTTAGAATCTTTTCTAGTGAGAAGATTTATTAATTTGCCACCACTGCCTATGTTGCATTTTGGACTGGGGGGATAGATGTTGTGTTGTAATTTTCAGTCAGATATGAAGAACCAGCATGAAAAGCTTCAAGCTCTTCACCTTTGATGGCACAGGAGCACAAAGAAGTCTTTTCCAGAGCCAGGCTGGCTAGGGAGCCTTGGGAATATATGAAGTTGTTTTGTTCCTTTGCCAAGCCACTTTCAGATATTAAAGAGAATTTCTTTGCTAGATTTTAAAATATGTGTTCCATTTGACCTCTAAATCTAAAGAAAACTGCACCTTTTATTTTTATTTTTTAAATTTCAGCTTCTTAAAGGACTCTGCTCAGTAGGATGTGCAATGTAGAAATAGCTTGCACAGCTTCTAATATGCTAGTGTTATATGCTGTGTTTTAGGGGTCTTCTTTTATTTAATGACAAAATAGAGGTTCAATCTGCAGCTGTAGCCAGATTTACCATGCTCATTTGTGCTCTGCTACAGCAGCAGAGTGTGGTTGCTGATCTGTTAATGTGGAACTGGCAATTTGGATGATTTCTGTGCTTTTATTGCTTTTGTTGTGCTTCCCAAGATCTCAGGAATGTTATGTGTTGCTGGTGATTTATTTATTTATTTATTCTGTCTTTCTAGTTGTGGAGGAAAGCTCACTGTCCTAGCAGGGAGTGATTTGCAATCTCCAAAACCAGAAGGCAAGAAGAGAACTTAAGAGTTGATTATTCTCCTTGCAAGCCTTGTGAATCTTAAGTCAATCTTTTCTTTCAGGGGGGCTCCTGAGGCTGAGATCTGACACAACCACAAGTGGATTTTGTGTTCAGTGAAGGAGATACAAGGCATAAACTGAGTGCCTGCAAAGGGATGATCTACTTCCAGCTCTTCCAGCCACACTGCCAAGGAGAGAGAGCAGTTTACTCTCAGTACTGGCTCATTATGAATTTGATGGTATCTCCCTTGTAAGTTACTAAACCCATTTTGTTCATTTTGCAACACATTAATTTTATGGCTGAGGTTGAAGTATTTACTTGTCCTTGGGGTTTGCAGTTGTTGAGATACAGGATGGAAAAGCTTGCATGTAAAACGTGGCTGAACTCTGCTGTCCATTCAGCAGAGAGTCAATAGTTCAGGAGTTAATTCATGAGAAGAAGGGAGTAAAAACACACCAAGGTCAGGATCTCATGACCCACAGCCTGTCTATAACCCTATCTGAAAGACCTTGTAATAGATAGGTATGTGGCTTGGAAAAATGCTTCATATTGTGGTTAAGCACGATGTTTCACAATTTTTGTAACATCACACAACTGGCAAACTTTCTCGAGTGCATATCGTACCCAGATCAGAGTTTTCTGCAGGGTGGAAAATGTTAGGGTGTTGAAGGTTTTAAAGCTCATGACACAGAAACTGATACACTGAAAAATATTTACAGGCTGCTGCGTGTCCCGTTAATTCCCTCCAAAGATTTTTCTCTGCAGGCACTAAAGGAGCTGTGCTGGTTTACCCCAGAGCTCTGGTCCTTTCCATACCAGCTCTCAGCAGCCCAGAAATACCAAGCCCAGGTAGTCTCTCCTTGTTATCCACTTGCTGTTCCTCCTCACAGCACCAGGAGATTTGTGTAGTGTCTTCACAGAAAGCCAATTTCCTCCAGCTTTCCATCAGTTCATCGCTGGCATGATGCAGATAAGGTTTGGGTTTCCAGCTCTGCAAATCTCAGGGTGCAGGGGGCCCACCTTGAAGTAGTTTAAAATACCAAACTGTGCAGCCCCAGGGGGAAGGCCACAGAGATCCACCACCTCTTTAGTGAAATGTGGACCCCCTGAATCAAAGTTAAGCTCATCAGGGCTCATGGCCTGCACGCTTTCCATGTATTGAGCTGGCCCCCAATGACTGGAGCTTGGGGTCTCAGGCACCAACCTTGCTCCAGGCCATTGCATGAAAGCTGAAAGGAGCTTGATGTGGTCAAAGAGCTGGAGCACCTGTTTTCAGGCTTTGCAGACTGGAAAGGGGCTTTGATCTTTAAAGGTTGCAGTGATGGCATCCCAGGGGTTGGTGGCATGGTTGGAGTAGGCCAGGTGCTCATGGCTCTCTGCACCGAAGAAATTCCTGTAAGTGGACTGAGGAGATGATCTAGCTTGAAAAAAAGAAAGAGATGGGAATGGGAACTGAGTGCTCTAAATCTGGACAAGGTCCCTGAACAAATCAGCAGCAGAGGCAATGGGGAAGTGGGACGATGGGAAGGAGCAGGGAGGGTGGGAAGGAGGGCTGCTCCCCACCACCCCTGCACTTATCTCATGATTCCCCAGGCTGCTGCCAGCATCTTCTGTGAACTGGGATAAAATCATTGACTTTTGGTTTCTGGTCTGCAAAATGAGATGCTTTTTACTTCCCTTCAGACCTGTTGCCTTTGTTTACAGGACTGGCTGGCTGTGCCAGAGCAGGTCCCTTGTTGCACACAAGTGCAGAGAGCTCTGAGCACTCTGATCTTCCTTTGGGACCCAGAGGTGTTGCTGGAGTATTAATTCAGAGGCATATTTACACCCCAACCCTCAAGGCATCTTTTGCCCGTGGAGGGCCCCCTCCTCTTTGACTTGCAGGTTCTTCTTTACAGCAATTTGAAAAATAAGGGGCAGGAGGAGGAAGGCAGAAAGCATTAGTGGAACAAACGCTCCCAACACAGTCCCAAAACCATTTCCACCTTCCGGCAGACTCGCAGCTGCGATCTGTCCAACTCTGTGCTCAGTGTAATGGTCACCAGCTGGGAGGAACTGCTTTTTTATTGACCAGAGCATTTCCTCGGGGCTGTGATAGATACCAAACACCTCCAGCTCCAAGTTTTGCAGGTGCCTGGAGCTGGCTGTGCCTTCAACTGATGGCTCCGCCACGGAACTCCTTGAGGCTGCATTTCCCCCACCCCAGCCTTCTCCCTGCGCTGCCCTCCCAGACTCCCATCTCGTTCAGGGTGCTCAGCTCTCCTCACCCAATGCTCCTTAAAGCCCCATGCACACCAGCCCTCAAGCCACAGTAATGAGAGGGCATTTAAAGAGGTAATGCCAAAAATAAATCACGTAGCAAGAATAATTAAAAAATAATAAAAGCTAAGACTTTTATTCCAGGAAGATCTTTTGAGGAGGGGGGCTGGATATAATCTTTTTGAAAGCTCTATTATGAGCCCTGAGTTATAAATAAATCCATATTCTAACATCTGGGATTCATAACATTTGCTGACAGTCAAATCTCATAAAAGATGTGGCGAGTTCTACAGATGTGGGAAACCTCATTCAATGAGCTGCATAACAAAGGAAATCTAGTTCTTTTTCATTATTTATTGTTAACTCTGCATCTCTTTTGGTGACTGGTAAAAGTGGTTGGTTACAGCCTGCAGGATCACCAGTGCTGAAATGTACCCTTGCTCAGAGACTCACACAGCAGCATCATTGCCTTAAAACCAGGAGTGAAATGAGTACTCCCTACATCCTGGGCTGCCTGCAGAATATGGGATTTGGATCCCTCCCTGATACTCAAGGCTGGATGTTCATTCAATAACAAGCAGTCCCTCTCAGGGGAAGCTTACAGATAGTGAGGAATGAGAAGGAAAGCACTGCCCAGGGCATCAAGAAGACACTAGGCTAAGGGATTTGCCCAAGCAAATGTCCCTTCTGTCCCAACATGGGACTTAACCAAGGTGAAACAGGGAAGGTATTCCACCTCCCCATCTCACAAACCCTCGTGAGTCACCACAGCTTTTCAGCCAGGATGTAACTAACGGAGGCTACAACCCTGACTGACATTTTGCTATCAGCTGTTTTACTTAAAAAAAAAAAAAAAAAAGAGGGAAAGTACTGAAATATTTTCTTGCAAAATTTACTAACAGCACAAACTAGACCCAACACATGTCCTGTCACAGGCAACCTGGAATCTCCTTTCTACTGGGTAAACCCAAGAAAAGTAAACAGTTTATTATGGTCACGTTTAATTTGGGCTTATATAAAGTTGGAGCACTGAGGCCTGTATTTAATGCATTTGGGGTGGTTGGGATTCTTTTCCCTCCCCAAATAGCTTGCAATTGATTTTCCTCTTAACAAGTGCTCTTGTCCTGTCAGTCCCTCTCCCTTTCCCTGTTAAGATCAAGAAGTTGTAATCTCCCTGTCGGTGATATCTGAATCCTTTAGCCATGGGCATGGTTATGTTTTCACTACAAGAGGATTATGACCTACTGATCAATAAAGATGAAGTGACAAAGATGTGGTTATTTCACACAGCCCTGGCCAAACAGGCAGGTGCAACAGGCAGGAAAGAAAACAGCATCTCAAGAGTACTATCCTTGTCCATGAGCTCTCTGCAGCCAGGAGAAGTGGGTGGTGTAAAAGCAGGTCACACAAAGCTCTGCCCTTGACCCTCAAATGATCAGTCTGCTATTTTTGGGGGGGACCTGTGAAGTACGGGTGCTGAATCACATGAGAGGGGAGACCAAAACACTTCTCTGCTCTTCAAGGCACCAAATCTCAAAGTGTTTTTACGGTGGCAGAGTGAATTATCTATATTTGAGAGAGGGGGAAACTGAGGCAAGAAAATGTGGTAGGATTTGTTTGTGTGCCTGCAGGACATTGGAGCCAGGGATGAACAACTGAAAAGAGGCTCTGTGAGTTGAGTGAGCCCAGCCCAGCTGGCTGCGTGACTTACCAGGGGGCTGGCAGGACTCTAGAGCTGAGCTAAAGCACTGGAACTATGACTTTCCAGGCTTTCAAATATTTGGATAGCCTATAAATATAGTTTTAAGCTCTTAATCCCTTCTTGTCAAACGGTATAATTTATATTTTTCTTCTTTCTGGTTTCGACCTTCCTTCTTTTTTGAGTTTGCTGAAGCAGCCTCAGCTCTGACATAATCTGAGAATTTCATTTAACAAAATGTTTTGAATCATTTGTGCTGGTTCTGGTGACTTTGCCAATGGAAACATTCCCTGCAGCAAGTGTGATTTTAAACCTTGAATACGCATAATTTTTTTTTTTTCCCCTGCTGTAGTTATACTCAGAGCAAATCTCTTCCCTTGACTCCTGGCCAGATGTCCCAAAGGAAAGTCACTCTGGGATGCCAGAAAAACATGGATTGATTGACCAGGAAGAGCCCATCGTCCTTGCATGTTCCTTGCATGTTCCTGTCCTCTGTCAGTTCCCCAGGGTGGGCAAGAGCAGGGGGAGGAGGATGTGCTGAGGATGTGCTTGTTGTGTGCCTGAGGCTTTGAACATGGTGTGGTGGCTGCATCACCAAAACAATGGTGAAGCTCACCAGGGAGACAACACTGCTGTGAATGAAAGCTGTGACCAAATCATACTCTGTATCAACCAATATTTTTTTTTACTACATGATAGTGCTGCACCCCCTGGTACCCAACACTGCACAGAAATTGATGCCCTTGAATCAGGTTCCCTCTTTTTAATGGTTGCATGGAAGGAGAAACATCATATCCTGCGGCCAAATGAGGCAGAGATGCAAAGATCCCAGCCCTAGAAGTCACCTTTAACACTCAACAGCCTTCAGATATCAAAACCAAGCAAACAAAGAAGGTGGCCCTCACATATCCCTGATGGACTCCTGCCAGATGTCCTTGGCACATGGTTAACAGTAGCTGAAGCTTGAAGTTGCCTTTAGGAAGCAGGAATGTCTTTTGCAAATACTTGACCCTCAACAGTGTCTCTGACCTCCCAAACCTGACTTGGATTAAAAGGACTGGATCAGGACTGGATGAATGAAGTTACATTCTATTTCTGAATAAAATGCTCCTTAAGCCTCCCTGTACACCCTATAAAACCACACAGAGATACCTCTTCCAACAGCAAAGGAGTGCCCAAAAGAGAAGGCGTGTGAGATTTTATGGCACTGTTCTGGCTCTATTATTGATACTATTTGGAGCAAAAGCAAACACACTCAGGCTTATAATAAGAGGGTGTAATAGATAGTAAATGCAAATGACTCATTCACTGAGATTTTCCAGGATTAGACAGCAGCAGAAGGGCAACGGCTGTGTAAAACGGACTTTAAAAATAATCTTCTAATAAGATTTTAATAAACCTGTTAGTAAATGATAATTCTTGAATTCAAGAACTATTTCTCCCCTGCAGTGATTTTCTGTGGAGTTAAAGCTGTGACACTCTTCAATGTGTATGATACAAGCTCAGTCTCACCATGGGCAGAGCCAGGCAGGGAAGGGATCCCTCAGGTTGATGGATGAACTGAAAAATCACACCTGGGAGGAGAAGCCGAGTCCTAAAAAGGTGTTTCAGGCCTCCTGCAACAATAAAATTTTGAATTAAACTTAACCTCCTTTTTTATACTATTTCTACCATCTTTTTCTTTCCGTTGTCTTGAGTAGATTAATTTAAAAAAATCAAATTAAATGTTGTTTTTTGAAACAAAAAGACTCCTCTTTTCATTGCCCTCCAGACTGAGGGTAACAAATGCTGACCTACCAAAGCCCCTCCTAAATCCCATGTCTGGACATGCAGGTGCATATTGCCAGTGCAGGGGAACTGCCACAGTTTTGGCACTTTTCTTAGAAGTCACTCTCCTGGGGTCAAGCCATTACATGGTAATCTTGGCTTTCATTTGGAGGAGGGACCTCATTTTTGCCACTGCCACAGCTGAGAAGAAAAACTTGCATATGTAAACATTTAGGAGCTCAAACACCAGAACAGAAACCAAAAGGACCCAGGTTTATTGCTTTTCCTGAATTGCAGCACGGTTGTGTTTAAGATGAACCTGGCCAAGATGTTCTTAGTTCCTATAAGTCTGTGGGCATTTTGGCCCCAGAGAGACAACATTCATCTCCCTTTCTCCTTCTCTACCTCTTGTTAAATGGGGTTGTCCTGTTGTCTTATAGAGATTTCTTCCACCCATTAATGTCAACACCATGTATACATCCACATCTCTTACATTTTTCATTATTACCCGCTGGGGAAAGTAAAGGGGAAGAAGCATAAATGCAGCTCCTGTTTCACAGGATGATTGGGGAAAACAGTCTTCATAGAATCATATTATCATAGAATCCTAGGGGTTGGAAGGGACCTCGAAAGATCATCTAGTCCAACCCCCCCTGCCAGAGCAGGGCCACCTAGAGCACATCACACAGGAACGTGTCCAGGCGGGTTTTGAATGTCTCCAGTGAAGGAGACTCCACAACCCCCCTGGGCAGCCTGTTCCAGGGCTCTGTCACCCTTACAGTAAAAAAATTTTTTCGAATATTCAACTTGAACCTCCTATGCTCCAATTTATACCCATTACCCCTTGTCCTATCACTGGTCACCACTGAGAAAAGCCTAACTCCATCTCCCTGACACTCACCCCTTACATATTTGAAAACATTGATGAGGTCACCCCTCAGTCTCCTTTTCTCCAAACTAAAGACACCCAGCTCCCTCAGCCTTTCCTCATAAGGGAGATGTTCCACTCCCTCAATCATCTTAGTAGCTCTGCGCTGGACTCTTTCAAGCACTTCCCTGTCCTTCTGGAACTGAGGGGCCCAGAACTGGACACAATACTCCAGGTGCGGCCTCACCAATGCAGAATAGAGGGGGAGGAGAACCTCTCTTGACCTACTAACCACACCCTTTCTAATGCACCCCAGGATGCCATTGGCCTTCTTGGCCACAAGGGCACATTGCTGGCTCATGGTCATCTTCTTGTCTACCAGGACCCCCAGGTCTCTTTCACCTACACTGCTCTCCAGCAGGTCAGCCCCCAACCTATACTGGGACATCGTGTTGTTATCTTCAGGTGGAGTGAGATACACCAAAGCTCAGATCACCCTCTGCTACCCTGAGGAGGGTTTATCTTGAGGGTGTCTGGGTCTCTAAAACCTTTGCACAGTTCATGAGATGCTGTGGGAATCAGAAAGGGGTTTTTCCTCTAGGACTGTTAGTACTGCAGATGTTAGGAGACATTCATATGTGATGGTGAGCACCCCAGAAAAGCAAGATGTCCTCTCATGCAGGGCCACAAGGCTAGATCAGCACACCATTGCTCCCCAGACCAGGCCTGATTCATATGGCCACAACCACCCTGCTGTTTGCCACCCCTCAGTGATGAAAGGTTCACTAAAATTACCCAATTTTAAAATCTATAGCGAGCAGTCTAATGGCTCTCTGCCCCAACCTCTGCTCTTTCCACCTCACACAAAGTCAGGTGGGTGGTGAGATGGTGGGCTCACAGCCCCATCCCCAATCTGTGCTGACTCCAGAGTAGGAATTGCCTCCTGCAGACTCCTCGGAAGGTAGCTGAGGGCTGTATAACCTTTTGAAGCACAGCAACCACCTGCTCTATGACCAGTAGCCAGAGTTCAAAAGCTTAAGCTGGAGTGCCAGCATCTGCAAGGGAAGGCAAAGAGAAGCAGCACAGATTGGCCACAGATTGCCTGAGAAAAATTGATGCAATTGGCTCCTTGCTACAGATGGTAGGAGAGGTGGATGCTCCCAGGTCCTCTGAGGACAGGCCTCCAGTTTTTGAAGGTCACCTGATATGGCTGGCAATGAAAATACCAAATGATCAATATTTTGCCACAAATCTTTAAATGGTTTGTTTTGGTTTTTTTCCATGCAGCTTTTGCCTTGCAGTGCAGCTCTTGCCCTGCCTTATCTACATGTATTCAGCAGGAGCCTGCAGTAAGGGCTTAGGATTCCTGTAGAAATAGCTGAGCTCCTGCACAGGGTAATTCCCTGGTTTTGGAGCTTACCCACTACACTGATATCAGAGGAGCCTGGTGATAGCTCAGCCAAAAACCTCATGCCTGTGCCCATCCTTCTCTAAAAGGCTGGGCCCAGCTTGGTGCCTCAGTTTCCCACTGGTAAAACTGGGGGCAAGAGCCAGGTCCTTCTCTCCTGGGAGCAATGAGGGTGACACAGTCACACTGGGGAGCACCAAGACCCCCAAACGTGGCAGATGTGTCAGTGGCCTTGCTGGGAGTGAATTTGGCTCAGAAGCCCCAACATTGATCACAAGCAATGACAGGAGAATGTCCTGTCACCAGACCCATAAAGCACCAGCAGAGACAAATAATAATTCTCCATACCTAATTCCACACACTTACCCTTTTCAGAGCAAATTTTCTACACCACCAGCATCTGATGCTAAAAGCCAGAGGCTCTGGGCATCCTGCAAGTGTCAGAAAGATAGCAGCAGCTCACAGATAAAACCAGCACCCAAGTGGAGCTCTGGTGCCCTTTTGGCAGCTTCTAACTTTAACCAGGCGCTGTCATCTGGAGCTCTGTCACTGAGAAGAAAGCATTGAAGTGTCACCCTTGGCTGCTGTGGTCACCAAGTGCTGCTTCAGCTCTTGCTGACACAGGAGGAGAATTTTTTGTTGTGAGATTTGCTGTGAATTCAGTTAAAGTTCAATATTTGGAGATGTACAAACATCTACTTGTATATAGATAATTTATGCATGTATTCTACTGATGTTTCTGTCCAGCTCAAGTATTAGAAAAGCTGGCCAGGTGGAGCAATGCCTCTGTCCCATACTGTGGGCTTCTGAAAAACTTCTTTAGAGGAGAAAAATGAGTTTAACCATATTGTTATTTTTAATGGCTTTGGATCCTGGCTTCTCTGCTCTGAAACAATTCCTTGCAGTGCCTTAAGGAGCCACGGCAGCTCTCCAGGAGCCCCCAGACTTCTCCTGGGCTGAAGACTTCACCCTTGGCAGTCTCAGGGCCAGGTGTGTGTGTGCCTCAGATGTTCCCATTCACCATCCAGCCCCAGATGTTCCCATTCACAGTCCAGCCCATTTTGCTCCAACTTTGCATGAAAATAGGTTTGAGCTGAGATGGTGGAGTCAACTCATGGGCCTTTGCTGGAGGCAAGGGGGTAGTAACTTTTCCAGACAGCTCAGGAATTTCCTCCAGAGCTCTGTCTGTCACTTTGCTGCAAATACATTTGCTCTGGGTGGCGTTTTTCTGGTTGAGAATGGGGTGTGATGAAGGCTTTAGGATTTCTCTTGCCAGGAGAGTAGAGGCTGAAGGGGGCCTCCCCAGCCAGCCTGGCAAAGCAAGGGAGAGAAGAGATGTGACATCCCCATCCTGAGCCACCAGAGTGACAGGGCAGTGGCTTACCAAAGCTCACAGGGAGGGATGGCAAAGGTAGGGAACAAACCCCTGACAGTGCCTAGCCAAAACCACCACCCTCCTCAAAACCTGGGACTAGAGCAGCTTCACTGCAAAGTGACAAATAGACAACAAAAATTCCTTTTTCCCCTCTAAAAGCTGCCACCAGCCAACCCAACAGAAGGGAAATAGCCCTGTTATCCAGTATCCCTTGCAGTTTTCAATAAAGAGCCTTTTGTTGCATTTTTAATTTACAAACTTTCTCTTCTGCCATTCTCATGTACCGTGGTTCCGGAGACTCACATAATTATTTTTACAAGAAACGCTTTCAGACAAATAAGTCTGGGGAGGTTTGTAATTTCTATTACCTCATGGCGACTCCATTGATAGACAGCAGCACACCTTGGGAGAATTAGAGAGCATAAAGTAATGGAGGTTTTTGTGCTCTCAAGACAGAGTTGAGAGTGCTGCCTGGCTCACTGCCAACTCCACCAATTACCAACCTGGAGCAGGAGACAGGTCCTAGTGCTGAAAAATTACCATTTTCCAATGAGCCTGCTAATGATGGAGCTGTACTGTAAGTTTCCATTTCCTTTAGGGCCTTTTAGGCATCCAGGACTGCGATGCATTTTGGGCCACCTCAAAGTTTAGGGGCAGTTGTTGCCCCTACCTGGGGGAAGGATGAAGCTTTTACTGCTGCTTCTTGCATTTGTGGTCACTTATAACCCTGGCTTCTTCATTTTTCCAGAACCTCTTTCTGCCAGGAGACAGAACATCTGAGCATAAAAAGCAACTTTGGAAGCCCTGTCATTGGCAATTACTCTTGAAAGCCAGAGATTTAATTACTGTGTGAGAGCGATACCCTTGAAAGGGAAATTGCAAGGGTCCCATCACTTGAGATGTTTCAGCGCTAAAACAGACGACTCACAAAATGTCAAGGAGTGAAAAACATGGCACTCGTGTATTTCCCACCTCCAAATCCTGGTGTGAGGGCTTCTGTTGACACTCAAGTTAACTATTAGTTGGGTTAATTGAGGACACAGGTGCCCCACTTGAATTCAGCTCACTTGATAACAACGTTTTTTATTTTTTCATCCTTATTTTCCTCTCCAGGAGCCACTGCTGGTGAGTGGTGGAAGCTACACAGCATTTTTACAATTCCCATTTCATGCCTGCATTTTCAACTAACACTTATTTGCTCAGGTGGATGATTTTAGTGTGTTTGTTGGGAATCTAACAATTATATCAGTGCTCCCCAGCAAACAGCTCCTATGCTCTGCCTCTCTCAAGCATACAGGGTGCCTGTAGATTTGTGAGATACCTGTATGACAATGTCCCTGTGTCTGTCAGGGATTGACAGCAAATAGACAGCACAGCAAAATGTATGAAGAAAACACGTTTCAATAAGTGCAAAAATATTTACCCAGCAAGTATATAACAGCATAGCATATAGGACCTTAAATGCTGTAGATCTGACTCTCCTCCAGCATCAGCTGAAACCAAGAGCAGCTTTGCAAAAGCTGATGGAGTTTTGCTGGTGCAAAATCAATGAGGAAAGAGCAGGACAGCTTCCATCACACCTGCATGGCCAGACTAACACACCCAAGGCTGTCCCAGGACAGATGTGTTCCCAGTGGAGGTGAATATCCTAGAGTGTGGCTGAGTCAAAGTCTTTGATTTACCACTTTTATGTCCATCTTTCAGAAAAAACAAAGCAAACCCCAAAACCAACTGACAAACCAACTCAATGCCCTTGTTCAACTTGTGTTTAAGATGTGTCAGGTGGGAAGGAACCCTGACACTGACAGGCAGCCCGTGAGCAGCTGTGGCAGCTTATTGTGATTAAACAACACGTTATAGAAGTGAAATGCTCACTTTATCTGAGCCCAGTCAGGGCCACAGGGCCAGCTGGGGGTGATGTGATTGCTCAAGAGGGGTTGGCTCAGCAGAGGTTTCTTTTCCTGTGTGGCTGGATCTTCATTCTTGGATGGGCTGCTGCAGTACCCAGCAACATACCCACAGCCTGAGAGAGCTGACAAACCCTTTCAGAAAGGAGTTTGGGATATTCACTTAAATCCAGGAAAAAAAAAATCCTATCTCCAAACCCAGATACTCCTGATTTTTCCATCCCCAAACACCAAGAGGCTTTTTACTCCAGGAAAAGCTCTTCTCCCTCTGGAGGTCTGGCACAAAAGGGGCAGTGAAGAGCTTGACATCCAGAGCATGTCCAACTCACACCTCTTATCTCACCACCTCGTGTATCACTCAGCATCTCCCTCCAGTCCTTTCCTGCTGGGATCCCTGCTCCCTGCACTTGGTCTGTGGCTGCTGCTCTCTGCCAGGCCACTTATCCCCGCCACGGCTGGTCAGCAGGGAATTTCCTCCTGCTGGAGCAGCACTTGTGTGGCATCCAGCCAGGGAAACGAGCTCTGGGCCAGTGTTGCCAGCAGCCTTTGCCAAGGGAGTGAGGGCTTTCCTGGGAGCAGGGGCTGCGAGTCGCTCTGGCTGAGTAGGGAGAGGAGGGATGCTCCCTGAGAGGTGAAAAAGCTGTGTTAGAAACCAAAACAACCTAGCTCAAGTTAAAGAGAAACATTTCCTTTTTTTTTTTTCCACTCTCTTGTATTCATTTGTTGGAGGAAGGAGGCTCAGAGACACAACAACAAACTACACCTTGAGTCAAACTGAGATATTTTTTTCAACATACATAGGAAAATGTCTTAAATTGGTGAGGGCTACTTACCCTTCTGCGTAAGCTCCCACTTATTTATGTAGTACTGCTTTTAGGTTGATTTTGAAACAAACAAACAAAAAAAGCTGCTTCCAAAAGAACAACCGGAAAGTTTTGTTTCACACCCCACTTCTCCTTTATACATTCAAATATGGGCAGTTTGGGATCAGATTTGTTCACCCCCTGATCAAATCACTAAATAATTTCTGCCCTGGGTGGGACTCGCTCTCACAGTGGCTTTACTTTCATTAAAACTAATAAAAGCAAGAAAGAAAATGTGTAACCTTCAGGTCACTTGCAGACTTTCTGAACCATTTTCCAGGATATACCCTTTCCCCCATAGCCTGAGCAAAACTCATTTCAGGGATGGAGGCAAATGCCCCCCTCCACCCCTTCATCTCACAGCCAAGGTACATAGGGTGTCACCCATAGGTGACATTACGTCCTGGTCCTGTTGTATGGAAATTCTCCAGGTCCCCAGGGGCTGTGTGGGTTGTGGGTCTCATCGTTGCCAGAACCCATTTTGGGTTCAGTGATAGGAAACTGGTGGCTGGTGGGCTGGTGTGTGTGTGTAGTCTCCAGGGCAGAGGAAGTGAGGAGCCAGTGTATAACCTGAACTGGGTCACCCTCAACCCAAACCCTGAAAAGGAAAGCCTGCACGCATGACATCTTCCTGTTAGGAAATATTAATCACAGCCATGTCCAAACATGGTAAATGAAACCTCAGGAAAACCTCTCCTTTGAGTGCTGTACACTGCCATATTCAGGAAGGCCCTCGTGCCTCAGACAGGACCCACCCATCATCAGGGCACCATCCAGACTTAGGTATTACCTCCATGACATTTGCATACTTGAAACAAAATCTGAGCTCATCCCTCCTGTGCTTCTGTATATCTGGGAGCTGTGGCTGTTGCTTCATGGGCTGGGGAGAGAGGGAAGTGAGCCAGGTATTGGGGTGAAGCACCTGGAGATGAGAAGCATGAGGCAGGGCATGCAGTTGTACCAAGTACAGCAGTAAAATACTCTTGAAGATATTTTCAGTTCACCCTGGTTGTAAACCTTCACCTGGCACCAGTGTTTTTTGCCCTTGCAGCAGTGTGATTAGGACAACCATGGGACTCACCTGTACTGGGGATTCACTGACAGATAAGACCAGAAGCAGCTTCATAGCCTCTGACCAAGCCACTGAATGTAGCCTGGCTTGTGGGGCAAAAATCCAGCCAAGTGGTTTCCAAGACTGCCTTTGAAGGACTTGAGGGATTCTTCCTTGTGGGGCTCAGCCCCATTGAGGTGGTCAACCCTTGCACATGTGGTCCAAGTTCCTTTGAGAGGCCCAAATCCTTTGGAGACATCAACTTTTGCCTGGAGGACCCAAACAACTTTCTGGGGATCCCCGTGGGTCAAAAATTACCTTCAGGGACCAGGCCAAAGCATCATCTGGTGGGCCCCAGTCTCTTCAAGAAGCCAAACCTGCCTCGTGCATCTCCAAACCCCTCATGGGACCGAAACCTCTTTTGAGGTCCAAGCCTGACTTGTGGGGCCAAAAAAATCCTATGGGGCCCAAATCCCTTTTGTGGGCCAAGCCTTTTGTGTAGGTGCCAAATGCCCCTGGTTTCCAGAAACCTTTTTGAAGGCCAAACCTTTCTTCTTGATCCCAACCACTTTGTGGTGCCAAAACTCTGTTGGGGGGCAATTCCTACTTGTGGGGACAAGCCCTGTTTTGGATCCCAACCACTTTTGGAAGTTGAGTCTCTCTCCCTTGTAAGTGAAGCCCAACCCCTTATAGGGCACAAAAATCTTGTGGGAGCCAAACCTTGCTTGTGGGTCCCAAATACCCCAAATCTCTGTGGGGACAACACCCCCTGTGGGTATTTTGGGCTCTAAGCTTTGCTTGTGGGTTCCGAATTCCTTGTGAGGCCTGAACTTGTCCTTGTAGCTCAAATCTGTTTTGGGGTCCAAGGATGTCTGTGGATCCCAGGCAATCCATAGGTCCCAATTCCTTTTTGGGGGCATTGTTTGTGGGGCTTGCAGATGTTTGGGGACCCAAATTTCTCTCAGGGCCCATTCCACTTGTGAATTTCAAATTCCTTGTGGGTCTCCAACCTTTTTCAGGGGTCAACCCATGCTTATGGGTCCAAAAACCCCTGTGGAGTTCAAATACTTTCCAGGGGCCAAATCCATGGGCCCCAAACACATATGGGACCCAAAGCCCCCATGGCTTCCCACTATATTTTAGGGTCCAAGCTACGCCTGTGGTCTCCAACCCCCTTGTGGAGATGCAAACTCCTGATGGGGTCCAAATCCCTCTCAGGGCCCAAGAATATTTGTGGGCCCCAACCTCCTTGTGGGTCCCAATCCCCCTGTGGGGGTTCAACTCTGTTTTGGGACCTGGCTTTTCCTGTGCATGCTCAACCCCTTGCTGGGGTTGGGGATTCTGAAAGGGTACCCAAATCCCCTATAAGGTCAATAATAAGGTCTCTAACCACCTGCGAGACCCAAATCTGTTCCAGGGTCCAATCCTTCCTTGTGGATCCCCAGCCCTTTTGTGGCCCAAACTCCCTGTGGTGCTCAAATCTGTTTCAGGTCTCAAGATTTTTCTCTGGGTTGGGGGCTCTGGAACCCTCGATGCACTTAAACCCCTGAGGGGTTTGTGCCTGCTTGTGGGTCCCTAACCCCCTATAAGACACAAAGCTGTTTTGGGTTCCAGGCTGTGCTTATGGTCCCCCAACCTCTTGCGGGTCTCAAGCCCCCTATGGGACTCAAAAACACTGCAGTGTCCAAACTGTGCCTGAGGGTCAAACCCCCTCTGTGGGGCCCTAATCCAGTGTGGGGTCCAAGCTATGCTTGTGAGTCCTCAGCCCCTCGTGGGTCCTAAATACCCTGTGGGACCCAAATCCACTGTGGTGTCCAAGCCTTGACTGTGCATTCTCAACCCTTCATGGGTTCTCAACCCCTTGTGGGTCCCTAACCCCTTCTAAGTCCCAAACCCCCTATGGGACCCAACTCCACCGTGGGGCCCAAGCCTTGCTTGTGATTCCCCAGCCCCTTGTGTGTCTCCAGCCCACTGGAATTAAAAATCTGTTTCAGGGTCCAAGCTTTGCCAGTTGTTACCCAACCCCTTGTAGATCCCCCCCCCATGGGACCCAAATCTATTGTGGGGTCCAAACCCCCCGTGTGCCCCCAATCCCCTCGTGTGTCCCCCATCCATTTCGGGGTCCTCACTCCCCCGTGTGACCNCCCCCCTTCCCCTCCGCGACATCCTCCAAAGTGTCTGTCACCTCCGAGTTACATAATGTCGCTGTAGGAAGAGGGTGACACATAGGGACATGGGGACAGCCCGTTCCTAAAGCAGCCGTGCCTTCCTAACGTATGCAATGACATCGCCTCAGTGGCACGGAGAGAAAACCCTCACGGCCATTTACAAACCTCAAAGTCTTGTCATTTGTTACAACGAACTCATCAGCAATTACTGTTTTAATTATATTTTTTTTTTCCCCTTGATTTCCTCCTCCTCCCTTCTCTGCTGAGCAGTTTGCAGATGTGGCCCCCACCCCCGTCAAGGTGTGGGGGGGTTTATTTTCGGGATGGCACATTTGTTCTCTGCCTGGAGAGACTCTGCAGCTCCCGGCGAGCCTTTAATAATTCAGCGCAGGAAATGCGTGTGTATATATAGCAGGCAAGGTAATGCACAGCGTGTACCTACAGGAGGACAAATATGGAAACCTGGTGTGAATTATTCATGAGGTGTAATCAAATAGAGGATTTTCCTAGACAAAGCACACTTTGCTGTTTTCATATTTATTACAGCACAATCTGCGCCGGGTACATTTGAACCTCGTTTCATTCCGGCCGTGTCAGATAACCTTTAATGTATTTGCTAATGCTTCTTATTCACCTCATAAGCTGTCGTGGAGAAATAGGGGCTCGATAGAAAAATCTGAAGAGCCTTTTTTTTTTTTTTCTTTGTGGCCTTCCAAAAATTAGCAGATGGAGTAAATATTTCTCAGGCACTTCCCCCGGGAAGGTGTTTTTTGCTTGTTCAGTCTCTGGCAGGGGAATGAACTCGTGGTGCTAGGAACTGATTCATGCTCCTGCTCCGTGGCACGGGGTACTTTGGGTTTTGCTGTTGCATAGTAGGCAGAGGCTATTTTTAACCAGAGCAAGGTTATGAAACCTTAGACCCAGCTGAGTGAAAATAATCTGATCTGAACTGGAAAGCACAGCCTGAGTGGCAGGGAACACACACGGGACCGTCCACTGGAGGGTCCCAACGGGATGATCCCACTCACCTTGGCCCTGGTTGGCCCTGAAATTGGGAAGTGGTGTCATCATGGAGCCTGTCACAGCAGTGCTGGGGAAACCACTTAGGTAAATATGCAAAGAATTAAAATAGTTAAATGAAGGAGCAGTGAATCAGTGTTGATAGTGTGGTGATTCTTAAGTAACCCAGAGGTGTTACTGGAGCCACCACTGCTGTTGGACATCAAATACCTGGGATAGCTAAATGGGAAACTCATCTCCACGGCCAGTTTTGGGGGATACTTGCACCAATGTTGCCTGACCAGCAATAAACAGCAGCATGCAAATCAACACTGACCCCAAAAAATCCCCCAGGTTTGCTCCACGAGCTGCCTTTGGAGCTGTACCTGGCTAAAATATGCACTGGTGGTTTTTTTTTAAACTAATATTTACTCCTGCTAGACCTGCACAGCCACTGCGTCTCTGGGGGAGGGAGCAGGAGCTGCTCTGACTCATGGCTCAGCAGTTGTGAACTTGCTCCCAGCTCCTGAGCCCTCATCCCAGTGTGCCAGGAAGAGTCCACCTTGGCTTCCCCGGGCTGTAGGCAGGCAGGCAGCTAGCTCTGCTTGTGAAGTCAGCAAAAGTCAGCTCAAAAAGTCACTGGAAAATAAATACTTTGACTACATTGCACTGAGGCTGAGGATTTTTTAAATTATTTTTGTTTGCTTTCACCCAGATTGCTTTGCAGGGGAAAGTTTGTTTGCAATAGTTCATGCACAGGTTCAGGATCCTTCCATTTTTTTTTAGGGTGCTCCAGCAACAGAAACCTCAAAAATTTCAAATATCCTTGCTCATAGGTGCTCTCCTGCAATACTATGGGAGTTGTGGCACAAGCAAAAGCAGCCACTGGGCTTGCTGGGAGAAGTTTCCTTTGCCTTCTTGCACTGCTGCCTTTGCTTGCCCAGTGCAAAATGCATAAACAGCCCCAAAACACAACGCTGAAACAACTTCTCCACATACTTAAGCACAAAGCCTTGATGCTGCTTTATGCAGTCTCTTGTAAATAGACTTGAGTGGACACTGGCAGGGGTTTTGGTTGCCTTCCTCTGCTCTTGGCTAAACAAATGCCAAACCTTCTTAAATCTGAATTACTCGAAATATTTAGTGTTGAGACGTCGTCCAAGAGGAGGATAGTTAAAACATTAATTCCTCGCATTCCAGTGTATTAGGGCTTTACCCTGCCACTTGCCAAGCTCCAGAAATGGAGAAACTTTGCAGATTGGATTCCCTCCCCGCCCCCCACACAACTTGAGAGCCACCCTCCCACCCCCCAACTTTAATGCTTTTTTTAAAAAAACCAAAAAAGAAAGAGAGAGAGAGAGGGAGAAAAAGAAAGGAATGCACATCTGGGCTAAATATTTGTTAGAAAGTATTCCCAGGATAGTGGGAGTTCTGGTGCCAGAGAGGAATTCCTGCGGGTTTGATCCATTGCATTATGTACTTGTTCCAAAAGCTGTTTTCAGTAAAATAGATGAGTAAGAAGTCTTAGCCAAGAACAGAATGTCTTTTTTGGCAACTAAAAGGAAGATAGGATTATTTTATTTCAGGTTATGTAAAAAAAAAAAAAAAAAGAAAATCCCATGCTCGATGGTGCCTGCAGAGATTTGCAGTGGCACTCACAGATCTATATGTATGTATTTTCTTTTTTTCGTGCTGCTGTGCACATTTTTGTGACTTCTTTGTAAGACATCAATGTGGATTTAAGATTACTTGCAGAATTACTGCAATTAAAATATCCTCACTGTGTCTGAATTGGCCTCTGGGTTTTTCTGGCTGAGCAGCCAGCAGTTTTGGTGACATGGCTTTCAAAGGCAGCATCCAAATTGCTGGCATGAATTCCTGCTCCCAAGTGCCTGGGCAAGGAGGGGAGGTCAGGACTGCCTCTGCTTTGACAGTGAAACCCCCAGCTTGAGGGGATCTTGGGGCTGGATACAAGTAGACATCAGTGGGTGCAGCCCCACTACAGCAGGTAGAGCTCCTGAGAAAGATTTGAAAACTTGACCTGGAAAACGTCACAGCTGTAAATCAGCAAAGAGGGGGAAGGGGCTAGAGGGAGTGGGGAGAATTAATGTGTTTTGGCTGGTTGGCAACAGGTTCACCAGCTTTTTCCCATTAATTGAGAATCATGTGTGCACGACACCTACTTTGCATTAACTGAACAATAAGTGTTTTGAATAAGACAGCATGCCAGAGGTGTGGGGGTTTTTGTTTTATTTTGGTTTTTTTTTTCTATGCATTTGGCTTATTCTCACAGATGAGAGATGCACACACCTACCTTCATCCTTCTGCCAGATGTGGCTAATCAGCAATGGCAGTTTTAAAAATAAAAATAAAGTTGCACCATCTTAGCCACAGCTTCCCTTGGCTCTCCCTTGGTGTTTGTGTTAGCTCCATTAGCTTGTTTGAGGAAAACACTTTGGCTTTTTCTTGCTGTGTCCTTTGGGGGGGATGTGGGGGGTGACAGTTCCTGGTGATCCCTTTAAGTCTGGGGGGGACCTGGGCATCAGGGCTTTGTCATTCTGCAGCATCATCATGTCCACCCTCCTGCTTCTCTGAGAGCCCTGTGGACCAGGTAGATCCTGGTAGAAACAGATGGCACCTGGGTTTGTTGTTTGGTTTTGTTTTGGTTTTTTTGCTCCAGACCTGGGAGTTATCCCTGTCTCAGCAGTATGAGCTTGGCTGCTCCATCACCCTCCGGTGTCTCCCACAAGTCTTGGATGTGGTCAGCATCACATCTCTGAGGGTGTTTGCCAAGGGATGTGTGTCCTGTGGGCATTCAGGAGCTGATTTCTCCCTCCCTTGGCTAGGCATCAGTATCCTCCACTGGCAGCATCAGAGGTGTCCTTTGGAGCAGTGAGTGGTTGTTCTGTGGCATGAACTGATGCTCTTTGAAGCCATGTGTAGGATTTTTGGGTTTGGTTTGGTTTTTTTTTGCAAAGTTTTTGGCCACTGCAGGTGGATGATGGGTCAGAGCAAACTTCTGGCTGCAGCCCAGGCTTTGATTCAGCCCCCTGCCATGAATTTGGAGGGCTTCTTTGCTCCTGGTTGTGTGAGAAAGAACAGAAGGCACAAAAATAATAGAAGTAAAAATAAACTTAAATGCAGCCAGGTAGCTGGTTTGGGTGTCGTGGCTGCCTGAGAGCTCCTCCAGGCAGGAAAGGGGTTAACCCAGGTGTCAGGTAGGACATGTGCTGCTGGGGCTGGAGGGTGGCCAAATCCACCTTCTCCCCATCTGTTTTGGATTAAGGCCAAAAAACCAACAACCCCTCAGTGGCAAAACCACCTGCAGCTCTGAGGAGGAGGAGGGATGGAGGGCACCATCTCTCCCCTCATCCCCAGCTTTGGGGGGCCGTGAGGGATGCAGAAGTTCCCCAGGTGTGTGTTGCAGTGAATGATGGACTTCTTCAGGCTGAGGATTACCTTAAGGATATTTTTTTTTTTTAACCTTTTAAGGGGCTGTTGTCTTCTGGGCTGCTATTGGCAAACATAGTTAAGGAGGGCTGGCAGAGGGTTTGAAGGCAGGCCGTGTGCTTCCACCCTGCTACCTGTCATCCTGTGGCTCTGTTGAGATCTTCACAATCCCATCGTGAGGAGGTTTTGAAGCTGGTGGGGTTTCTGTCTCACCTGCTTAGGGCTGTCAGGGGAGTGGGTTTGGTGGCTTGTGTTTTAATTTTTTTTTTTCTTTTTTGGAGGCTCAATTTAACTTCAGACATGCAAAAGAGGCTGAGAAAGTGCTACGGTTACAACGAACTCATTTGGCTGGTGGAGGAGTTTCAGCTGGTGGGAGGGGATGGGGACCAGGTGTCTGGCACCCCTGTACCTGCACTTTCACTGTCCTGGGGCTGCATGTGTCTGAAGCATTCCAATGTCATATGAATATCAGGGATGCTTGAGGTTTTGCCTGTTACCTCTGCTTTTATTGGACCAGGGAGGTGGCTGGTAGCATCCTGCATCTCTGGGGCTCTCCCCTCTTTGTTTGAGGGAGTTTTTGGGCTGGGGCTGCATTTCTACCACCATGGTTTTGCCTCACAGTCTGATGGGATGGGGTCAAAGAAAATCACTGCTGCAGCAGCAGCCTGGTCTTCAGCTTTGGGTATGGCTCACTGGCTTCCAGATAAGATGGCAGTGACTTTTCCAGAAGCAGAGACTTCTAGTACAGTGTTGCCAGCATCTAGAAGGAGAAATGGTCCATCATCTATATAAGAGCATCCCAGGTTAGGTGGGGTCTGATATCCATTAGCACAAATTTAAGCAATGTGTGTAGCTTTTGTGCAATTTCAGGAGACAAAACCCCACAAACTTTATAAAACCAAAGGTTAAAAAATGAAATAAAGTTATTTTTTAATTGTTTACTATAAGATAAGCAGAGGAAAAGCATGCAGTAAATTTATGAATCTAGGCAAGTACAGAGCTCCTTTGTTTTTAATTAGCTGCATTGTTTTTAATTGCTACTATGCTTGATACATAAACCCAGCCTAAGCAAGAATAGCTTATTGAATGGGGGACTGGCTATGAAAGGCACCGTGAGAAGGGCTGTTCTTCACAGTTGATATATTTGTATTTCAGTGCTTCATTTAATAAGTCTGTTTCCCTAGGGGGCTGTAGCAAGTAAATCATGCCAACAGATTGTTCTTTGCAAACTGGCTTATTTTTGTAATTAGCAAGACGTTAAAGCTGTAACTGCAAAGCAAGCGAGCTGGTTAAGAAGTTAGCATAAAAGAATTAGTAAGCAAAATGTAATACTTATTGCTTGATAACATTTGTGTTGATTGCATTGGTTTCTGGACAGTTTGTTGTCTGTGATAGTCAGTTTTTCTGTAGTGTCTTAAAATGGGAGAGAAAGTCAGCAGGTGTGCCCAGTGAGGTAGGGAAGTCTGGTTTTTAGGGGGAGCACTTTTTGGAAACCACACCTGCATGGTCAAGTGGGTGTGGTGGAGAAATCTTGGTGGGGGTTAAAGCTCTCCTGCTCATCACCAGAAGCTGTCAGTAGTTCCCTGGTTTAATTTTTCTTTTTCCCTTTGTTTTCCAGTTACATGAAAAGCACGGCGTCACCATGAGCGGAGTATTGAAAAGGAAGTATGAAGAGCTGGGGGATGACAGTACCTACTGCTCCTCCTCCTCCTGCTCCCCTCTCTCCTCCTCAGCATCCTCGGGCTGGGAGTCAGATGAGGAGAGTTCCCATGGGGAGCCCAAGCCCAGCTCTGCCTTAACGCCCAGCTTCACCCGTGAGTATCTCTGGCAGTCCTGGGATCACACGTGCCTCTGCATGGGCTTTCCATAAGGTGGGGGTGGGTTGTCACCATGCAGAGACCCCCTTGGAGCACACCTTTGCAGGTGGAAGCAGCCATCCGGCCAGCTCCCTGTCATTACACTAATTTATCCTGTTTTTATAATCAGCCACCATCCTCAGGGTAGTTTTCCCCAGCCCTTCCTCTCAGCATTTATCATTCCTTTATAATGTTTCCAGACATAGAAGCCCAAGGATCTTGGTGTGCAGAGGCACGCAGGTCCAAGTCAGTGCTGTAGGACCATCCCATCATCCCTCAATTCCCTGTCAAGCTATTCCATAGGCAAAAACTAAACAGACACCAGAGGCCTGTAATACTGTTTTTAAAAAATGATTAACCAGTAGTGTGATTACCATTTCAGAACTCATTTCCTACATGAGTTGGGTTCTTTGCCAAGGAACATGACACGTTTGACATTGCCTCTGCTGTTAGTACAGCTAAATGCTATTTTGTTTTTCCAGCAATATGAGTTTTGAGAGCTTTTAGGAAAACACAGAAGACAAGGTTGTAAAATCCTTTATCTACCGTGTGAAGAGAAAAAATACAATAGGGGAACATCTTCACAGAGTAGAAATAGTCCAGCCTAGTAAATTATATTGAACACCAACTGTACATAGCAGTTAAGGTCCACTTAGCAGACATACACAAACACGTAGTTGTCTGAAAAGGCTTTAGAAGTCTTGTAATAATAAAGAGTCTCATTCTTGCTTGTCTTCCCAGGTTTTGTGACAAAACAATGAACTTTTTGTATTCTCTGGCTCAATTGGAAAAGGGTCAGGAATGGGAAAACAATTTCAGAGGAGGGGTGCGGGGAGAGAGAAGCAAATGCCAAAGTGCAGCAGCTCAGCCGATAGATGATGGTGGTGGTTAACTTGCCTTTTGAGAAAGAGCTAATGTTTTAGAAGATTGACTCAAGATTGTTATGAAAATGCAACGTGCAGTGCAAAGATACCATCAAAGCGATTGCAGAGCCCAGTGTGAAACCCTCAGCTATTTAGCAGAAGCTGCTGACACAGCTGGGTGAACAATTTTTCTTTTTTTTTTTTTTTTTTTTTTTCATGTGAAACTGAAATGCTGTATTTTGGCAAGTGAGACTTGTGAAACGTGGGTGCAGTTAACTGTCTGGTCTTGCACTTTCCCAGCCAAACTACCTGAGCTCCTCAGGTTTTCAGCAGTTCTTTCAGTTGGCTCTGTGGTGGCACCCCAAGACATCCAAAAAAAACCCCTGTCATGGAATTTGTGTGGAGCTGACTCTCCTGAGGTGCTCATGCAGCAGAAAAAGCAGCTGTGCAACCCAGTACCACCAGGATTGGCTTTGCTTTCTGTGGCCAGTTACCTTCATGGAAATTCATTGACTCTGAAACTGCCCTGGCTAATTAGCTCACCTCCATCTGCTGCCTTTGCATGTGCAAATGTGCAGAGCCAGGTATCTCTGGAGAGGCTCCACTGGAAATGGTGTGTAGCATGTTTCAGCAGTTTAAGATAAACCAGAGTCAAGTTTACTCTGGGATCACCTGCATAAAGATTAACATCTTTGCAGCTGCTCTCAAATGAGTCTCTTGAGAATAAACTACAGATTCATAGTCCCTCCCAGTGGATGGTGAAAGGAAGCACCAGAAAAACAGCCGGTTGGGCTATTTCATGCCCAGCCACAAAAGCTGGAGCCAGGCAGTGCTAGAGTTTCAGGGCTTCAGCAACCTAGGAACAGACCATGAGCTCCTGAATGTGGGACAGGGTGGTTGGGTTTAGAGCAAGACAAGCACACAGGATGGTTTGTTGGTTGTTTGTTATGCTCTGCTGCACGGGAAGAATAAGCAAATGTATCTTTCCTGGAGGAAGTCTGGCGGGAAGGAGAGGCAGCAGCTGTTTCTTAGGGTAAATCTGATTGGTGACTCTACTGCACTGGGAGAGGGCTTAGTTCCCTCTCCATCCTCATCCCACCTTTGAAATGCTAGAACCTAAACCCACAGAAGCCACCATGCAATGTTGAAACCTTTTCCTATCATGTATCTGTTAAGTGAGCAATTCCAAGTCTGTTTGTAATATTTAGAGCCTGTTTGCAATGTTTCTCTCCCATCTGCAGGGTGGCAGCACTGACTTTGTGCTTTGTTGTTTGTTTTTTTGTCCTGCCTCCATTTTTAGCCACCTCTATCCTGAAGAAATCCAAACGACTAAAGAAGAACAATGTGGAGTTTGACCGGGTCACTGTGTTTTACTTCCCACGCTGCCAGGGCTTCACGAGTGTGCCTAGTCGTGGGGGCTGTACCCTGGGGATGGTGAGCAAACACAGCTCCTCCCGCCAGTTCACCTTAGCAGAGTTTTCAAAGGAGCAGGAAAACGTTCGTCGGGGGAAACTTGAGGAGAAATTAAAGGAGGAGAAGTTGGAAGCGTTGAAATGGAAAGTGAGTAGGAGCGTGGGGCTGGTGAGGAGCGGGTGGATGTTGTTAGTTAATGGCTGATTTCTCGTGGGAGCTTCTCTGAGACCTGAGCACGTTTGTTCCTCCACCTTGTTTGGGTCTCCAAAAAACACAGAGTTCAGCGAGGGATTTTCAGCTCAGTTTTCAACTTTAGGAAAAGCAATGGAAGAGACACTGAACTCCGAGTCAGGTGTCTCTGGGGTCTTCGGGGGCTCTGACACAGGTTTTGGGCCTGGGGTCAGCCACGATGTGGGGGCAGCTATTTTTTGTTTCTGACCTGGGGGTGCTGGTGGCTCTGTGTCCCCAACAAATCCCTCATGCTCTGCCCATGTTTTGCTCTCAGCTCACCATGAACGGCACCAAGGTGTCGGAGGAGGCCAACCAGCTCACCATCGAGGACATCTCTGACGACGACATCGACGTCAGCAACGTGGACCTGGAGGATGGCTTCTTCCTCCAGCCCTACCCTGCCAAGAAGAGACGGGCACTGCTGAAAGCATTGGGGGTGAAGAAGATTGACAAGGAGGAGAAGCGGGAGCTGCACAACATCCGCTTGTCCCGGGAGGACTGTGGCTGTGACTGCCGGGAGGTCTGCGACCCCGAGACCTGCAGCTGCAGCTTGGCAGGCATTAAATGTCAGGTACTGCCCTCGCCTCTGGGCATAGGGGGAAACCCACAGCTGAGACTGATTGTGTCTGTTAAAGCAGGGATGGGGTGTTTAGCAAGCAGGAGAGATTTAGGGCAGCTTGTAAAAATGCTTGGAGCAAAGCAGGTGAAACTCTTGGAGATGCTCCCCAGGCTGCGAGGCAGATGCTGCTGGAAAGTGTCCACTTCCCAAATCCCACGTTCAGCCATCCACCCACTGCCATGGCTGGCAGCCCCAGGGACATCCCTGAGCCTGCAGTGGGAATGTGCTCACCACGTTCTTCCCCATGAGATCTCTGCCTGCTCAATCTCCTCTTGGGGTTGGGCCACGTGGGGATGTCTTGGCACATGAAAGCTTCTCTCTTCTCACACTGTTATTTCTCCTCCTCTCCCTCGTTTAATTTTTTTTCCCCTTCATGTGTATCACAACTCCCAGCACGCTCAGGCAAATGTGGGAACATCAGCACCAGCCCCCAGCAAGCTATGCAGAGCCCCTGCAACATGGGGTCATCCCTGTCTATTTGATTACTTTAGTATATTTTGTATTTTATTTTTTTGTGGGTGCCTGCCCAGCTGCGTTGGGGGAGCCATATTCCCTATTCTGGGTGCTGCTCACTCTCTCCTTGCTGTGGCTTGGGGTGGTGTAGGGTGGGTGTGTGCAGACAGACTGATGCTCCGTGTGCCTCCTCTAGTGGCTGCTGTTAACAGGGACATAAAGCTGCTGCAGATGCCTGTTGAGCAATTTGTCCTTGTCTCAGCAAGGGGCAGAAGCTAGCAGTATGGATCAGCCATTAAATATCATGATCCAATATGTAAAAATTCAGGTTTTCCTCCTTCTGGAGTCTTAGATTTTGCTTTACTTCGGAACCCTTCAACTGGAGTTGCACTGAAATCCAACTTTTTTATGACAACCCTTCAAAGAGCAGTGTTTCTTATAATTATCTTTCTTTTTCAATCTGCTTTTAAGCCAGTCAGCTGTTACTTAGTTTCTCAGAGTGGGTGTGTTGCAGACCATTCTGATTTTGCACCACCCTGTTTGGTCCTTACCCTCAACTTCTGCTTCTCCCCATTCCAGATGGATCACACCTCTTTCCCCTGTGGCTGCACTAAGGACGGCTGCGGCAACACCGAGGGCAGGATCGAGTTCAACCAGGCCCGTGTGCAGACCCACTTCATCCACACCATCATGAAACTGGAGCTGGAGAAGCAGCAGCAGAGCAATGAGAAGGTGGTGGAGGCCGAGCCCCCTTTTCGGGAGCGGCTCCCACCCTTGGGATGCACGGGGGGGAAGGGTTCCTTGGAGGAGCGTGCTGTGCCGCTGGCACCCGCCTTCCAGTTCAGCCCTGACCTGGAGGCCCTGGGGGAGAACAGCTGCAGCAGTGACATGACAGACTCCTCCATCTCCTCCCACCCCAGCGAGGACCTGGAGGAGCCCTACGAGAGCCTCCCCTCTGACAAATCCCAGTCAGACGTGGACGACGACGGCTTGGCACGGATCCTCCACTTCAACGATTCGGATGCTGAGGAAGAGGGAGGCCGTGGCCAGGATGACTTGAGTTGCTTCCATCCCACTGACTTCTTCATTGAGGACCACGGTAGCGAGGCCAAGTCTGTCCCTGGCCACTTGTCCCACCTCTCTGAATGCCTGGATGAGAATGCCAACCAGGATGGTGGGGGTTTGCTGGAGGATGCCACCCACGCGCGGTGCGATGGGTTGTCCTGCTGCGCCTCGTCCCCAGCCGAGCCTTGCTCCAAGAGCTATGCTGACCTCAGCCTTTCCTCTGACTCCTTGGATTTCTTCCAGTCCTTCTCAGACTATAACTTGGGACCTCTTTACAACTCCTTAAAGGAGTACGAGAACCTCGATAACTTCTCAGCGTTACAGTTTCAGTTGCCTAATTTTCCCGGCTTCCCACAAGCTGGAGATCAGGGCTCCTGTTTCTTGGAGTCCCTCATTGGTTTGTCTGAATCCGTCCCTGAAACCCCAGCCCCTTTCACAGACAATCAACTTTTGGAGGATGCCATCAAGTCATCACTGATGGAGACAGTGAAAGTGTGAAATGCCCACGTGGCTGAGGCAGCAAGGGCTGGTGCTGAAAGGAAAACTGAAAAATTGTTGGACAGGCAAACTTTCACCAAAAGGATGATGTGCTACTCGAAATTAAGGAGGAAAAAAAAAACCAAACAACAGCAAAAAGACTTTTCAAGCAAACAAACTATTTTTGGTCTTTATAGAATGTGGATGTTTTGACATACTGCAGCTACAATCAGTCCTCTTGCTGTTTGTGCAAAAATTTCTAAACTTTCATGATGGGGTTGGGGGGGGGGATGGGGGGAGAAGGGAAGAAGACTTTGACGTATGAATTTCCTTGTGTTTTGTATGAAAAGACCTGTCAAGAAATACTCCTCACTAACGTTGCCAGTCGTACACACAGCCCCTTCTAGAAATGTTTCAGTGTTCTGGGAACTTTTTAAGACAACTTTTTGAAGCTGTATTTATTGTGAAAACTTGTGGTTTGCGTAAGAGTTAGCCCAACGTGCTCTTGCGTTTAAATCGGACAAGGTTTACAGAAGAGATCCATACACTATATACATAACCATTCTTCATCTATTTATTGCAAATTCCAGAATTTAACTAGCCACTGAAGCTTGAAGTAGCATGAAACCTTATTTAAATTGGTAATACCTCAGATGTATTATGTGTACAATCATTATTTTTTTTTTCTTTTGCATAATATATCTGTATTTATTTATTTTCTACCTGTAGTACATGAATAGCACTGTGGTTTATCAATGACCTGGAAGGGCAATAAGGTCTACAGCAGCACCCATCCTAAAGATGACCCTGTTTTTTTTTTTTTCCTGAGTCTGAAAGGTGTTGGCTGTTTTGTCTTCACATTTCTAAAAGAGCAGAATGCAAATTGTTGGGAGGGGAGGGATGGGGGAAATGTCTGTGCAATGTCCTTTGGTCACTATCAGCTTTCTAGTAGACATGATGTGTCTGATCTCCATAATGCCACTATGGAGAACAAAACCCTCAACTTTTCAAGAAATAATATGAACTAGCTCTCTTTAAACAAGAACAACAAAAAAACCCCAACCCACTCCAACACCCTTTTCATAAGTTATTTTATAATTTATTTAATTTCCTGAGCATTTGGCCATAAGATCTTTCACGGTCAGGTGTGGTGCCTGAATCTGCAGAGGAGCCATGCTGGGGGGGTGTGACAAAGGGGACCTTTGCAGGACAGGGGGGGCTTTGGGAGAGGAAAGCCAACAGCAGCAACACTGTGCTCATGCTCCTCAGCAAGAGCTCCTTAGGACTCCCCAACATCAAGAGTGTTGCATCTCCAAAATCTAGTGGGCCAGGCTGTTTATACTATTTTATTGTTTTTAGTATAGGTTAATTGGGTAAATCAAGATAGATGGACATGAAGGTTATTGGGTTACTCCTCACTCTTCGAGTACAATTTTAGAGGGAAGGAAAAAATAATGCCTGAAAACAAAGCTGAAAAACTTGAAGGCTTTTTTTTCTTTTTTTAATGAGATAAATCATCGTGTTTAAGAAGGATATCGGGGGCCCTCTTGGCCTTTTGTTATTTAAATCAGTTTGAGAACTTGCCACTGTTTGGCCACGAGATGTAACTGGACATAAAATCTTTATGTCAGTGATACACTAAGTGCCTATGCCAGCAGTATTGAGGGAAAAAAAAAAAAAAAGAAAAAAAAAGGCTTTAAAACCTGCCAGATTTAAATCCCTGCTTGGGGAACATGAAGTTTAGGGATGGAGTGATGCCTGGTGTTGCTGGCATGGGGCAAGGCAGCAGCTTTGGCATTCCAGCCCTGCTGCCCTGGGGGATGGTGGGAGCTCTGAGGGATGCGAAGACACCCAGATGGGGCCAGGAGGAAACCTAAAAAAAAATTGGAGGATTTTTCTGTAGGTTGAGCTGTTTATATCCCAACAGAGAGGTGATGCTCTCAGGTACCTGCTATTCCACAGGCGCCTTGTGCAAACCTGGCAGAATTTAGGAAACTTCTGATGTATGAATATGGCGAAGGCTGAGTTGTTTGGGTTGTGGTTTGTTTTTGTGTTTTGTTTTGTTTTTCATCATTATTGTTACTATTTAATTGTACATCTTCTCTGGTATTGAGCCGGTCAGCTTGGAAGTGGAGCTGCTGACCCAGGAGCAGATGCTCACCCCGTGCTTTCCACCCCATCCTCCCTTGAGGCATCACCCCGGGGACCTCCCCGCTGGGCAGGAGGGTGACTGTAGGAATACTACTGGCAGATGGAGGATTTCCTGGATATAAATATATATATATATTATTAATAATAATTATTACTATTTTTTGTTGTCATCACTTCTTTAGATTGAAAAAAATCCCCTTCAGTTATCTCCTAGGTGGTAGTTTCTGTCCTTCAGACTGCATCAAAAATATTGACAGTTGAAAGTTTGGTACTGTTCTGTATTTATTGGCACTAATATATTTTGTAACATTCCTAGGTTTCTCTACATATATATATGTATTTATATATATAAAATATATACAATATTTTATATATATATATATATACACACACACTTTTAAAAAAATTAAGGGCAGGGATGGATGCCTGCCTATGTAGATTTTTTTTCTATAATTTATTCTTTTTATTTGTGTTGGTGCCAAAAAAAACCCCATGATGTTTTCTCATTTTTTTCCCCCCCTGGGCACTGAATTGTAAATATATATTTTTTTTCTTCTTCTTCTTCGTATCTGTGTAAAAAGTTGCCTGTTAAACAGTTTAAAAACTGGGTATTTATTGACACAATCTGTAATTATCTAATGTATTGATTGAAACGCTTTGGTTTCAACATAGCTTTATTTTAGCTTTCTTTGTGTATATATTGTGATTATGTTGCTTAAAGGTACAAGTCAAAAAAAATGCTTTATTTTTACCTTATCCATTTGCATTTGTTTATAAAAAAAAGCATATTTGTCTACAGCTGCTGTCTCTCATTTCATCAAAGCAATATGAAGAAATTTCCATTACACTTTCAATAAAATAATTTTGTTTGAATATGGCAGTGCCTTTGCCCTCTTTGTCCTTTACTGAGGCTCAAGAATTTGAATGATGGGTGTTTATGCTGCGTTGGATGGCCTAGTTGTCCCTTTTTGGTTTGTTTTTGGCATTTTTTTGGCCTCTTTTTGAAGTTGCAAGCCCATGTTATTGGCATGGGACCATCCTGCCTGCTGCAGGAGCAGCCCTTGGCCCATTTTATTGTCATCTCAGAGGCTTTTCCTGAGCTTGGGGACACCTCCTTTTCTCACACCTTCAAATACAGCCCAGGGAAGAGCATCCCTGTGCCCTCATATGGGGAAAGGACATGAGGAACCTGGGGGGCTGAATGCAGGTGTGGGACCAGTCCCATAGTGGGAAACCAGCTGTAGGACTGGTCCCTGGAGCAAAGGGGGAGCTGAGACATCCATCCCTGCCCTTTTCCATGCATCACAGCTGGGTATACAAAGAGGGGGGGGCTTCCCAGGTAGCTTCTGAAGTGTCCCCAGGTCTGTCAGAGCCTTAGTGTCACCTTGACACAGAAACATGGCATGGAACACTACCAAAGCCCTAGGAGGTCACAAAGGAGAAGCTCTTGGTGGACAAGGGGTGCCCGAAGTCCCTCTCTCTTCATCCAAGGACAGTTCTCCTCTCACAGACCCACTACCAGTCCCTACTTTCAAATTTTATGCTAAAAAACCATGTTTTAAAATAGCACTGGGACTGGGACTAGGAAGAACCTTTTTTGGCAGTCTGCTTAATGGATACGAGGGCAAAAATGTGATGCAACTTCTTCCTTGGTAAAGTGAGAGTCATGTCCTGCAGAGCATCTCCTGAGGCTCCCAGGGTGTCTCTGGCCTCTCAGCCATGCCATGGCAATGTCCCCAAAGGCATTGCCTTGTGGTGGCATGTAACAATTGTCCTTTCAAGTGGCTTCCTGCTCCACCAGTATGACTGAGTGTGACACAATGCCTTCTAATTTTTTTCCCCCTAAACCCCATAAAATTGGGTGCATGGGGCCGCAGTCCAGCTGTGATGTTTCCTGTGAGGCTTGAGCCTTGCAGAGGCTGCACCTTTGCAAGGGGTGATGGAAAAAAAACCAACAGTGCTGCCAGCATCCCCATCACCAAGAAGAATTTAGAAGAAATCTTGGGAAACCCTTGGAAATCCATGGAAAAGTTTTCCTTCTCAGGCTACGAAACATTTCACCCCATGGCACCCTTGGGACCTAGAAGGACACAGCCAAAAACATCATCACCACCATCCTGCACCCCAGGGGACAGCAGAGAAAATACTTTTGGTCCTGGCAATAGCACAGAAATAAGAAGGGGTTGAGGATGTGAGCAGCCCAGGTTGCAAAGCAAAAGCTGAGCAAATCCCAGAAACCTGGATGGGGAAATGCACACCTATCCCATGGGTGTAAATCATAACCTCTGGCACTGACCTACAGCAAGAGAAATCAGACCACGAATGCCATTGTCTCATTTTCCATGGGGAACACATTTTTAAAGGTTGCCCCCAGAGCAGAGAAGCTCAATTAGTTGCATAAATGCTTTGTTACAAATTATTTGCTGGGCCATAAAAGCAGCAATACTGACAAGAGGCTCATCCCTGGCTGTTCTGCAGCACAGGAGGAACGAAGCTCAGCCCCAGGTTCCTCAGCCAGAAGTATGCCTTTAGCTGTGCTCTGGGGTTTGGTTTTTTATGCTTTACAGGCTTTATGCCTATAATTCCCTCTTGTATTAATTATTTTCTGAGAGGGAGGGGAAGACACCCCCCCAGCATACTGCTCCAGCTGCCACACTGGGGGGTTTGATGCACAGTGATGACTTTGGGCCACAACCCAGCAAAGGGCATCCCAGCCAGGACAACCCAAGGTGCCAAAAGAGCCCCGACTGCCACCTCCCATTAGTCAGATTCCAGCAGGGACATCTCCTCAGGGAATCACAGAATGATTTGGGTAGGAAAGGACCTTAAAGATCATTCAGTTCTAACCCCCTGCATGGCCTGGGGTACCTCCCACAAGACCAGGTTGTTCCAACCCTCATCCAGCCTGGCCTTGAACACTTCCAGAGAGGGGACATCCACAATTTCTCTGGGCAGTTTCTCACAGCCTCTTTGTGCCAAGAGGAGTCCATGTTTGCTTTGAAGAGCAAGGCAGGAGAAGCCCTCTAGGAGTTTCCCCAGCTGGCTGAGGATCATCCTTCTTCAAGGCACTGACATTAATGCCATGGCCACTCCACTTTGATAGGGCTGCCCCTTAAAAGGGGTTGAAAGCAGATACACCCCTCAGTTTGCTTCCAGGTCGTGGCAGGATTGATGCCATCATGTTTTCTGCAGGGACATGGACCCATCAGGTGTCACAGAGCTGGAACTCATGCTTTGTTTGGCAGCGGGTGGTGATGTTCCTTCCCATTCCTGGAAATCGGTGATTCATTGACCCCAATTAACCTCATCTCTCTGCTCCCACCTTGCTTCGGGCTTCATCACCCTCTTTATTTTCATTTGTTCTCTCTCTTTTTTTTTTTTTTCCTCCAGGCAGCCACCCTGTAGCCTTGCCCATAACACTCAGAGGCACAGAATTACTCACCGCCTGCTTTCCTTTCATTTTTAGGTGCCTTACAAGAGCTGAACCGTGCCTGTAACCACCAGACTAGAAAGCAATTCTCCCCAGGTGGTGGAGCAGCCTCCGGAAAAGGGGAATGACTCACTTGAAGATCGAAGGCTGAGAACTGGGACAGGAATGGGCTGGGACAAGAGACTCAGCTCCTCCGGACCTGGCGCCACACAGGAATGACACCCGAGGACATTTCTCAGCAGGAATAACTAGAATATGACAAGTAGGATGGACTTTATCTTCAGCGGGGGGAAAACACCAAGCCAAGAGCTCCAGGGCAAGGCAAGGAGGGCCAGCAGCAGCAGGGACAGGTCCCTATGGCCAGGGCCTGCACCTGAAGGGCTTGTGTCTGCTTTGGAGGCAGGAATGTTGGGAAGAAAAATCACTTTTCTGATGGATAAGAAAAAAGCAGGTTTGCACCACATGGGCAAGCAGAGTGACACTGCAAGAGGTCAGGTTGCCCTGGGTCTTCTGCAAAGGCAATAAAAGGTGATGTCTTTGCATCCCTGCCAGCTTCAAGACCTCTGTTGCTGTGACAGGCACTTTCTCCACCCGTGGATGACCATTTTCCATAGAATTTAGCAGAAGTTTTCAGGTGTTGAGGTTTTAACTCAGACGTAGAGATGGGTTTGTCTTTCCTGTAAATAAAAGCACTGCAGAATTGGCAATTGTTGGCATGTGCCTATGGCCTGTTTGAGTTTTAGTCTGTCAATGCTAGGAGACAGGGAAAAAAGAAGGAAGCTCAGCTGTTACTCCTTATTCTTTGGAGTAATGATGTGACAGAAATCCTTATTGCAGTCTAAGGAAGGGTCCTCTCCATCAAACCAACCCAAATGACAGAGCAAATTAAAAGCAGTGTGATTTCTACACCATGTGAGGGGCCTTCTGTGGTCATAATCTCTGGAGGAGCTGTGGGTTCCTCAGCATCTGGGGAACCAGGTGATGCTAAAGGCACTGGCCCAATGTCAGCAGCCTGGCTGCAGTGTTTTCCCTGCAAAAACCAACAGCAGTTCCTGGTTTGCCAGAGCTCTGGCTAAAGAGAGACTTCAGGTAAGGAGTTAATAAAGACAACAAAGTTTTCTCCTTCACAGCCACGACCATTAGGAGGTTGTTGGTTTTTTTAAATGCTGCTTAATCCTCACATTTCCATCAGCTTGTTTTATACCTCTAAGCCTGCTGCTGAGGGAATGGCAGCATTGCCATCTACTGGGCAGCTGCATTCTTCTCCCACAGCCTCTCAGCTGGCCCAATTGCACTTGGGCAATGCTTGGGACCAGACACCGTGTGTCTCACTGAGATATCATATTTAAAAGTACAAAATAAGGTTTAAATGTCCTACTTGAGTCTGGAGAGGAGGTAAGGGTGTGCTGGGGCTTGGCTGTGTTTCCACACCTGGTGTGGCACATCCATCCACAGATGGAGGAAACAATCTACAGAAGATAAAAGATAAAAAATAAATTAAAATAAATAAAACAAACCCATCCACACATACATTTTGACCAGGGAAGTCGAGCGAGGGACAAAAATGCCTGTGGCTGGATATGCTCTGACTCCATCACATTGGTAGATACAGGAAATCCACCAAAGGGGGGATATCTGTGACAAACAGAGCTGAGATATTTTGGCACCAGCACAGAGGCAGTGAAGATTTTCAGGTCAGTCCAGACAAGGAGGCTGAAAGGCTCGAGATGTCCTGGGGACTCAATTCCCTGGGGACCTCATAAGCCACATGCCAGGGTAAAACATAACAGGAGAACCCTGCCACCAAGATGAATAACATGAAAAGATCTTCCCTCCAAAACAAACCTGCTCCACCAAGATACCCTGCATAGGAAACTGTTCTCTATTACACTTCCCTGGAAATAAATATTTGGCTACTACTTTGGAGTAAATAGAGATGAGCACTTAAAGGTCCTCAAATACTTTTCCTAGTCAAAACATCCCAAAGAGCTTTCTGAAAATGAAGGCTGAAGAGTGGCCAGGAGGCAAGGGAGCCCCTTGTAATCCTGCTCCCAAATCCCCATAATTTTTGCCTGCAAGTGAGCAAGGGGTGAAGGAGTGGTACCATTTTGACTGGAGATTTTGTGGGTTATTCCGGTAAAGGAAAGCATCCCCAGAGCAGGATTTGGATGAGATGTTTGTAACCAGAACACTGCTGTTCAGCTGTGGTGTGATTGAGGAACCCATTGCTGAGCTTATCTCTGCTTGAACTTAAAGCTCCCCAGTTCTGTTGTGGTTTTGGACCAGTTGAGTTGCTCAAGGGTATAGAGATATTGTCATGGGGATCATGAAAAGGGACCTCAGAAGAACTGTGTCCCTTTGATGCCACAGGATGGGAAGTCCTCATCCATCCCTACTGACACTGATCACTGCATCTGATCCCTGCTCCCCCAAGCTGTGGTTCAGAACATCTCCAGCCTTAATTCCCCAAACAGCTCAAGGTGATATAGCCAGTTCCACAGCTCACTACAGGACCCTACACATGATGGGACCAGCCCTGGGAGATAAGTCTCCCATTGCCATGGTTGTCTCCTTTTTCTTCTCCCCATAAAGCTGTAGGGAGCACTAGTTTTCCAAAATCTGGTTTGCTCCCTGGTTGAGCTGCACCACCACCTCCAAGCTTCAGAGAAAAAGATGGGAAGACTTAAAGTCAGCATTACAGCACTATGTGTGCCCAGACATGTTATCTTAATACCACTGGATATTATGTGACTGTATCATCTCCTGTCTTCACTCAGAAAAACCTGTGTGAAGCTCAGCGGTTTCCAGAGGCTTCACAAAATGTGCTCCTGGGATCCTAGCTTTGCCCAGCAGAGCTGGGGAACAAGTACTTCTAGCCAGGCTCTTAGACAGCAAAGGGTAAAGGAGGCACAGGAGGAGCCCAGGCACCCTGCCCTGTGCTGCCAGGATATCACCTTCCTCTTATCCTAGGCAATAAATCACCTCTGAGCAGCACAAGCTGTTCCTGTCATCAAAAGGCAGCAGGAACGTTCCTCTTGGCACTGAGGAGGTGATAATGACCCTGAATTAGAGCTGTGAGTCTCCAGCACCCCATTCTCCTGCTCCTGCAAGTGCAACCTGATGTTTCTCCCTCCGGCTCTTGCAGGAGCAGGTCCAGGTCTTGCTCATACAGAGGAAGAATTTAAAGGAGCAATGTCCAGCCTCACTTTTAGAGCAGCTTGTGGTTTAAAGCAAGGGGTTTCAAGCACCTGCTGGCTGCTTTTGGGGAGAGCAAGGACAGTTGCAGAGCTGTGGGTGGAAGCAGGGACAACCCTGTCCTGTCACGCTCTCATGTCAGGGGGTGGCTGTGGAGTTTGGGGCTGTGGCAAGGCCCGTGCATCCTCATTAATTTGCTAATGGAGTCCCAGGAGTGCTTTTGGTCCAAGAAGCAGCAATGTCCTCGATGGTTCCCAGCTCTGCTCAGCCCAGGCCAGGGATGGTAGCTGGTGAGAATTTGGGACCCCGTGTGGCATCCCCACAGCTCCCCATGGCCCACGCACCAAGCACACAGAAACAGACCCCCAGGCACTGCAAAACCACCAGGCACCCTTAATACCTCACCATCTGAGTAGTTTTTTGGCAGTGGTTAGAGGGGCTCCCTTTAAAAAAAAAACACAACAAAACACAAAACCTCATTTCTCAAAGACTTTGATCTGCCTCTTTTCAGTTCCTTCTGAAACTCAAAGGAAAAAGCTTGAACACAGTCAGGCCAAGACCTCAGATGCCAGCGTGGTCCTCTCACTTGGCTGCTAAGTGCTCTTCCAAGAGACATTACTCCATGGCCGAGCCAAAGAGATTGAGGCTTTTGGGGGAGAAGTTAAATATTTGAACTCACTATAGCAGCAGAAATCACACATTCTGTCTTGAAAGAAGCAAACACCATCCAGGAATATTAAAGCTGAGATTTGGGGGGTGGCTCAAACTTGTCAGAAGAGGAGAATTGCCAAACGACTGGGCACCCAGGAGACACCACCAAGTGCAGCCCAGGAAAGAAAGCTAAAAGCTGGGACTCTATTCCTGTACAAACCCTAAAGGAGGCCCTCCTAGTTTTGTTTTCATTTGGGCTTACTTGTAATAAGAAGGATTTATCTGTTTACAAATCGGACCTCTGGATAAGAGCAGTGAAAAACAGCTCCTGTTTGTCATGGTTTATCTGTGTTTTTAAAAAAAACAAACAAACAAAAACGAAGGACAGAGTGCAAGGCAGCACAGATGCTATTCTATCCTTCTCGGGCCACAAAACTTTAGAAGCTGGTGGCAACAGTGTGGGGTATTTGTGGGGTATTCCCTCGGTTTGCCAATGCCCTCTAGTGGCAAATGGGAATGACCACTAAACGAGCACTAGAACATGAAAATAAAATATTGTGCCGCTTTCTTTTCAAAGACCATGAGAGCAGAGACCACTCAGTACCTCCCAGGATCTTACAAAGATCAGACTCACTATTTACTACTATTTACTACCTCAATCTACGTGTGCATCCATACATATACACACTCCAGGAAGGGCTGAAACCCAAATTTACCACCACACCACTGCTGCAAATCCAAGGACTCTAAGCAGATGGTCCACAGCATTTTGTATCACACATAATGCTTCCCAGACAGGTCCACCTGCACAGCATCTCTGTTAAGAACAAAAATCAGTGCAGTGTCCAGCTACAGGAAACCCAATAGAAGGGAAATGCTTGTCCCCTTCTTCTTTGGCAGCAAGTGTATTCAAAGGATCCTGGGAAATTAAGGTGATGAAAAAAGAAAGCAACTTGGGCTAAAAAATATTAAAAGATAAAGTCTCTTGCTTGGCTCAGCAACTGGTTTGTAACAGGGTTCTGCCATAATTAAACCACACAAAAAATACACTAAATACAATACTAATACACTAAAGACCTGAAATTATACTATGTCTATAATTGTCCTATTTATGACTGTACAACCTGTTTTATTTCTGTTTTTCTATATTATATTAATATATTTACATGGTGAAATATGTTACATATTTGGCCACTACTTTTTAAGGGCTCTCCATGATCACTTACACCAGAAGCCACCTCTATAGGTAAATTTTATCCCCTGTCTTCACTGCCAAACTTCCTTGTCTTGATGCTGGGTCAACCTGGAGCCCCTGGGATAAAAGGGATCTCACAGAATCCTCCTTTTTCCACATAACCTGGGCCAGAAGGTTCAGTTGGACATAGCCAAAACTTGCAGCAACGTCAGGTGTGCATGTGGCTGGGGAGGAGAAGGGTGAGAAGGAGGGGAAAGCACTGCCTGGCATAGGGTGCAACACAACAGCAACATTGCTGGGGGTGGTAAAACATCCACAGAGCTTCATCCTTTGGATGAGGGCAGAGGGAACTGCCATAGTCTCTACCTAGTCCCCCAGACCTGGCCAGTAGGACAAGCTGCTGGAAGAAAGGGCAAATATCCCCTCCGAAATCAGAAGGAAGAGAAACATCCTGAGGATATGGAGGTTTTCTCTCTGCTGGCTGCACTGTGGGGAGAGGGAGGGATGGGAAGCAGCCTGGTTTAGAGGATATTCAGCAGCAAAGTGGTCAGGATTTTCAGGAGAGCTATCACAGGTGGAGAAGTGGCAAAAGCAGGTCCCAGGTGAAGGTCAGATAGGAAGGAAAGAGAAAGAGGAGAGCTCAGAAACCCTCTGATAATTACAGATCTTACACTGCATCCAGACCTCACACCATGTCCCCCTGCACAGATGACAGTGACTTTTGCTTGAGATCCTCAGCAGTCCTGCACCCCAGCTCAGGCAGCCTTACCTGCCCAGTGGCTCCTGTGAAACCAGAAAGACCCTCAACACTTCTCCTTCCCCCTTCTTTACCATTAACCACCCCCCATCCAGTAACACAGCAGGGATTGTTATGGGGCAAAACTCCTCCAGGTGGAAGAACTCCCAGCTCAATGAACCCATCCTTGGAGGCAGGAGAATGGAGGTGCAGAAGGGCAATGTCACAGCTGAAATGGGATAGAGGTAAAAGACTCCACTGAAAATCCTGAGTTAGTGATAAACTAGATGTCCTCACTCACATGTTGTCACTCATACAGGTCTCTAGCCTCTGGCACGATGATAAACCTTGCAAACATCAGTAATCAATCCTTAGAGCTATCACAGGCAACAGGAAAATGTGAGCAATTAAGAGAGAAGAGGCCACAGTACAGAGTGATAAAAGGTTAACACCCTCCAAAAATTCTCCTACTCCTTTGGACAGTCCCTTGGTTTTTCCTTATGGGCTTCCCTTCATCAGGTGCAAAGAGTGGCAGGACTGCTGGCAGGGCTGAATCTGCTGAATGCCCTGAATCCATCTGTGAGGCCCATCTTGGGAGAAACAGGGCTGAAGTGATTCACATAGATGGCACACAATACCTCTGAGAGAGATGATTTGGGAAACCTCCATTGCATCATCTTCCAATGCTCCCCAGAAATCCAACCTCATTGGGAACTGGACTGAACATCCACATAAATGCTAGTGGGACAGAGTGCTAAGTACCCTGACAATATCTAACAATATTCAGAACAATTAACCATTGGCAATGTCATTGGGACTCCAGTAAACACGAGTGAAGATCCCATCCACACCACCACAGAACTCAGTGCCATCCACCTCCAAGAGATTGTGCTCACCCAGAGCCACTCAGCAGGTTGCTCCTGGTGGCCTGAAAACAAATCACACAATATTTCATGTAAAAAAAATTACTCCCCACACCTTGCTCTGGGCTGTAATTCCTGCACCACTGAGACCTTCCACCAGTGCAATCATTTCTAAAGCACCAGAAGGTTTTTCAATGGAGTGCAGCTAAATGGTCTTATGGATTAGGGAAATGCTGCCTGCAGTTTCCTGGTGATGCAAGGGAAGGTGCAGCACCAGCTAATAATAACAGTGTTGCTCTCAGTCTTGAATGAGAACGTTCATTTTGCATCTCTGCATCTCTCTGAAGCAGAGTGTGAAGGATCAGCTTGTTACACTTTATTTTAAGTACATGAGGAATAAAGGGGAGTGTTCACTTACTGGTGTCCCGCTGCATCATTCAGGCAGTGCATGTTAGACATGCTGCAGAGTAAATGGTGCAGCATGTGCCTTCCTTCTGTTCTATCTTTCCGTCTCTGAGCAGGTTTCTCAGGATGTAAAGCCATTTGAAAGGCTCACATCCATGCAAATGTACCTCCACTTATGCAAATCAGCAATCAGCTTGATTTCCGCTCCCAGGAAGTCAGCAATTAAAGTGGAAAATCAAGGCTAAAGCAAACAGAGCTTCTGAGTTCCCTTGATTACATGTGCAGCCAGATGTCCATCTGTGCAAGGAAGGGCATCAGTGGGGAGCTCGGAGGGTGGGAAGGTTCTGGCTCCTGCCTGCAGCAAGAACAGAGCAAGAGTTTTAATGCATTTTGTGGTGAGGCAGTGAGCTGCAGTCATGACCCAATTGGTACTGATGAGGGTTCCATTATAGGTGTGAGATTAGTGAGAGAAGTGACACCTGAATCAAAGAGCAGCATTTATTAGGATGAAATTCTTTCCTGGGAGGGTGGTGGGACACCAGCACAGGTTGCCCAGGGAAGTTGTGGCTGCCTCCTCCCTGGAAGTGTTCAAGGTCAGGTTGGATGGGGCTTGGAGCATCCTGCTCTGGTGGGAGGTGTCCCTGCCTGTAGCATGCAGGGGTTGGAACTGGATGATCTTAGAAGGTCCCTTTCAACCCAGGCTTTCTGTGGTTTAAATTTTACCCCCAGGCTGTGCCATGCAGAAATGGGATGTGTGGCTTTGGACAGGGGTAGCTGTCATTTTCTCCCTGTTTTTTCAGATAGAAGGATTTTTCCAAGTATAGCACACCAGCATTAACTGCCACTTCCAGCTGTTTGGTTGGGCCTCATAGCTGCCCATTGTTCCTCCTGTCTGTGCATCCTGCTGAAGAGCATCCCTTAGGGGACTTCCAGACGTTGCCTCTAACCACACACACACACAAAAAAGTGCAGTTTGTCATGTTGTCAGGTTGTGGAGTCTCCTTCTCCAGAGACATTCAAAACCCACCTGGATGTGTTCCTGTGTGACCTCCTGGAGGTGACCCTGCTCTGGCAGGGGGTTGGACTCGGTGATCTTTTGAGGTCCCTTTCAACCTCAAACTTTCTGTGATTCTATATGTGGATCCCTAAGGAGCATCAGTCATCATGGGCTACTGCTAGCAACAAACTGCACAGGGCAGCCAGCTAAGAAAATCGGAAAGATTAAGTGATTGAGACTTAGAGGTGGTGACACTGATTGCTCTCCATCCTGCAGGCTCTTTTTAAAGTCCCCATCACTGAAAACTATTATAAACAGGCTTCATGATGCAAAGCTTTCACACAAATTGACTTGTTGCCCTTACTCCCTACACCCCGACTTCCAGATGGTTGGACACCAACCTAAATCCCCTTTCTTTCTGGGTGTAGGTTTCCCCTCCCTCAGAGAACTACCAGATCTTTCTCATGGAGATCTTGTTCCCACAAGAGAGAGAAAACCTTCCAGCTGGAATAATTGTGTCCACAGTAGGCTTTGTCCTTACAGTAGGCTTTGTCCTTGCACAGTAACTGCAGAGAAAAATTGATATGCTCTATTCTGCCTATCTTAGATCTTGGGAGGTTCACCCTTTCCCAGTTCAAATGCTTCCATTGCAACTTACCCAGACAACTAAGGACCAGAAACTGAAGCATCTTTACTGAAGGGGTAGCATTTTTCCAAGAAAAACCCCAACTTGTTATACTACAATATCTAATAAAAAGGTGTGTCTAAATTTGTTATTAGTACAATTTATCTGTACTCATAAATCATTAAACTGATCAAAAATGTTGGGAAAAAAGGAGTAGTGAACTGTTCAAGGTAGAGCCCAAGGTTACACAAACATCACCACTCTGTAGAGTTCCCACAGGGCCATGACACAGAAAAAAAAATTGATAAATTCAGAGTGCTCTCAGACCAAGTGAAAAACAAAGCTTTGCAAACTCAGGCTCAGGAGTTCAGCACTTCAGGCCAGCAACTGCTGATGCAGATGTTGTATTCCCTTGTAAGAAATTTACCTGACAGTCCATCTGCCTGCTACTGCTTGTGACATGAATTGATCTTTTGCTGGACAAAAAGAGCAAGAGCAAACAGGGAGAAGAGTAACCACCGAGAGGGGTTCGACATTGGCTGGACATGTTCATCCTTTTTTAGGATCCTTCTCTGCTCCTTTCTCCCTGCTGCATGAGTTTGTTTCTTTATGCCTCAAAAAGAGTTAAGGAAATTAACTGGAGAAGATAGGTAGGTTCATCCACCCAGGGATGCCAATGGGACCAGAATGATTATGGTAGGACCAGGACCTTTTCCATATCATCCCAACAGTCCCCTTTAGATCCTTTTTATTTTACTAGGAGCCATAAAAAGTTCAGTGTGATATTTCAGCACTGAGACATTCTTTAAATCATTGAACACTTTCTCCCTCCTTATATCACAGATAATTTTTAGTTTCCAGTTAGTTTTGGCTAGGAAGTTAGAAAGTGGCCTCCTAGCCAGTCTCTTCACTCACTTTCACTCCATTCATCAGATTTGTTAGACCTGGCAAACTCACTCATTTTCTATCACTAATTTGTTTTTCCAGTGACTTTATGTGTTTCCTACATACAATTCTGTTGAAGAACCTTGTTGTTTGTTTATTGATGTTTTGGCCATCGTGCAATTTAACTTGAGGAATGGTTTGTCCATAACCTGTGCTCTGCATCCATGTGCATGGGCTCATACTCATTTTGCAGCTGGATGGCTTTGATGTCAGGCTGTATTTGTAATGCCCAAAGGAGAAATAAATTACACTGAGGATGATGAATTGCAGCTGTTTTCACAGCTCCTCCACTTCAGGCATTGTTTGAGCACAGAGCTCTTGGGGGACTCTGTGTGTTTTGCTCTGGGCTCTACATGTATGGTTTGTGAAAGGTGTGTGAATGGAGAGAGGGGAGTTTGAGCATTGGGACTGGGAAGCTGTTCCATCTCCTAGCACTTACCAAGGAATAAAACCTTGAATTAATATGTTAGGACTTCAGCTGTTAAGGAAGGAAATGAAAAATCATGGAGATTGGTGTCAATGGCACTGGAAAGGCTGATGAACTTTTGCAGCATTGCCATGGAGCTCCAAGTCTGAAGCTTGGCTGAAGATGTGATGTAATTCAACACCACTTTTTTCAGATGCTTCAGCATCTGACAATGTCCAGTTTATTTTTGCTAATTCTCCTTGTTGAATTCTGGCCTTGGCAGTCTGTTTAAGCAGACTTGGTCTTCATCAAAATAATCCGAATTATTTCTTTCTAAAAAAATATCAACTGCATGAATTAAAGCAATCTCATTTCGTATGTTAGTGATCATCTCATACTACAAACAGCTAATGAAAAACCAGGCAGGTTGTTAACAGAGTGGGAAATAAACCTTGGTGCTGCCATTTAGAGCAAATACCCAACACAGCATTAAAAATCACCACACATACACCTCCACTTGTATCTTTTTATCTTGCACCTGGATTCCTACAGACAGGTTCCTAGGATCTCATCATATAAAGGATGTTACATACAGATTTTTTATATTAGGGCAACATATTTTTGACAAACTAGATGGAATATGTGAACCAAAAGTTCTTTCGAATGAAACACCCCTAAAAACTTTTCAACTTGTCTGAACACTGAACACAGAAGGACAGAAAGGAAAACCATCTCCTGTGTTACAAGCAAAGATACAGTTTCCAGGAATAACCTTTTACAGCTGGATGCTGTCAGTGTGACATGTTTCCTAAGTGAAAAATGAAGAATTTGGATGATTCAACTCTTAATTATTCGAAACACTGCTAATCAAATCAAGGTCAGAGGGCTCCTTTGAGTAGCAAAACATGTTACCCACTTCAATGTGTTTAATGATTGATGATTAGTTTCAAGCATTCACATAACTCTCATCCAATCATTAAGTACACATATTCATGCTGAGGAAGCATGTAATTGCATATTTGGCTGGATCAGGATCAGAGCATTAAGATATTTGTGGTTCCACCCTCCTATTTCCCAGTATTGATCTAACTGTATTGAACATCTTGGGAAAGGAGCAAAACATCAGTAATTCGAATTATTTATGCCCAACATAGAACCAAGAGTTAGTCTTGAGAAACAATGTCCTCTTCATTTACTTTTCACAACACAGTACCTTGATCTTGCCTCCAGATTCTGCAGAGATTTCAGTACACAATTCAATATCTTGTTTCAGTTTTTCAAGTGACTTGAGCTAGAAAACAGTTTACCAAAAAACACAGTTTTCATAACTCCTAAGAGTTACGGGTGTGATTTTTCTACAAGCAAATAAATTGTATGCTTATGAAATATTATTCTATGAAGCTCTATAAATACTGGTACTCATAACTCCACTGAAATAGATGGAAAAGTTTAGTATTAATGACATCAGAATCTGACCCAGTACGTTTACTGGAATAGTTCACTTTAACCTTAAGTAAAGAAGAAAAATTACAAGATAAATAGCCTACAGTCTATTTATTTTAGTCCTTAGTCAACAAGGAAAAAGTAGTAAACACATTGAGAAGTATTTTAATATGCTTATTAATTTAATTTCAAAGATTTAGCTTAAAGTTAAGAAAATGCTGTTCATTGTGGAAGGAAAAAAAAAGGTGAAAAGGCAAATCAGGAACCTATCAGAAATTCTGAACAGGAAAGAATGTTGTGTGAAAAGACCCATTTAATAGTCATCAACTTTAAATTAGCACTTCCACTCCTATGTTTGAAGTCTTTGTGAGTAAGTCACTGATAAACTCTGTGCTAAATGCTTGATGGTAAAGAAGATGGGAACCTTGCAGTACCTTATTTCTTGATACTGTAGTGGTTATATTACTTGTTACCATGTCTAGCTGGAGGATCTTCTTCACGCAGGGCTTTGGGAAATTACCAAGCATGACAAACTCAGCTTTCAAATCACTGGGATGAACCTTCCAGGCAGGCAAGAAGGAGTCAACCATTCCTTTTAACTAGGACAGCAAAGACAATTTGAAAGGCATTCTAGTACATCCCTCCTCCACGTTTGTCACTTATATCCCAGGCTTTCTACAGAAGAGACACAGCCAAGCTGGCCAGGTGATGAAGTGATCAGGAGAGTTGGTGCCCAGACCAGTCCCATGCTCTGCATCTTAAATAACAACAAGTCCAAATCGAAGCCTGAACTCCGGGGGTTTGGTTGGCTCAAGGGGAACTTTTCTACTTTTATCTTCTGACTCAGAGCTTGTTTGGTGCCAAGAACTAAACTGAACCACAGCAAAAGGCTTGGAGTTCCCTTCTGCTGCCTGTACTGTGAAACTGCTCGAGCAGTTCCTGGCGTGATTTTGACCCGTGTCAGCCATCACAGCCTCAGATGATACTTGGTCACATTTTAATGTGAAATACAGGCCAGGAAGGATGCTGATAGGCAGCTGGGTTGCATACACTCTGGTTTAGAGATGAAGGAGTTTAAACACAGGGATATGAGCTGTGTCTGGCCAGTTGGACTCAGAAATAAAGAATGGGCACAATCTGTTTGGTAGACTCAAAATGAATTGTTTTGTCACCTGAAACTGCCCAAGTGCCTACTTTGTGAGCCTGCTGCTGAAGCAAAGTGAAGCAATTAACCTTTTCACCCTCAAAGATGTGACAAGAAATATCATTTTTGAAAAGTCTGGGTTCTGCAAAGCAATTGAGCACTCGAGTTCTCCACTGGCTGTCATTCTGACCCATGGTAAACAAACATAATTCAACCTGACTGTGAAAAGAAGATAGCAAGCCAGTCTTCCTAATGAGGATTACCAATGACAAACTTTAATAAGTTTTTGAATTGCTGTGTTCAAGTTCATTAAATCCTCAGTGGTTTACCAGCCTCCCCTGTTCCTTAATACTAGCAAATAGCTATTGGGAAACTTGCCCTTGAAGTATTTTCTAGTGGGTTTTAGTATTTCCAGGTAAAATGTTTACCTGCAGAATTCGGTTCAAATTGACATTTCCTTCCTGCCATGAGAAATTCAAGGAAGAGGATTGCAGGAGAAGAGAGGCTCAAAGGGAACGGTGCAGCTTCAGGATATTATGCTAAACACCTACTTGTCTGGAATAACAGAACTGAGAGCTTTTCACTGAACATATGGTGATGCAGAAAGGTGGGACTGGAAAGGAAGGAGAAGGTGGCTTTCATGTCTGGATGAAGAACTCAGAATACTTGTTTTGGTGCTAAAAGCTATGCCAAGGTCCTCAAGCACAAAGCACAGTGCTACTGTCAGCACAGCCAGCTTTTTAATAGGTTCATACTGTTCTTGAAGAGTTTGTGGCCACTGAAGGTGAGAGAACACTGTGACCTTTATAGGAGTTGAAACAACATTGGTACATTGCTCTCTCCCTAGAAAGGAAGAGGGTAGCTCACTGGAAGGAGTGAATTAAAGTAGTCTCTTGCAGAGTGTAAGAACTTGGTTTAGGCATTGAAAATGGCTCTATAAAAAGGGGCTGTGCCTGAGAATTAAATGATAATGCACAGGTAAACCTCAAGAAAGCAGCCAAACTATCTTACAGATATCCCTACAAGTAGAAGTCTTGGATTTCAGAAGGATCTGACTGTGTCTCTCTGGCCCCAGTCACTGTGCTTTTAGCTCTCCTAAGTTATCTCAGAGCTTGATTTGATTGTCCCTAAGATCCCTGTAAGATTGTGCCTAATTTAAAAGAGTAGATGGTGACCGAACTTCTCAGTGTGAAGTTTCCATATTTACCTTTAAAAAGCACCATGCAAAACAAAAGTCTTTCTAAAAATAGTATTTTGACATATTTACAGTAAACATACATCTGTATACAAACATATATATACAATAAGTGCATCTTTAGATGTTCAGTTTATTAATGCATTGATGGATGTACAGGTTTCCTCATGTATGTGCCACCTTTTCATTTATAGCTTCACAGTTCTGGCAGGTTCACAGATCACCTGTTTGCCAGTTCCGATGCACAGATCATTCTTTAACCATTTAAAAATGAGACAAAACAACCAGGTAAACTCCGCCAAGGAAGAAGTCAGCCCAGGAAGAGAAGGAGTTTTACTTTTCCCCAGGTAACACAGCTCCTGCACTGAATCATGGCTGCTTAAGTGCTGGTTTCTGCTTCTGAGCTTAGACAAAGATTGCATCTGCAGTTGCTGACGTGCTCTTGGTTAGGTACTGCAGGAATTCAAACTCTGTCAATGTCAGCTGCTGCTGGAAACCAGCCAATTCAGATCTCTCTCTAGGGCACAGATGTCTACATTTCTTCTAACTTCCACCCTAAAACGTCAAACCTGATGCTCTCACTCTCACCCTGAAATTGCAGCAAGCCCACAAGCCCTACTAAATGCACAATGGTGCCTTTGTGAGACAGTGAGCAAGAGAACAGCTGGGTCGTGCCAGATGTTAAGCCATGTTCTTGAGCACAATTCACCGAGATGCACCTGCACTGTGGTGATGATGGCAAATAAAATAGTGAAGAGCAACATGGATAAAGAACAGCACTTCATTTAACAACTACACTCTGAAAGGAACCCCTTTGAGCCACTGGCAAGGATAATTTATTAGAGTCACATTCAGCTTTAGGGTATTGGCTCATGTCTCCAGTTACAAGTACTTCACATAGCTCAAAAGTGATGATCAGGCCAGCTCCATCAGCTGTGCCAAGGGTAACTTTACCCCTATGGCTGAGCTGCTCTAACATCTTGTTGCTGCAAAGAAAAGCAACCTGTTATCACCCTACTCCTGGCAACAAGGCCCACACGTGCCCTGAGCTCTGGAACTTTTCCTCTCACATGGTAAAATTATTTTATTCACTAACTCAGGGAAAATACAGTCATATTTTTCCTGGTTATTTCTCTGTCATTTTAGAAAATGAATCAAGCAGATGCAGAACTGGATGGTTTTCAGAGACTGTGCAAAGAAGCAGGTGAGACCATGCAGCAAGAAGTAAGGGAGGAGGAAGAGCAGGACCCTTCCATTTCAGTACAGCAAGTTCTTGGGGAGCTTGAATTTGTGTCACATATTTATACACCAGTGTTCAGCAGTAAAAAATTGCACATCTATATAATGAAAGTTTTATTAAGCATTTCATACAGTGCTACAAAGACAGTCCAGTGCAGGCTGAAAGATCAGCCTGTATTGTGTCTGCACACATTTAACACATCTCTATCACAGCTGTGGGGACCTACTCTGAGCAATCAAGTCATAATGAAATAACTAAATTAAACAGATTCCAGTTACAAAAAAATTGGGTTTCTCTATTATGTATTGTGCAGTAAAAGAAAAAGAAACCTCTCATTATCAGGTGGATTTTATAGTTCAAATTTGTTTTGGTTAATTGCATTTTGATGTATCATTTACAGATACATATTAGATGTGAAGACCTGTAATTATAACCTCTCATTTTAAAACAAATTGCCAAAAAGAGCTAAATCCAAAAAGAACTGTTTGGATTTCCATATAAAACTGGAAAATGGGTAAAAACATTTGTAGGATGTAGAGGTCATGTGTATAACTTATGTATAGAAAATACGTTGAGATCCCTCAAACAAACATGTGCCTTATGCAGTATGTTACATGAATTATTTGCATTCTCTGACTGTCCACATTATAGAAAAAGTTCTTGAGCAGAATCACTGAAATATTTTAAGCCAAGATTTGTTTCCTAATGTTTGCAGATGGAGGACTATTTACAATTGGAGCTCTTGTGTTAAGTATTCCCAGTTGATACCATCAGATGGACATAGTTCTCCTTGGAGTACCCTATTTCACTGTAAATATAACTTTCCCCATGTTCATGCTCCAGTATTTTCCAAAAGAAGTCTTGACCTATTAAGGAGTTTGTATTTTTACCAGTTCTAACTTAATAAGCAAACCTGAAAACCCTAGTTTCATTTCTGTGCACATGAAAATATAACATTAAACAAACTGAGCCTTAAAGGAGCCACATAAACTGCACATTGTTCTGCAGCACTGCTCTGAGAGTCCAAAATCCACAAATAATCCTATTTACTCACCATTTCAAAGAAAAATGTATTAAGTTTACCACTTCTTCTTAGCCAATCAAATAATCTTTCCATGGCTGAAAAGCTAGCTAAAAATTACAAAGCAATAAAATACTTTGTATCTCTACCTCACAATAACTCCAGTCCTTTCAGATGTGGCAAAATTTAAATATTTGTTTAAATCCTATGGAATTTTTTTATTTTTGTTTTGAGGGTTGTAATTAATAAGATACAGCAATTTTGCTCATCCCATGGGAAAGGGTAAGGCTTTTAAAAGAAATGATGACAGAGCAAAAAGAATTCAGATACTGCTAACATTTCCATCTTCTTGAAGTAGAAAGCTCTTCCAGAAAACATCAGATCTATTAATATTTTATATGTGACAATACAGAAAGTCCTGAGAAATCCTGGGTTTTCTTTACAAGTGAAAAATTTTGTGGGGGAAATTAAGAAGACAGAGTTTTAGCATTTTCACAAGCTAGTTTTTTACAAACTTAGAGCAGATATCTGAACAACCACACAGTCTTCAAATTAATGATGGTATATGATGTTATATACCAGGTAATTTTTACACAACATTGTGGTATAGTTTTGTTCCTTGTTTAAAACTCTGTTTCCTGACCATGAGATCTGCCATCATCCAGAAGATAAAAATTTGTAGAAATAAAAGGGGATGTACAAATAAAAAAAATACATAGGAACTGGCATTAAACACTATTCCAAAAGCAGTTCCTTTAAATATTATCAGAATGCATAATAAAAGAACTAATAATTACCCTAACAAAAAGCATGTGATACATTTCCACTTTTTAGGAAGACAGAGGTCCAAACCCATCATTTGGTATCCCACTGTACCAGGTGGATCAATGTCACCACTCCAGAATAAAATTACCAACATTTCTTCTGTTTTCATATGTCTATATAGAGTGAATATTTTTTTCTGTCCTAAAAAGACTCTATCTGGGGGATACAGATCTCTGATTTTTATCATTCCACTGCTCCACTCCTTTCCTATGACTTTTCTGGAAAAAAATTAATTATGCCAACCTATCATGCCCACAATCATTATTAGGACTTTCATGCAAAAATCATGTGCTGGTGTGTAGATTAGGGAAAAAATGATTGGATCTTGACAATCAATCATGCAAATTAAAATAAGTCAATTTCAGTATTCTCTGAGAAAATAAAAAGTAATTAAAAATGAGGTATTTCAATAACAATTTTAATAAGTATCAAGACCCTCTTATTTTCTCTTTGCTAAGGTCTACCACAGAAGACAGCTAGAGAACAGATCAATTTTTTTCAGTGCAATTTCTTTCTCCTTTCATAATTAAATCAGAGTTTTCCCCATTAGCACAACCATCGCTGTATCCAAGTAATTATGAATAATCAGCAAAAGATATTCTTTACTGATTTTTCTTGTGCATCATTAATTATCTGAAGTGACAGGGTGAACATTATTCCTATTATGAAGAAACCACTAGAGGAAACATGGAGGAAATCAAATACAAATAATAATGATGGGCCCACTCTTCAAAAATCAGTGTAACCTTGCAAAATGTTAATAGCAGTTCTATTTAATTGAAGCTGCACATGCTTGCTAGACATAAAAGCTTGCAATATGTTGCATGTCATTAGTTCTCAATAAAAGCATAGATGCAATTTCTATCTAATTCAATGCTCTTTGCTGCACAAAAAGAGCTTTGGTTTAATGTAGAAATATCAACTTAAAAAATACATTTTCCTTGATTATAGTAAACATGAAGTGTAATTCAGAGAATTATAATTTTAGGTACAGAATACATTAGTTTTTGCATACTTATATTTTCTTAGCATCTGCCTGAAAGTCTGAGGGACTCATTTTACTTTTTAAATAGTGAGAACTTCTGTCTTGTTACGAATGAAATACCACTTACACCACCTCCCTAGATCCAGGAGGCATTTCCAGCATTCTGTCAAGTCCTCAGTTTTTATCCAGTAGCCATAAAAAACATTCCTGCTTAACATAGTTCATTAGTTCCAGCATTTTTCCTCTTTTTATTTGCTTTCCAGCTCTAAACCACCTTCACTATATGAAAACAAATATTCAAACAGATGTGCTAAATGTATTAAATTTGGAAAAGTCATGCAAAGACAAAGCCAAATTTAAAAGTCTCCTAGTCCTTGAAACACACGTGTCAGGGGCTTCTCAGATTGTGCTACTGAAATCAAAATTGTTCAGCATTTGTCAGATTGGAAAGCAAATTAGTAAACTTTTTTCCCCTTAGAAATGATATCTTTTTAAAATTAACTATTTTTGCACAGACACACTGAGAAATAATACACAATTCTCCACTGATACAGAATGTAAATCTCCTATTACCTTGTTATGAGACTTCAGCTCAGTCCCAACAGCTGCTGAACCTTGAGTCATTCCTGCCTGAGCTGCAAGTGTTGTGTGTCTTGCATTCCTAAAATTTATTACCTCTGACAGAAGAAATAGCTACTAGCTAACATTCTCCTCTAGTGTCTGAAATACTCTTGTGCTAACGTTCTGGAGAAATTTAATCTATAAATATTTAGTGTAGCCCAGAGTCATCTTCAACACAGCGACACAAAAATAAAACCTGATTTCTCTTTAAGAGAACACCATGTTGTGAGCACTATGGATTTTGCTATGATTTTTCAGTGAATTTGTTCAATAATTTATTGAAGTTTCTAAACTTCATGCAAGTTGACAAATGGAATATGCAAGCACTGCTTCAGTGTTGAATAAACATGAGATAAATTGCTTTTCTAAAAGAACAAAATGTGTCACAAGAGTGGTCCAGAGCAGAGTAGATATTGTCAGTAATTCTAGGGACAGCAGAACTGGTTTTGGTACTATTTTGCTTAGTGAAACAGACAAATCACTTAGAATATACCTATATTATGCTTGACTTGTTTTGTTCTGCAGCTCCTAACTTATCCTGTGTAAATGAATGAAACTAATGTATTGTCAAGTTTCTGACTGCTGAAACTTGTGGCAAGTAAAACAAAATGAAACAAACATACAAACAAAAAAACACCAGGAAAAAAACCCAAACCCTTGTCTGTATTTTTACACATTTTGTGTGGATAAATTAATTCCAAAAGACAACAGAGTGACATTCCAGAATGGTTCCTTCTGGCTTTTCCTAACTGTAAGCTAGCACCTTGCATTTCAGCAGCAGAGACAATGCAGATGGTTGGTTGATTCAGATGTTATTAGCAGCCACATAAAAAAAGTTATTTGTTTAAATTAACTCCAAGCCACCATCTCACTAGGCAGTTTGTTTCATTTGAATGCTCCACCACAAGCTACTCTCTGCACACACACTGCTTTCTAAACTAGATGGAACTGCAAAGAGTTATGAGCTAAAAGCACTAACATTAAGGGGGGCTGTACTGGGTCAAGCCACAGACCCATAAGCACACTCCCAGCCTGCCACAGCAGCACTAAAAGCCTGGCAGAGACAGAGACTGGGACAACCATAAATGGCACTTCCCTCAGACAGTGTTTCAGTCTTCAGGTGGCTTCAGCTCAGAAAATACCTTTTGTTAGATAGGTTTCTGTGTACTTATTAACCTCTCTGATATTCTTCTTCAGTGAACTTGCTCACTGCCTCCTTGGGGCCAAATGAACTCTTGGCATTACAAAGTCCTGAGGTGGAGAGTTGCAGAACTCAGTGAAATATTACATGAAAAATCATCTCTTGTTTACTTTGAATGTGTGCCCTCAGAGCTTCAATAGTCCCCTTGTTATTAAATGGAGAGCAAACACTCAGTTCCTGACTACCCTCTCCACACCACAAGTGGTGTTACAGCACATTCTCTCTTCAGTTGTCTCTCTTCCAAATCAAAAAGCCCCAGTTTATTTTTCTTTCCATACGTGGTAACTACTGATACCAGTAATCACTGCTGCTGCCCTTTTTAAAGCTTTTCCATTTCTATTATTGATCTTTTTGAAATGGGGGGGCAAGATGTCTCCACTGTTCTCCTGATAGTTCTTTTGGATTAATTTCCATCATTATGGATTTGCTTTTTGGCTGTTTCTGATTTCTGAAATGACACGTGGTAAACTCCAGTTCTCACTTCAGACTGCTACTGAGCAGCTCAGAGCCCACTGTGGCATTAGTCAGGATTTTTCCCCACGTGTATAACTTTATGTTTATCTGCTTCTTGATCATACCTGTGGTTTTACTGCCCACCTAAGATCCTTCTGCAGTTCTTCATTGCTCCTTAGTGTTGCTGGTTCAAATAATTTGTGACATCAGTGCCTTTTGTCATCTCACTGCTTATCTCTTTTTTTCCCAGAACTTTAAGAATGTGAAGAAAAGAAGGCTGTAACCACTTTTTCTTTCTTTTTCTTTCTTTCTTTCTTTCTTTCTTTCTTTCTTTCTTTCTTTCTTTCTTTCTTTCTTTCTTTCTTTCTTTCTTTCTTTCTTTCTTTCTTTTTCTTTCTTTCTTTCTTTTCTTTTCTTTTCTTTCTTTCTTTTCTTTTCTTTTCTTTTTCTTTTTCTTTTCTTTTTCTTTCTTTCTTTTTCTTTTTCTTTTTCTTTTTCTTTTTCTTTTTCTTTTTTCTTTTCTTTTCTTTTTTTTTTCCTTTTTTCCATTTTTTCCTTTTTTNTCTTTCTTTTCTTTCTTTCTTTCTTTCTTTCTTTTCTTTTCTTTTCTTTTCTTTCTTTTCTTTCTTTTCTTTCTTTCTTTCTTTCTTTCTCTCTCTCTCTCTCTCTCTCTTTCTCTCTTTCCTCTCTTTCTCTCTTTCTCTCTTTCTCTCTTTTTTTGTTTGTTTAGTTTTGATAACTCTCCAGGTGATTTTTCCAAGCAGTGATCATTCACTTCAACACTTTACTTTTTACCTTTTAACCACTCATCCAAATAAAGATATCTTATGGTATTGCCACTTAGTTTCCTTCATAAAGCTTTGATGAGGGGGTTCTTGAAACCTAAACCACCAGATCTCTCCTTTCTGTATGTTTGTAAATGCCTTTACGAACTCCCACAGGTGTGTGAAACAGCACATCCCTTTCTCAGAGCCACGCTGACTCTTCCCAAGAATATAATACCCAGGTACCCGCTAGAACTTTTATTTATTCTAGTTTCTATCATTTTGTTGACAGAGGCATACAGACCTCCTCTTCAGATTATTTGTAGAAATAAAACTGCACACTCAACACTCCTGTTCTTCATTGGCATACTTGTTGTAAAAGACTTGCTGAAGAAAAGAAATTTAAAAAAAATAAATTATGTGATAAGTTTCCCAAGCGTGTAGCAGGAAACTACAGAAGAAAAATGTTTGGCCCAATTTTACTTTTTCAGTACTTAGGTGCACTTCTACCATATGCTCAATGAGTAGGATCAGTTTTGAGACAACACTGGGGAAAAAAGGCACTTAAAAAAGATTCTGAGAGTATCTTGGTCTTTGGAGACAAATTATGTATGGTTTTCAAGTATAAATAGTTGTTGAAGTGACAGGGAATTAAAGAGCTTCATCTTTTAGCAAAGGAAGAGGATGGAGAAAGCAAGTTTTTTTTCTCTTCTGTCTTCATGCCTTACACTTGAACCACAGAAATTATGTGGATGGATCCTTTAGAAAAATGACATTTTGGAGGTAAGAGCAGTGACAACCAAGGAGATTTGCTAAAATGGATGTTTTTATACTGGAATGCAACTATTCAAGCAGGAAGTATAACTGGGACTTTAATTATATTAATATATGCTTAAGTTTATTACTATTTCTCTAAAAACTCAGAACTCTTCCATTAATGAATAAAGGCATAATCAGAATTAATTCTAAGTAAAACACAGTGGAACAGATAAGAAATTTCAGAGGAACCGAAATATCACTTCTTAATATTATTATCAAAACACAAGGTTCCCTGTGCAAATTACATATTGATAAAAATATTAGTATCTTTCTGCCTTATACTGACAGGAGTATGATTTTTAAAAGGTTGTCAGAATGAGGACAGTAGCCAACTCTCTTTTACAGAAGTTGTAAGAATATAAGGTGAAAAATACCAATACTAAGTGGAAGTCAGTTTCTGCCAAAAAAAAATTAAAAAAAAGAAAGGCTCCGAGATTCAAACTGCCGTACACCTTGGGCGGTCATTTCAAAGAGAAGCAGTTCGGGGCATTTTCGAGAGAGGGTAGGCGAGAGGAGAACGAGGGGAACCCCCCTAGGCTGCCCGCCTTCCCTTCCCTCCCCTCCCCTCCGGGGGGCCGCAGCCCGGCTCGGGGCAGTGACAGACCCTCTGCGGGCCGGCCCCGAGCCCTGGCAAGGATCAACGACCCCCGCACTCTTCAGCCTCTGCTCAGCGCTCCTCCTCTCCTCACTCACCCCCGCTCCTCAGCGCTTCCCCCCCGCTTCTCCTCAGCGCTCCCCCTCCTCAGCGTTCCCCCCTTTTCTCCTCAGCGTTCCCCCCTTTTCTCCTCAGCGCTCCCCCTCTTCTCCTCAGCGATCCCCCCGGCTTCTCCTCAGCGCTCCTTCTCCTCACAGCTGCTCCTCCTCCTCAGCGATCCCCCTCCTCTCAGCTCTCCCCCTCCTCTCCCCGCAACAACCCACTCGCTTCCCCCGCCCCTGACCCGTCGTTAAGGGACTCACGTCACGCTCCCAGTCAGGGAGCCGAGTGGAGCCGATCTCCCGCCCCCGCCGCTCATTCCGGGCTGCCGCGCTCGGCGCTCGCTTGCTCAGGTCTGCGCCGCCCTCAGCTGAGGGAGCGGCGGGCGATGCTCGGAGCCTCCGCAACTGCCACCGCCGCAGTTTGAGTGTCCCGTCCGGTGCGGTCCGGTCCAGTCCCGTCCCGAGGTGGTGGGGATGGGGCTGGGCTCCAGCTCCGAGGTCCCCAACGGCGGCAACGAGGGATTCCACGTTCACGGGGTGAGGCGGCGGCCGCCGCCGCTGGGCGGTTTCTGGGTGGCTGAGGAGGAGCGGCGGGAGCTGAGGCGGGACCCGGTTCCCCTCTGGGGTGTGGGGCAGGCCCAGACCCCAGCCCGGCCTTGGGGAGAGCTCTGGGCCGGGGGCGGCGGGCCCAGTTCGGGGTCTGCCTGGTCCCCACCTGTTGGCTCCTTCCAGGGAAGTGCCACGGCGGCAGGGGAGGAGCGGGACGGGACAAGGGGTGCCCGCCCCGGCGGCTTCACCGGCCTCAGAGCTTCGGCCTGCGAGGTGCTGGCAGCTGGGCAGCCCAAGGAGGGAGCCTTTTGTGCGTCTGAAATGCTGAATGGGAAATGGAATCTGAAATACTGTGTTCAAGAGTGACGTAGCCCTCCCTTCCCTGCTAACCCTCCAGATTCCCTCGAGTTGCAGATTTGACTGATTTCTCTGTGGATCCTTGCAGCGCCTTGGCTGGGGGTTCATTACTGCTCAAGCCAGTGTTTTCTTGAAGGGCTGCTTCTCATAGTGCAGTATCCAGGTGCAAAGTTGTGGTAACTCCTCTGGCAATCTCTGCACACACCGTGGTTTAACTGCGTGTCTTGCAGCTTAAAGACAGGTGGAGGTATTGCTGACAACTTCACAGTTGTTACATAAGTTGTAATTTCGTTTAGTTTATGACCTTCCTCCCTGACATAAGAGTGGAAATGGTGTTGCCACATGCTGCTTTCCACCTCACAGGCACTGTCTTTCTCGGCATCCCAAAGGTGTCTTCAGGATACCAGTGTGGGTATATAATCTGCCTCTGTCAGGCTTGCTAAGTGACTTAACTCCATCAGAAATGACTGTTGTCCATGAAGTGCCTCCTCCTGTTATGTTAAGTCCAGCAGAGAGCTCAGTTTTCTTTACTGGAGGATGATATTGGTGACCTATAGTATGCAGAAGACAAATGGCTTTTCTTCCCCTCAGGGATTTCATACAACTTTTGACACAATGTCATTTTGAAAACTGAATACTGCAGGTTTTTTTTCACACCTTTCTGTGGGAATCTGTATGGCTTTTAAACATGTGAACATCAGCATCATGAGCTCTCTAATAACTTCTGTGTGTTCCTTTAGTGTGCACTGTCATTGTGTGACAGGAGAGTGTCATTGCAACTCTCCTTGCACATTACTCTGCCTCCTGATTCTAAATAAACTTTTTTTAACCTTTTTAACACTTGGTTCAGTATAAACTGCCTGTTTTCTTTTGGTGCACTTTAGGGTTGTGATGAAAGTGAGTAAGTTTTAGCTACTACTCCCATTGTGGTCACAGTAGTCAGTCTTGACTGCTTCGTAAGAAAGCATCATTTTTTTTTTCTTCTTTTTCATTAAAAGCTTTTGCTGAAGTAACTATGCTATTACCTATAAATGTTTTATAATTTGTGTAGACAGTTATGCCAGCAAATGCCCCAATACCAGTACAGCTTTATTTAAAAAAAATAATAATAATAAGAAATATATATATATCTTGGTAACACCAGGCCAAATGTAGGATGTTGCAGTTTTAACTTTGCTAGCCATGAACCTTTTAGTTTAGATGGTTCTAACTTAGCACTTACATTGTGGGGTGGCTTTCAGGAGTACAGTATGTTGCTGGTTATGGGCTATACTGCTGAGGTCACAAAAAGCAAAGTTAGAAGCAGGGTGAACTGTTACTCTGTTTGTGATGGTTCCTTTAACACCATGTTGCTATGTTAATATACCTTAAAGTGGGTTTGCTCACATATGTTTTGTGTGTATTGAGTTCTGTGTAAGTTTTGGTGGTTTTTTTCCTGGTGTAAATGTGTCTTAATAGCTATTCTCTACATTTGCTTATTGTGTTTTGTGATAACTTGGTTATAATGAAACATGTTTTAACACTTCTTATGAGTCTTTTGCAAGGGATGGCAATCTTCTAGACCAATTTTTGTGGTTAGCCATGAGTTTCACAGAACAGTTTGCAGCATAGTCTCTTGAGTGTTTCTATGGTGCTGTACATTGTGGTAACTTAACTGTAAGTTATGTTTATCTAAAACATAGCTGTGATGTAGATGGAGACTCTCAACATGCTCAGGCTGTTAGTAGCATGGAAGAAAATTCTGAAGGACAACTTTGAAAACTAAGCCCCTTCTCCAAGGTTCTCAATATTTAATGATTCCATACTGTGGACTCTGCATCACAATATTTGTGTCTCACGTGGGGTTCAGCCTGTGTTTTGCAGCTTAATTAGGACACAAGTTATTCATAGTTCTATAAAAGTAAGCTCATAATTGTGGACTACTTCCTGATGTCTTTCATTTGGTATCTTATCTCAGGTTCAACTCAGAAGTAAATATTGCATCAAGTGTTAAGATTAACATTGTCATTTAGTGTATCTGGTGATGAATGTGTAATAAAACGTGTGTTTTGTAGGTCCAAGAAAACTCCCCAGCTCAACAAGGAGGACTGGAACCTTTCTTTGATTTCATCATTGCAATAGGACACACAAGGCTTGTAAGCCTCAAATGATTTTTACTGCTCTGTATTTTTTCCCCCTGCATGAAACATGAGTGTTGTAATGATGAAAGGGAGAAGCCAGAGCTCTCACAGTCAATAGAGCTTTAAATATTGACCACTGTATTTGGCACTAACAAGAAGGTAAAACTTGGTGGTGTTCAAAGTCTCTTTGGCTGGATCCAAATTTGAGGAAATTCTTAGTTATGCCTTTAGCCAGCTGAACTTGTTAACAAATTGACACCATGTTTATGATATTACTCATCCATGCATGTTTTCTGCCACAAGGTAAATATTGAACTGGTGACTCAGTGGCAAGAACTCAACATTGTTTAAACAAACTTATTTCAGTGTTTGATAAAACATGAAAGAAAAGGGATCATGGCCTGCCTGCTTATGCTTAAAACTGGGAACACAGTTCTTGTGCCTTGAGTTATGAGAGAAAAGCTGACTTGGTTTAAAAGCTGGCAGCTTTGGCTCTGTGCTTCATCTTAATTTACATACAAGCTGAAGTCATTAAGTCTGCCTTGCTTTCATTAGTGGAGGTGTCTTTCTGGAAGTGATCATTATAATGGTAGATTTTAGTCCTTATTGACTGGGAGGACTGGGAGCCAGAAGTATGAAGTAAAAAGTTGCTGCTTATTGTTACAACTATATAGTTGAGAACTAAAATTGCTGATGTTACTTAATAGCAGTTAGGAAGAACAGGAAAGTAAGTGGTTAAGTGGAGTAATTACTTCTGTAAAGGGACATGGGCTGACATGCTGATTTCTTTTGAATAAAAGAAAATTGAACTGCTGGGACTGGTGGTGAAACACAGAGCCCTAACTTTTACAGTTTTGATTCTTTGTATTCAAATTCTGCCACAGATGTGATGTCTGTGTTACAGGTACAAGTAGCAGTAATATTAATTGTGTCTCTTTCTGTGCCCTACAGAATAAAGAAAACAATATGTTGAAAGATCTGCTGAAGGCAAATGCTGAGAAAGCAGTGAAGCTGGAGGTGTATAACATCAAAACAATGAAAGTAAGAGAGGTGGAGGTGATCCCCAGTAACATGTGGGGAGGACAAGGTCTTCTTGGAGCCAGTGTGAGGTTCTGCAGTTTCCAGGGAGCCAATGAACATGTGTGGCATGTTTTGGTGAGATGGAATTCTTTGGTGGCTCATTCATGCTCATACAACCTTGTTTTAAAGTGTAATGTTTAGAAGCAACTTGTATGTAGAGACAGAATGCTGAAATCTCACAGAAGGAGACAGTCTTGACATTTTGTCTGAGCTATTTGAGTAGGGGAGTGTTGTCTGTTGCTGTGCAGAAAATTAACTTCATCCCAACCAACTCCTTCTGTCCCAATCAGTATGTGATGGAGAGGTTTTCCCATCTTAAAGAATCAGTGGCTAAAGCAAATAGAGTCTGTCTGAATAAGTGTCTCTGTTGCCTACTTCATCAAAGTGATACTAATGTTGCAAAAAGCACCAAAAAATTACTTGAAAGTTAAGAGAGAGAGGAGAAAGAGGGGTTTAGGGAAGACTGACATGATCCTTGGTTGTGGTTCTGATTGTTAAAAAAATGCAACTTTTCAGTGTCTTCAGAGTATCTCATTTTGAATTAGTAGTAACTTGGCCTTTCTTACTCAGCATGTTTTAAAAGATGTTGCATCTGGATGATGCAACAAAACTCCTGTTCAGGGGCTTCTCTTTTATCCCATTAAAAACAATGCTCTTTTGTTTTTGGAGCTCACTTTCCCTGTCAATGCTGGGGTAGTTTATCCTTCTGCAAGTGTAAATGACACACGTTGCTCTTTCACAGGATGTTGAACCTGCATCTCCTGCAGCTCTAGCTGGTCTTCAGCCATACACTGACTATGTTGTTGGATCTGATCAGATTCTTCAGGAGGTAGGGCATGTGTTCCTTCAAGTAGCAATGGTTTTCATGCTTGCCAAGTGTGTGTAATGTTGCTGGTTTTTTGTTTTTTGTGGTTTTTTTCTAAATTAAATAGCTGTACACACGTATGGGGATAGCGTTTGGGAACTATGGGAGGCTGATGTTTATGGCAGATGCCTTATGGCTGAAGTAAACATCTCTTTTTAATGTGACAATAAAAAAAAATTGCCCCTAAAGATCAAACTATTCAAGTGAGTTTTAGTCTTTCTTGGGGTTTTCAATATCTTACTGCGAAGTAAATAACCACAAAATGCTAACTTGCTTCCAGCTCCTTGTTTGAGTTTAATACTACTTTTGTTTTTTTTTTTTTCTTAGTCAGAAGATTTCTTCTCACTGGTTGAATCCCATGAGGGGAAGCCCCTGAGGTTGATGGTTTATAACACTGAAGCAGATTCCATTCGAGAGGTAGTTGTGACTCCCAATGGAGCTTGGGGTGGAGAAGGAAGGTACTGACCTCCAGACAGTCACTGACTGATGACAGGTTATATGCTCACTCTAAGTGAGCTCCTGTTAAGAGTGTTGTTACTATTGATTTTAAGTTAAGCCTTGTGTCCTTACCCTTGCCACACAAAACGTGTTCATTTTTCTATTAAATAAACTAGCTCAGAGCTAGGAATTAGGCATGTTCTGGATTTAATCCTGCTTGAGTTGAAACCAATGGCAAAACCTGTGCTGACCTCCCTGGTAGCAGATTCACTCATATTCAAACACTCAGTTAAAGCAAACAAAATCCCCATCAGGTCAGATAACACAATTTTGTATGATGTAAGCTCAGCTGTTTATGGCTAAATGTCAACTGCAGAGTGCTCCTTGAGTATGAGAAGTGAAACCACTCTTGCAGGTAGTTATTTTAGATTAGTAGATTAGTAGATTTAGTAGATTAAAGACTCAAACTTTCATTTGAAGAGTCAAAATTAAAAATACTTACTAGCTTTGTAAAGAACCTCTTTTTTTCCAAGTCTTGTTTTACTTCTCTTGTACAGCTTAGGATGTGGCATTGGATATGGCTATTTGCACAGAATTCCAACACAGTCAGTAGTATCAAAGAAGAAGCCAGAAAGCAAACCACCTACACCCTTACCAGAAGCTGGAACTCCTGTACCATCTACTAATGGTTACACAGAGGTATGTAAGAAACAAGTTCATGTCTTGCATGTTCTCTGGGGTTTCAAAATTTTCTACAAGTTTGAACACTCCTATTACAGGATATTTGAGCACAGCATAGGATTTTGCTTGAAAGAGATGGAGTTAGGTGAAGGGAAAGTGAGAGCTGATGATACTTGGCAGGTGACAGATCACCAGGGCTGGCTGATAACAATCTTTGCCAGGTATTTTCTTTCTGTCTTGAAGATTTCCATACTACAGCTGTGACCAGTCAGTGAGAACCAAGTCAGTGGATACCTTTCTCACAAGGAGAAAAAAATACACCTATAAGAGTTAAGTATGGGCTGTTCTTCTGTTGACTTTAAAAGGCTACATTGGAACATGACCTGATGAGTGGCATTGCTGTCAGTTTTGGCATCCTGGATTCTCTCTGAATCAGACTGAAGCAGAATGTTTTCATAGGAAGGTCATCTTCAGGTAAAGCTTTCAATGTAAGAAGATGCTTTTCCTCCTTACTGTGTTATTCCAGACTCCATTATTGGCACCCACTTCTCAGACTGACAGCTCTGAAATGCTTGTGAACTTGGATCATTCCACAACTGAGGAAACGAGTGGTTATTCACCAGAAAGCTCACTTTCTCCTCCTCCCCCTCTCCAGAGAGTAATGGATCCAGGTAAATTTTTTAGGTGCTTTTTTCAGCAATTCTTTAGAAGAGATCTGAGTAAACTAATAAGGTCTTTAACAAGTTTGAGGATTAAATACAGAACTACAAGCATTGGTGGCTGTTTTCCTTGAAGTTTCTGGCTTCACTGGACTTTATAGCTGTACAATGAGCCTGTCTGAGGTTAACATTCTGCACAAGTCTTTCCTCTGGTCTCAGCTCACACATTAAATTCATTTGCATTCACTGGGAGGGGCCTGTCACTGACATCCATCTGGATAGAACATACCTTTTTTCATCTAGATTTTTGTTTTATATCCAGAACAATACTGCAATATTTGCTTTCTCCTTCAGGATTTCTAGATGTGTCTGGTACTTCATTTCCTGAACTCACTGACTTAGCAGAAGTCTCCAATGTGTCTCCATCTGCCTCCCTCAACATGCCAGCAGCAGATGTGTCAGAAGGCATGGAAAAGTTGGTGTCAAACAGTGAGGCTCCTGCTTATTTTGGTAAGTGTGTTCAAGCTTTCCTTTAGGCCTCTGACCTAATTTCTGGAATGGCACCAACTCGTCTGCTCAACTGTGTCATGCTTTTAGGAAATAAGCCAACTTGAAGAAAAATCAGGGGATTGGCTATAATGAGACCAAAAAAATAGGAGAAATCAGTGTAGAAGTGGAGAAAAACTAATAGAATGTTTTATAAGACCATGGGTTGTGTCTTTTTCTTGAAATGAAAATGTTGATGATGATCCAAATTAAAATGATGTTTTAAAAGTATTTCTAAAACGAGTGTGAATTTTTGTACCACAGTCTTGTCTCCACAGTTATAAAGTGAAAACAAAATTCCAGTCCTCTTTACTGACTTTTTAATTTAAAATATGTTCAATTTATGGATTCCTCTCTCTTTTAAAAGGTGGGGTGACTAAAAGTTGTAACACAAACCCCCACATTTTTATGTGTTATCTGAATTTGGCAGACCAAATGGTTTCTAGCCTCCTAAAAAACCTGCTTGTACCATCAGGTTTTTCTGGGTTTGTGGAGAACAGGGTAAACACATCCCTTGGACTTGACAGCTGTGATCTGGTTATGTGTCTGTATGAGGTACTCAGCTGACTTCCTAGGTGTATGGGAACCAGAGGCACTGTCTGTGAGCCTGAGAACTTTTTTTTTTTTTTTTTTTAAAAAAGTATTTTCATTTCCCAGAGAACGTCACAGCTTTGGACCCTGATGATGTAACCATGCATCCTGAAGATTCAGTCAAGCAGCCTGAGTTGGATGAGTCACTGCCTTCAATTCCACCATTACCTCCTTTTGCTCTCCCTAATGAAACTTCTTCAAAACCACCAGAAACTGATGCTGATAACCAAGAAACAGAGCAGCTCTTAAACACTGTGGAGAGCTTGTTAACCACTACTCTGGTGAAAGGTGATTAAGCAGCATGTGAACAGAAAGAAGAAGCAGCTGCACAAGATCATGAGTGAAATGGATGCTGCTCTGCTGCTTTTCTTTACAGACTGCCACAAGCTGTAATACTACAGCTTGGAATATTTTTTTGATCTTGAAAGATTGACAGCTGTTCTATTTTGTTAGAGTAGACACTATTATATAAGAAATCACAGGGAATCCATAGCCAGCTGTCTTTTTCAATCATTGTTTAATGGCTGGATCTGTGTTCTAACTTTGAATGCTGTCCAAAATAACCAAATTAATGGAGAAATTAATGCAGAAATAAGTTGGGGACTGGCAAAATGTCAAGTTCCTGAATTTATGTTTGCCTACAAATGCTCCTGAATGTATTTATGAAGGCATGCTGCCTGGACAGTGATGATGATTTTAGCAGTATGATTGATGGAATTAAAAAAAATTATTTATGGTTTTGGCTTGCTAGAAAGCTTTTCTAATGGTACACCTCAATTTGACATGACAGGATTGTGACTTTCAAGGCCTTTCCCTACCCAAAGTCATCATTATTCCTACTTACTACTCTGCAAACATATTTTTCTTGTTTTAGAGTCCCTTCTTCTCTAAGTTATTCATATATATTCTCTAAAACTACTGTTATAGGAAAGGAAGTGCTATGTGGGTTGAAGCTGGAGCATACACACAGGACAGAAGTGTGTAGGTGGAGCCTGTCATTCCAGCTCTTCACTGGAAGGGGTGGTGGTCTCAGTGAAAAGGGAGGGGGAACATTGGCTTTTAAAACAATGACCAACATGTTTTAAGTCAGGCCCATGTGTTTTCAGAGTAATTAACCTTTTCAGGTGAATTGAACATCTTGGTTTCTGTAGTGACAGAGAAATGGCTTTGCTTTGGTTGTGTTTTTCTGTTTACCCACTTTTTTTTTTTTTTTCCTACAAATCATTTAAAGTTTAAGGCATGGATCACATTAGTGTAGCATCTGTTGCTTTTTGTAGCTTTTTTTTGTAATGAGCTCCTGAATGACATAGCAAACATGAAAGAAAGTTGTGTGTTTTATACCCCTTGGGGCAGTAATTTATGAATGGATTTTATGGGTGTTGAGTGGGAATAACTTCAGTATGTCTGGTACAGTCAGTGCAGTGAAAATCCTTCATAAATGAAGAGAACAGGGTACAAGGTTAGGTGTGCATTTAAGCTACAACTTTGGGTGTACTTAGCACAGCACTGACTGATTTCCTTTTCTATGCCCTGTCTCCTGATCTGTTTCTACATTGTGCTCTGTGGAAATCAGCCAGTGAAAGGACTGATGGGGCTGAAATCTTGTAAAGACAGAGGACAGAGTCACTTGTGAGAGCTCAGCTTCAGCAAAGGGTGCAGGTGAACTTGCAACACAGGTTTGCAGATGAGTACACCCTTAGATACAGTCTGCCCTTTATATTCCTTCCTCTCTCCTGTTAGTCTTAAATACTGTTTTCACATAAAATACAGTAGCTCTGAACAGGATGGTCAAAGCACCTGCTGTAAAGGATTAAGCCCTACCTGCAGGTAGCAGAATTAAGAGATTTGAAATGTAGTCTGCTAAACCATCTGTTAATTATGAACAGATTTATCTTTTTTCCTATATTGCTAAATTAAATTTCTTCTTTACTTCCCCCCAACTGCCTGCCTGCAAGGGTGAACAGGCACACACTAAAAATAAATAATTTAGGCCTTTAGCAAGTTTGTTTGGTCTCAAATGTTGACTGAAGACATCTAGGTCATGTATTTGTGGGTTTTTTTATTCATTTAGGACATTTCTAGCCTTACACATTTGTCAGAACTGTCTTTAAGCTGGTAGAAGTGATGCTGTCACTACAAGCACACTTTAAAAATCTGAAGTGGAGGGAATGCCCAAATTTAAACCACATTTCACCTGTCACAGGAATAAATGGCTTAACACTTCTGGCAGTGTGTGTCCAGCCTACTTTATGTTAATGGATCTTGGAAGGGGAGTTTATGTGGATTTTTTTCATAGCATCCAATGAACAATGATCTGACCTACCTGTTCAGAAAACCAAATAGAGAATTAAACCTCTGTCAATATTATGTTGTACTCTTCTAGCCTGTAACTTTCATTCAAATGCTAAATGAGGTGAAGAATTTAACTTCCTTATCAAATTCCTTTACTCTTGACAATACTGAGAAGAGCACCTTTGGAGATGGCTGAAGTTTTCCTTGCTGAAAGAAGTAGAAAGTACTCTTTTACTTATGGGAGCATTAGTGAGAAAGCTGAATGGAATTTCTTACTTTCAGAACATAACTTAAAATGAGTGGTGGAAGTTCTTGGGTGGCTGGATCCAGGGCTTTGGCTCGAATGTTCTACTTCTGTATTCAGGATTTGAAACAAAACCAAAATACCCTCTCCAAGTTGATCAAGCCTTGTCCCAGGCAAGGCTAACTTCAGAGGGTTGGGCCAAGCCCTTCTGAAGTAAACTGCTTGATTCATGGGACCTTCAGACAGCATAAACCTCTACTGGGAATGACCCTAACCCCCCTAAATCATAAGGAAAACAACCATCCTGGATATAAACATGGAAATCTCATTGACTGCAATATGGATGCTGAGCTAATTCCAGCTGAACTTGGGCTTGTGGCTGAATGCATTCAGTGTCTTTAAGGTGAGCAGCTACTGGCAAGAATGGCTGAAACAGCAAACTCAAGCAGAAATTACTGTTTTCCTGCTTCAGCTTTCACAGCAGGCTTGCTCATTTACTGAATCTGCAAAAATTGCTGCTGTACTACCCCAGGCTGCATTGGGGAAGCTGCTCATCCAGGTTGCCATGCTTGACTGAATTCCCCTTAACTGTAAATGAGAAATGGTGTGGGCAGAGAGGCTGCAACACAGAGCAGAGATCACACCACTCACACCTGTACTGAGGAGCTTGAATTCTGCATTCCCAGCTGCTTGGGGGTTCAGAATTTCATCTTACCTAGCACTAAGGATTACAGCACTAGCTGGGGAAGCCAAAGAGCATTACAGCATCCCTGTGGTCCTGGCACCATGAATTTAGCAGAAAGGGAAAGCAGCAGAGAGCAGCCTCCCAGAGAAAAGGCTTTTAAATCAGAATTCTCCTCAGCTCCCTCACTCTCCTCCATCTTCCCCCTAACTGGGCAAACACCCTCAGCTCCAAGCACAAAAGAACATGGCACCATTCCCTCTGGGTGTTAAGTGAAAGCAGCTACAGGTTAGTAATTGCATTTGACTTGACTGTGCTAATCTCTTCTTTCCTGGGCATTGCCACTAATGTGCACACAGCCTCCCTCCCTGCTTTGGCCTTAAGCAAACACTAATTTGTATTGGTTTTGCTGTAAAGGCAATTTTAAAGCAATTGTTTCATTTCAGTTACATTTCTAAGCTACAAAAAAGTAATTAAGCATTCAGAGTCCCCATAAAAAAGATGGCTGGAACAGTGCAACAATGTCCTTGGGAGAGATGAGGCATGTCCCACCCAGTACCCAATCAGTACCTCTGATGTTTGTACAGCTGCTGATGAAAAACCCCTGCCACCCAGTACAGGGAACTGGTTTTAGTCAATCACTTTCTTGAGACTGAAATGTCAGCTGTGCTTTGAACAGTTCTGTTACCTACCTGGATGGTTAACTCCACCTGGCTCCATTCTGGAGCCTTCAGCAACTTTACATGTGTATCATCAGGTGTTTATAGCTCTAAATTTGCATATTTGATCCAACAGATAAACCAACCCAAAGCTCTTTTAACTAAAGCCTTTTATTCTATACAACTGTGAAACATCATTTATCCTTCTGGCATTGCAGACACTTCTGTCAATCTTTTCCTGAAACTGCATTTTAGGGAGGGTTAGAGAGAAAAAAAAAATAAATTACAACCTTGGCTTATTTCAAACAAAATTAACTGGGAGCAATTCTAATGTGTACAATGGGACAGCAAGACAACCAGGAAAAAACACCCAAAGAAACAGTGCCTATTTGAACAAGCATAAACCCTTTGCTATTAATAAATGTAAGTCAGGATGGTTTATCAATAAAAGTTACAGTTCTTTTAACCATTTAATTCACAAATAGCACTAAAACTGTGCAGATGTAGAACAACTGTGTCAAACTGAGCATTCACAGAAATGTGAATTAAAAACTGAACCTGACACTCAAAAGACAGGGAAAAAGACATGCTGGCTTAGTTCTGAACCATATTTTTTGTTGAAGCAATGAGTTTATTCAGCTAGGCTAAGAGTGCAGAAGGTAATGACTATTTTTTTCAAATAAAATACAATGAAAAATATTTTCCTTTTTGTTTCACCAATACAATCCCAGTAATATAATTTATTGGGACTTTCTTTAGGCCTCAACCTAAATCTTTATACCAAGACACAGGAAGGGCAAGAGCATATGTCTCCTGAAGAAACTCAAACAATAAACTGCCCTTTGAAGGCACTTGTGCTTCTGCTTCAGATGAGTAATTTTTACACAATTTCTTTACGAGGATCTGTAAGGTGTTTGGGTTACAAATATTTTTCTGGGACAGCCCCACATTTTCTCACAAAAAGCTGAATGCCTTCACCCCCTCCCCTCAATAAGTTAAACTCTATAAAAGACTACTATGAGTCTATGACAATCACAGATTTTTAGAGATAACAGTGAAAAGAAGATCTGCACAACTCTATAACAAAAGAACTGCATACAAAACAAGAGTAAGTATTTTTATATCATGAATATGAAATCTGAGAAGTTTCTAAAGTTAAACATTAAACACATGAAGTTATTTGCAGAATGGTCTGAAGTTTTAACAAAATGTCACATAGTTTTGGAGCACAGTTAGGAAAAATCAGACTGGTGTGTCTTCAGAACACCTAGGAGAGCGCAGGAAGTAGTTATACACATATATATATATTTTTAAAAAATCTTTTAAGTTGCTGTAAAGCATGTTCATCACTCTATCATGATGCACAGCATCACTGGACTGACCCTGCTATAATATTTATCTAGTGTTCTTTTTCTGCATGTCAATAGCTCTCTAAAGCAAACACTTGCAGTATCAAAACAAGTCTAATGTTAACCCTTGGTCTGCAACTAAACGGGGCCAATTCTTTAAAGTGTGCAATACCTCTTTTCTGTTTTCCATATTTCTTTAAGTAGTAGAAATGTTTGAGTAACCTGTGAGAAACCACTGTAGGAAGTTTATGAATGGAATGTACTAAAAATATCTTCTGTGCAGTTCTGAGTGATATTGTGAACACAGTGACTAACGTGGCCAAACCGGTTTCATACCAAGCATGAGTAGATGAGGATATTATGTGCTGGAAAAACAAAAGCAAAAAGGAGGAAGCAAAAGTCTGCACTGGATTATCATCCATTCTCTGTACATCTCACACAACATGAACCACTCAGGAACTTCCCATCTCATTGGCTGAGACTAGGACAGACTTTAGTTTAAGTCATATAGATTATTTTCTTCCTCTATATTACAGATCTATTAGTCACCTCAATTAAATGTATACTTTCTGTCCATACTGAGTCATTAGAGGTCTCATCTACCTTAGGGGTTCAGTGGGCTTCTATAGTACTACTCTTGGAACCAGTACAGTATGGTCAAGTAAATAAGCAACCATTTGGGCCCAGCACTCCCTCTTCACGTTGATTTCTGGCGATAATGAAGCGTCAGATCACCCCCACTCTTCCAAATGAAGTGCTTTACTGTTCGAAGGTCCATATTTGGATCCAAAACCTAGATGGTAAAAATTCAACTTTTATTCCACCACTCTGCAAGATTGTCAGACATTCAAAGCTAGAACACAACACACTAGTTGGGCAAAACAATCCTATGGGTGAACTGGTATGAAAAAAAAAAATTAACCATGCAGAGGCTCAGATTTTTCCACTAGCAAGTAAACCTTTTGCATTATTGAATGATTTTAGCAACATAACTTCATACTATAATCACCTCAATATTTAACCTTCATGCACTTACTACTAGACAATTCATCATTTTGGACAAACTTTCAACTCTGCCAGCAAAGTGGAAATGAAAACATTCCAAAATGCTAGAAATGGAACTAGGGAATTGCATTGAGTCCATTTGTTGGATATGAGTAACTAATCCTAAAAAGGCTACTAGTCAGACCAAATCATAACATGTAGAACTTCCTTGGTTCAGCTGTCTGCAACTGTCTGAAGTTGAGCCAGCAGTCTTTAAAGTTTGCTGTGTCACAATATTTACACAGTTTTTATAACCCATAACATACTTCAAGCTCAGTATTCAGAAATTCACAACTGATTCACTGCTAGACATTGCTTCTGTTCACAGGATAAAATGCCCAACTAACTGACCTGGTCCTGGCACAGAAGTTCAATCTTCTCCTCTGCTAGCACAGCAATATCCTCTTCTTTTTCTTGTTCTCCTGCTTTTTCATTATTGGAAGAGCTGGTGGTCTGAGATTCGTTATCCAAGTTTATGATTTTCTCATACACATGTTCCATCACTTTCCTCACCTGAAGCATATCACTTGCTGACAGTCTGTCTCTATAGGAGGCAAGTGAAGTTTGACAGGAAAAAACTTGAGAAATTGTATTTCTTGTCTTCCCAATGCCTTGATCTGAAGCAAACTATGCAAGTATACATATAAACTCTTTATATTTTAATAGTAAACTATTGGAATCAACCAGAATATTGTGATCATAACAGCTATTTAGCCAACAATTCAAAAGCGGAAGAGACTCTGAAAATTGTAAAAATCTCAAAAGAAAAATGACCAAATGAAAATCAACCTTTAGATTAAGAGTGGTGTACACAATCCTTACCTTTTCAATAGATAAGGGATTAGAAAGAGAAAACATGCTGTTCATCCCCCTACACTAACAGAGAGGCATTTCTAAAGAAGTAATCAGCAGCAGTTTTTCCTCAAAGTACACAAAAAAAGTCTATGAAGCTGAAGCTCCTCTTTCACAAACTGGCTCTGATGTGAAGAACTCAATGAGACTTAAACAGGATCTAGGCATTTGTGGAAACCTCTCAAAATTGTTCCATATATGTGGTAGCTATATTGTCTACAGCACTGACTTTGTACCTCAGGATTTACTTTGATTTCTAACCTACATAGCTCCCAGTTAGAGCTGACATGATGGCAAGACCATCTTGCACTCCTACTGTCATGTTGTGTACTTTCCTCTTTTAAAATGCTATTATCCATCACTGTTAGCAAAAGAAAACATAAAATTGTGGTTCTGAACGGTGTTAACAATCCATAAATTTCTGTTTTCTGATAAAATAGCAGGCAAGACAAAGTTTACTATCAGTAGTTAGTTCTTGGACATATCTTAGCATAAATGTAAGCAACTGCCCACTGAACCCAGAAGAAAACTACAGTTCTTTCAGATATTCTGATATAACTCAGTGCTTCAGAGTGATGCTGCTTACATGACTAGAAACTCATACAAATTCATCAAGCACACTATAATTCTCTAGCAATTGAGACTGTTGGGGTTTTTTGAGCTTGCAATTCTCTTACTGAATTTTTGATAGCCAAAGATGCTTTACTTACTTTTTTAGGGTTTTTGCCCCTGATGATGAATGAGGCTGGAGGTAGAAGGGAATCTTGTTGAATTTGGGCATATTTTTCTAGAAGAAAACAAGTTTGAAATGTGTTAATTTAAGGATGAACTATCAGCTCCTACTTCCACCAGCTGGTATGTGAAGTATATTCAGTTCCTAATTATCAAAAACCAAGAGAGATTCTTAATCAACACAACCACCACAGCTAACTTCCAAATTACTCATGCTCCTGAGATGCTTCAGCTTAGACTATGCATATATCATCTGGCTTTGAATATAAATTATCATATATTTCAAAGGAAATTAGATAGCTCCACACTCAAAAAGGAAACCAATTATGCACAGTACTTTTAATTCTTTTTTTCTGAGATCTTTTGTAAAAGAATATAAGCAAAAATACTGTAGCTGAAAACAAAAAAGAATTAATCTCAAAGGGTCTTGAATGTAGACCTTGGGACCACTTATCTTACATACAAACAGAGCAAAATTTTAAAAAGTCATTTCAGAACTTGTACAGTTAAAGAAAAAGTAGTTCACCTTAAAAATAAACCACACCAGAAAATCTATACCAGTGATACTCACATCCACAGTGATGTCAATTACCCATTGTGGCACAGTTTCATTAAGAAGCATGGATTCAGTTTCACCACCTGAATCTCGACACAATAACCTAAGACAGAAAAACCTTTGTGAATAAAACCAGTTTTTGTAATGTGCATTAAAAAACTTTCAGGAGAGGACCTGGGAACTTCGACCTGGGTAGCTGGCCCTTCACATCATCAAAATTACTGAGGAAGCCATCACATATTTTCTGTAAAGACCAGAAAAAGTAGCTACAGGAAGAAGACAGATCCCTAGAGCAGAAAGAGGGAGAAGCATCTCAGGAGACAACAGGCTATGGCACAGAGAAGTTTAAAAAACTACGTTGCACGTGGATTGTGTATGTTTGTGTCTTGAAGTATAAATGTGTCAAGAGAAAGGGAAAGGCACCTGGCATAAAGCAATTCTTTTCTGCTTGGAATAAATGAGCTTTGCATGCAAAGTGTTTGCTAAACCCCCACTAAATAGAAGGAATAAAAACAATTTTTAAGAATTGTGCACATACAATGGTGAAACAAATTCCACTGAATTATTTTGTAAATTCCAATTAAGCATTTAGTCAGGGACTCATGCAAGCCACCTCTTAGGTCCAGTAACAGCTTGCTCCCTCCAATGGTGTCTTTGAACAAGCTGTATAAGGCACAAGATCCACCAGTACAGAATGAATTCAAGCATTAAGCCCAAGCTACAGTGCAAACACACTGATACTGCAGAAAAAAATATCAGTTTTCAAAGCTGAACAGAGCTGCCCTGTTTTACTGACCAGTTCTTGGACTGGAAGTTACATAGATTTTGAGCCTATTCAGCCTGGGAAGAAAACCAACAAATGAAACATCCCCACCCATCAAATTTAAAATCCAGTATGTCAGTAAATATTAAATGCTTCACAGTATTTGAAAGCTTGGCATTTGTTCTGCAGCACTATTAAACTGTCTCTGAGGTGTCATACATCACACTTTAGCTTTTCAATGTAGAATGAAAAGAAATAGAAGAGTAATATATGTTACACAACAGAACCTGTGCTCCTACCTGCTAAGGCTAGGACCTTCCAATGGGTCATCAACTTTATTCCTAAGAGCAGAAACCAGCTCTCTAGTGAATAGAATCACCTGTCTGAGTCATTAATGCTCAGAGACCAGCACAACAGACCCATATGAGAACTTCTACAGGAATTAAAGTAGCACAATTTCACTCTAAAACAAAGTTCAGTTCACCAGTTGACAGAAAGAGGACATCCAAAAAGATCTCAAAGCTATAACATACAACTAAGAAGAACATACAACTCTTACCATTGTAAACCCCCCCAGACCTTATTGATGTTCAAACTCACACACAGACAATGCAAGATTATAATTAACAGCTGCTTATTTTACCTATCAAGGGTTTGTCTTGAACACAGCACAGAACAGATGCAAGTGTTACATTTTTATACCATTTCTGCTTGCACAAAGGAAGTGATTGCTAAAGCATTGAATTTGCAGTCTTCAGTTTTTATACCTGAACAAAGTGCGTCCTCCAGCCTCACCAAAAATAACTGGTGTATGTGGTGGCACTTGGAAGTATCCATTTCCTTTCTGGACTCTATTCTCCTGCTCACCATTCACTGTTGGAAAAAAATATACACAACAGTAAATCTGCACTAGACCTTAAAATTGAGTATGCATGGTCCAAAAAGTGTCTTTTCCACATACAGCTAATGTACATCAGAAATTAACAAAATCATAAGCTTTAAGAAAAAAAAAAATCCCCATTTCCAATACAAAGCAAGTATATCAAAAGGAACACTACTGTAATGAGATCAACACAGGATGTTTGAAAGAGTCCTTTATAAAAGGACTATTTCAAAAGCCTTTAAGAAAAGGGCAATAGAGCTCATGAGTCAAAACCTGATTATTAGTTTTCTCTATTTCCTCAACAGAACTGAAGATTTGTCAAAATGCACAATACTATTATTAGAAACCAACTAAAGAGATTCTTCTGACACAAGACTATTTTTTCCCCTCTACACTGACAGATGTCAAAATAGTTTACTAGTAAGAGTACATGAATAGACTCGCATTTCCTTGAAGTTACTGCATTCTAAATTCAATTTATTTTTAGCTAGTTATGGCATTATGGTCTTCAAACACTGAAGAATCTGATTCCACATCAGATGCTTGGGATATGATTAAAGAAAAATCAGCATTATTTATGCACCTCTTGAAGAAGCCAGCTCCTGGTCATCATTCAGAAACCTTGAAACACAATATAGAAGTATTTAGGTGCCCTCCTTTCACTTGAGAAAGTTCATCTTGATTACAGTGCAGCCATCTAATTACTGCATCTAAACATGATGTTGAATTCAAGCAATAAAAGACATCTAAATAGCAGTCTCATGAAGTGAGTAATTTCTTAGCTTTCTAACCAGCAACACAAGCAGTGGAAGAAAGGTCCAAAATCATATCAAGGAAAGATACCCAAAAAAGAACACCTGGTCTCTATTAGGAGGTGTGAAATGAAACTGAAGTTATAGCAAGTGAAAAGTTCTATATTGGAAAGATCTCCTCGTGACTATTAAGAGGAACCATACTGCACATATATACACATATATATACTTAAGTTCTTGCCTCTTTACACAAATTTTGGTGTCCAACAGGTGCACTTTATTTTCTTGAGTCGCTGTTCAGTATCAGTTTCTTGATTGCTACTTTTGAAAGGGAAAATAAAGGCTGGTTTTGTAGTGAATATTCTAAGCATTCCACTAATCCACAATTATTCACAGAACTAAGCAGTGCACCAGTGTTCCAGCAATACAGAAACCTGAGTTATACTTCTCATATATTTTCTGGCTCTCAAGCTGTAGACTGTGAACACACAGAAGTGTGAGAATCAGCATCTTTACCCTGAAAAGCCTGCCAAGTGCTGGAAGCCTCCCTGGAGATAATTTTTGATAGAAGAAAATAGCTAACTCTTGGCACAATCTTTGTCATAAAATAGCAAGATGTTGCTGGACTTAGTTTTCTTAATTGCATTATCTGTAAAATGTAATTTCTTAGTTGCCAAAGTGACTTTTCAGTGAACTCTGATCTAGGTTGAATTAATTTAAAAATAATTCACAAGTTTTAGAAGTTACACAGTCTTTTGTTCTGCCAAGTACAAGCACTGTCTTATATTTTACATAGCTGTGCAGTTTCTCATGCACAATTAGACTTAGCATTATTGCTGCAAAACACCCCCTTCCAGGTGGTTTTGTATAAACCTACCCCATATATTATATCTACTGAATAAACATTTTCCAAGAAAATTTAATTTTATATTGTTCATAACACCTAGAAGCAAATTGTCAGGAGAATACTGGCTAATGTTGAATAACTGAACTCTTTGCTGACATTAGCTAGGGCTGTTTCTTTTCCAAATCAAGTCTTATTTTTGCCTTTTCTATCATGGCCTCATGTTTCTGTTAACTTCAGAATCATCTGTTCACCTCATTTTTTATGGACCAGTGTTCTTAAGTTTTTTGCTGACTATTTCAAAAGAAGAAAGGTACTTGGCAAATTTTGGGGTAAAGCAAACTAAAAGCATTAAAAAACAGTCAATGCAAAGAGACACCTGCAAGACAGCAAGTCAAGTTGTATCTTTTAAAGAAACAGAATCAAACAGAATGTATTAACAAATCCTAAAAAAGAAAAAAAAATTGAAGTACTAACCATGATTTATTTCGTTTTCTTCTTCATCCATTGGATTGATATGTGTTCTAGGCCAATACTCCAGAAGTGCTTGTAGCAGAAGCCCTCCAAGGTTTACTGTCAACACACAGCAAGGTAGAACTCCAGTTACACAAAAACTTTTGCCACTCTAATATTCTACATTTGACCCACAGGTTAAAACTTTCCCAGAAGTTTGAGCAGTTCTGTTCCCAAACAAACTATGTAAGGGCACAGAAATCTCCTTATCTCAGAGCTGTAAGTCAGCTCTTCAGAAAAAGCTGATTTTAGAATCACTGATACTGGATCACTCACGTGCTATAACATTCTCTAGAATAGGTAATAGTTCCAAATTTAGGAATGTTACTTTTACCCTTTTGATTCTTGAGGTTTTAAAACCAAGTTAAATAGAAAACCTGAACATGACTGAAATGTTTCTAAAAAAAGCAAATATTCTTTCTGGAGAATTCTCTGCAGAATTTAGCCTCAGGAAAATAAGCTCTAAAATCCAACCAGCTACTGACATATGTGTCACTGGAATACTTTCAGACATAAATACTGGAATTTATTCTACTTGTTTGTCTCAACAAAACACATTTTGGTAACGACTGCTAAATCCAGATCCTTTGCTGAAACCCAGGCTGCAAAGCAGTCACTTTCATCCAAAGTAATTGTCAACATCTGTTGGAAAAAGACCACCAGGAAAAGCAATGCAATAGTTGCTTTGTATTCAACAAGTCTATAAATTTATTTTGCTCATACTTAGCTGAGAATACAAACCAAAGAATTTCTAAATACATGAATGCACACTTTGTTCATGAAACATTCCTATTTGGTATTGTTACCTTTATACTGGCCATACCATGGGAAAAAAAAAACCCCACACAAATGAAACCAAAACCCAAAACAATCTGTTCCTCAGATTATTAAGGACTGAGGTAAAAATTACCGTTTGGCTTAAAAAAAAATAAAAAAATCTAGCCCATCAGATATATGATGTTTGATATATGCCACACTAAAACCTTTGTGGACAGTGTATGAAAATCTATGAAATGTGACATTGGAACAACAGATGTAAGAGTTGTATCTCACCCCAGTTTTCAAGTCTACTGAGAACCAGTTTGGCACATACACCATTTTAAATCTCTTCTTAATTTCTTCTTCAAAATCTACTTTCCCAAGGTCTTCAACTTTACATGCCTGTACACCAAAACAAATATAAAAATTTTTAGATTCTGAGTATTGAGTCCTACCAACAGCTCAAATCTTTTACTTGACTTTCATCTACACTTGAAATGATTATGACTTATCATTTCTTCACAAGTACTGTTATACAGAAACACACAAGTTAAAGATTCCAATTTTTCAAGTTCCCCCCATCACTATCAATATTGCAGTGAAACTTTCCAGCAAACACCAATGTTTGCTGTTACAGATGTAGTAGCAAATTCAGCTCAACATCAATACCCAGCCTCATGTCTGAAAAAGATGCAGAAAAGCTCAAAAATACCCCCTCCTCTTTCAAAAAGCAATTTGGATTATGTCTTGGGACAGAAAGATTTAATTTCTACCATAGGAGTCTCACACAGTAAATATAATATATATAAAAAGAAGGTAGAAAACAATTAATCATCCAACAGTAGATGTTTAATCTGAAATCATATACTTACCTTCAAGACATCCCAGTATGCCACATTATTATTTGTGTCTTTGGTTAATATGTGCCTCTTGTCATTAAGAATGTGGCACTGAATAATACTAGCACCCCCTAGCAAACAAACAAGAATTAAGGTCACTACAGTGAATTTTTTTTTCCCCTAGTATAACATTATATTAAGCTTTACAACATGACGTGTGATTGTTTTTTGTTTTCACTATTTTATGTAAGAGTTGGATATTACTAAGGTTTAAACACTATTTTAACTGTAACTAGCACTAGCTATATGATAACCATTTGTTTTGGTTGAAATCCTAAGTATTAAGTACCTAAAAAACTTGAGCCTGTCTTAAGGATCTTCCATTTCTGTTAATGACAACAGATTTTAGAAGGTACTCTAGAAAACAGCTCTTTACCTTTTATAACTTGATCAGGCTGTGTACATAGGGGTGGTATAGGATTGGTACAATCATTATCATAGTCTCCAGATGATCTAAAATTATGAATTCCCTTCAAAGTCTAAAGAAAGAAACAAAATAATGACCCATTCAGAATAATCTATAAACTTTGCTTTTATCTGTAACAACTGCCAGTTCATGCTGCTATTTAGTGTTGAGTGCCAACTGAGATAATTTATTTCTCAAACCAGCACGACAATAGAGCAACGGAAGTAATTCAAAACTTAATGTCTTTTGATCAATTTCATCACTGGCATTTTACATTTTTTAAAAGAGAGCTTAAAGATCATAACGAGTCACAGTCAAATTGCAAGCAACAGTCCAACAGTTCCCAAACCAAGACTGCAAATGTCATGACTACTTAATTGAATGCATAGTATAAAATACATCACTTACCCATTTATTCACAGAGGATTTAGTTGTTGCAACCCAAAGAGCTGGAGGAGGATCAGCTGATCTATCAAGTTCCATCTAAATAATGAAACCACAGATACTTTCAGGAACACTTAACCTAATTTTCCTTTGTTTGATTAATATTTGCTCTGGGCAGACCTACTCCCACATTTGGATGGATCTCAGAAACAGCACTACTTTCAGCTTACTGAGGAGATACTAAGTTTAAAGGAAAAGTAACTGAGATACACTTTTTGAAGCTCCAGAAAAATGGTTTCATATATGCAGCAAATAAATTCTGGTCACGGGCAATAGTAGATGCAATGTGCCTCAACAACAAGTATTTAAGTTATGATTCCAGCATGATGCAATCCTCTCAATGCACAGTTTGATAAGTACAATGTTTTCTGAATTAATTTGCCTTCAAATACTTCACGTGGTTAGAAAGAGAATGCAAGAAGTTCTGTACCAATAAAAAAAAGCAGAACTTTGTATATTTGGCTTTGCTGTTACATTTCTTGGACACCAAATCACCGTAGCTAAGTTCAGTTGCACACTTGTTACACACCTATGTGTTCCAAGGTTCTGTCATCTGGAGTTACAGAGAGCCAGAACATTCCCCAAAGCAGACTTTTCAGAAGACTCAAACATGTGCTTGCAGTTTTCTCCAGTTCAGGCCATGTCATGTTTAGGTGTTCAAAAAACCTACAGTAAGTTTTATTCCAGGTTCCCATGAGCAGATAACATGTTCTAACAGTCCTGTGCATACATGTTGCTATTAAGAAACATGAACTTTTGTCTAAAGACTTGGCAATTCCAGTTTAGTTTCTTAAAACCATACTAGAGTCTGGTAAAAACAACTTTTCATGTTTGACTCATACTCAGTTTCAGTAACACTTGAATTTACATATTTTAGGTAGCTGCTGGGCATTTATCTTCTTCAAACAACTATATTTCAGGTGTAGTATAGGAGACAAAGCTAATATCCTGAAGATGTGGTGTATTAAACACATTCTTCTATCCCTTCTACCCTAAGCCACTATCTCATTAGACACCATGCAATACAATTAAACTTTTATACTGTCATTCCAGTCTGACTGAGTGGAATAAGTTGCCCAGAGGGGTTGTGAAGTCTCCATTGTCTGAGATATTCAAAAGCATCTGAACCCAGCTGTAGATGGCCCTCCTCAAGCAAGGATACTGGTCCAGATGACCTCCAAAAGTCCCTTTTTGCCCTCAACCAGCCTGTGATTCTTTGAGTTGAAATTAAATACCTTAAGAACTGGTGCCTTTTCTTCACAGATAAGCACACGGATATCGGGATTTCGTAAATCTGTACAATAAATCTTCCTGTCTCTTCCTCCTGAATAAACATGAGTGAAGGCTTCATTGACCTGAAGAGCCCAAACTCCTTCATCATGGACTCGGTAGGTGGCTATGCACCTCTGCTGCCCAAGGGACCACAGGCGGATGGTCCCATCAGAGCTGCCTGAAAGACACTGAGCAACAACCACCACATTTCAATCAAGCAGGTATTTAAGTCCTCTAAAAATATTTTTACCATAAAGAGCTTTCATCATTCTTGTGAAATGGTTGCATTTTTCCATTAAGACAGTGCTAAATGAAGACTGGCAGTTAACTCCACAATTTCCAGACATTTTATGTAAACCACCCCCTCTATACCTAGATGGACCTGTAATCAAACAGAGCTTTCACCAGCTTCCCTCCCTTCATCACCAAGGATCTGCAGAATACTTGTTAAGCTATTTCCAGTGATCTATGACACGAAATAATAATTCTGAAAAAGACTAATGACATTACTGAGTTCTGTAAAATGCCCTTGTCTCAAGCTAAAGCACAAACCTGGGTGCCATCTCTGTTCAACAGCAAAGCTTTTACGTTGTCCGTGTGCCCTTTGAGTTTCATTAGTTTTGCACAAGTTCTCGGATCCCACACCCTTAGAACCTGTAAAAACAGACATTGGATAACTGCCATCAGCATCATTCTTCCCAGCAGTGCATTTTCTCAACAGAAAAATCAAACCCTTCAGAATAAACTGACCCTTATTCCAATCATGCAGACATCTGTCACCAAAAATATACTTCATTAGAACAAGATAGACATAACTAGATCTTATGCATCCCTAATAAGATGTGATTTTCTTTGCTTGATTTTAATTTCATTTGTTCTGTTTTTTTCTGTCTTCTGAAGAAATTAAAGAGTGAAAGTGACAGGAAAGAGGACAGTGTGATGTGAGTTAAAAAAAAAAAAGAGAAAGATTCAAAGAATCCTCTCAGATGCTTCACTGATGTATCCTATTTTCATAGTTACACTAACTTGGAAATAAAATTCTCTCAAGGTTAGAGTAGGTAATAAACAACTTGCAGGGGACTTGCAGGGAGTTTTGCCTTACTTTACAATATGGAGCATGGGCAACTTCTTGGGAACACTTCATTAGCTCACTTCATTTCCCATCTCCTGCAGGGGTCTTAAATTGCTGGCACCACTTCTTGCTTACTTGTGCAGCTGCTTCAGTTTTTGTGACCATCTGACTAGTATATCCCCAAAATCAGAGTTCTTGTGGTGAAATATGATGTCTTGATAGAGAGATCTGACTGTCTCTGTATTAAAGCTATATGGATATATACACATCTTGAGACTGAGGCAGGTATTTCTATCCTACACTTGCACTCCCACCTAAATGAAGGGTCTGCCCTCATTATTGAAAACAGAAAAACTGCTACAGACATGACATTGAAAATTAATAGACTTATCTCTTTATACTAAACTTTGAACAGAAGTGGAATGAGCCTTACTTGATCTTTGCTTACCTTTTCAGTGGACCCTGATACAATAACTGTTCCCATTTGATTCATTGCAAGGCTGTAGATAGAGTCTTTGTTCCCACTCAGGGATGAAGCTATTTCAAAATAAAATTTTATTTTAAAATAAAATAAAATTTACATTTTTCAATTTGAATTCTCTCATTTGAAAAACATAACCTAAAATAACATTTTTGAGCAAATAATTATTTTAAATACCCTTTGTAAAAAAAAAAAAAAAAAAAAAAAAAAAAAGACAGTAATGAACATATTGCTAGGAAAACTCTATCCTACTTCTTAATTTGCTGCTGCATAAAAACCAAGTAAACCCTCAGACTTATGGTCATTACAGTCCTTTGCCCTTTTGGCACCACAATTCAGTGCCAGGGCCATTGGGGTGCTCTTGCTCTTCAGAACTACTTTATTAGAGAATGATACTTCTATGTGATCTTATACAGAGAGTTTGGATGTAAGCACTGGGATTTTTTTCCCACCTGAGTAGCAGTAAAATCCTACATTATATAATAATGGCTGTTACTTCAAAGAGATCTTACTGCAGTTACACAGCAGTGTTGAATTATGTTACTTGAGCAGGGATGCTACCTTTCTGTATGGGAAAACCATATGGCAGCTCCTCTCCTTAGCACCACTACTACCATCAGAGTTGAGGAATTCTGCACCATCTGTCCCAATCTACTTTTGGACAGATTAAGGGAACAGTCCCTCAAGTGGGAAAAAGAGACACAGTAAATGAAAATCACCTATTCAGAGAGCACCATCAGGCATTTCATCAAGTCTCAAAACCACATGAGCTGAGAATAGCAACAAACTGTATTGCCAGCAAAAATGTGGAACTTTATATAAGGATTTATGTATATTATGGAAATGAGTTTCTAACACAGTATTTGTGACCCAGTATCATAAACATTTTGTCACAGTGAAGAATTATGCAGTGAAGAATTATGCAGCTTGACTTCAGGGTGCTCTTCACCACTAGCTATGGCTTTTCAAAAGTAAACTTAGAAATTAGATCTATTATTCACAGTCAAAATAAAGTGATGGTCTACCACTGTCCCCAGATATTAGTTGAAAATAAAGATGAGAACTGAAAACTCTTGAAGGTTACTACACTGTTCAACAACCATGATAATTTATGAAAGGATAGTGGCCAGAGTTGTCCCAAGCTGGAGATCAGGAATGTAAGAGAATCTCAGGAGAACAGAAGCAAAGTTATGTAAGAACAAAAGGAAAGCTCAACTACACCCCCTTCTGGAAGGGACTACCTCTCAAAAGCAGTATCTGTCCACTTAATTTAAATTATGGCTATCCTGCCCTTGGAGACTCTTTAAAAACAGGGTTCCTTTTAATGCTGGCTTGTGTACATTGCTCCCCTGTAATCACACAGGAAATTAATGCATAAGAACATTCTCCATTTGCATTCTGAGAAATCAATATTGTTTGAAAGGAATAAAAATCCAGCTTCTTTAAAGACATATACCATGTTCTTCCCACCAGAAACACTGTTAGTTGGGAGCACTGCAAAGAAAGAAAAACAATGCCCTCACTTCCTCTTCCTCCCCCTTATGAAGCATCACAGTTTCAATTCTAGAACTGCAAATTTACTTCTGTTACTTTAGAGGTGATGCCTCTAATTCTGTTTGATCTTGGGCTCAAAAACAGCACCAGCCCCAGTCTCCCTGTCTCCCAGTGATGATTCACTTGATTCATTCAGGTTCTGTATTACTGTTGCAATGTTCAAGAAGCACTTTTTTTTTTTTTCTTTCCTTTTCTTTTCCTTTTTCTTTTTCCACCCAAACCCAAATTTACTTTCCTTCAAAAACTCCCTGTTCAACCAGAAGACAGCATAACAATAAGATACAGTAATTCTACTTGCATTGAAAGAAAACTTCTAGGAAATACAAGGTAAGTCTATTCAGTCATGTGCAGTCCCCAGTACTATCCTGCAGTCCAACAGAGCTCAGTAGAAGTCATCTCTTCTGAAGGCTACAGAGACATGCTAGCATGAGGCTTCACTTAAATTTAAAAGTCCTGTACAACACTTGATGCCTGCCTCTTATTTACAGAATCATATATTCCTGAATTTTCTTTAAAGTCTGTTGTGCCAATTCCAATTTGTATTTCTGAAGCTTTTTCTTGAGTCATTCCTAACCTAGCAATGAGGAAGCTAGTAGCCTAATTTAGAAAAAACAGTTGTAGCAGTGTAGCAAGATGGTATGTTCTTTCTTAATGCATGCACCCGAGACTCTGCTACTGCTGAAACATGTATCAAACAGGAAGTAAAAAATGAAAGAGATCAGTCTCTTTGAACACTATTTTCCTGACCGACCTACAAGCAGCAAAACACAGCAGTCAAACTGGATCTCTTTCTGAAAAGATACATTGTAATACAGGCAATAAAAATCTGGATGATGATGAACAAGATTTCTATTATCCACTCAGTCAATTAAATCTAACTGAACTTGCCAACAGGTGTCATACTCCCCAGAAGACAAACTTAACAAGCTCTGTCTTGACTATTCTAAGCAAGCAGGGCTAGAATTGCTCTAGGGGGAAAAGACCTCATAATTTATTGTAATGTTACTGGGACAGAGATGCAGGACAGATCACTTCTTAAAATGAAATTATGACATTAGAGATTAACACTGGTAAGTAGAACCTATGGACAATTTCCCCTAGCACTCCAATATGTAACTAGGGAGTTAGATCTCACCAGTATGTATCCTTGCATGTAATTAGTGCTCAGTATTACCTTCCATGTCCGTTTATCTAAATTTATCTGGTAACTTTGTTTTTCTGACAGATAGCTTTGATAAATGTATCAGGTTCTACTTCAGGAGTTGTCCTGCATTTTTTACAGCTTCTATAGAAACAAAACCCCAACTGAATTATAACATAGAAAAAAATGTACTGACAAACAGCCTAAGGGAAAATTAATATAACAGGTGTGTTGTGAAGCAAAGAGCTCCCAAACCTAGAGCTCTGTCCACTTTCAGCGAACACCAGCACAATACATTTTAGGAGAAAATGTTCAGAGACCTCCCCTCTATTCCAATTGCTGTGACTTTGGCTGCTCTGTATTCAGGTGTTACATAATGAAACTGAATACCTGTTAATTCCACCTTAACATTTCTTGCACATTCTTTATGTATACATAGAAACTGGTATCTACAGTCTTAAATTGATCTCACAGATTATGCTATTCAACAAAATGCATTGTGTTTTGCCTTCCCTCCCTAGGTACCTACTTGTTACGGTGTTATTTGAGGCAGTCAGTGCTGTCAGGGTGTTCACATCCCAGAGGAATATCTGTCTGTCCAGCCCAGCAGATGCTACCAGTTCTTTATCTTTTGCATATGCTAAGGCTTTCACATAATCCTACAATAAAGTAAATACAAAACCATCAATCAACATTATTATCCATCTGAAGTCTACATGTTAATATTTAGAAGACTGTCAATGAGAACATGAAGTATTTACAGATGGTTTTCACCTTATGTGTCCGTAGTGTTGACATGCAAAATCCCTTATGTGCATTCCACACTTTAACAGTAGTGTCTGAAGAAGCAGATATCACTGAATTGGAAAGAATAAAGAGTAAACTTAAATGAACTGCATATTACTGTAGAGAATATCTGTACTACTCATCAATTTTCTTCTCAAAAAGATTAAAAGCATGATACCTAAACACATCTTTCAGTAAAACACCTGTTTGTGTTAATTAGCAAATTTACAATACACATCACAGAAATTCATCTTTAACACAAAAAGATGTAAAATAATGAATATTCTGAAATAGTTAATATACTTCATATACACCATTTCTAAATACTGTACTTTTCAAACCTTTAAGTACTTACATGTTTTACCATTGCAGCAGAGCACAATATCATTCACCCAATCTGTGTGATGTTCCATAGATGCTATATAAGGGTCTTGCTGTAAATTAAGAAAACAAAAATTGTAAGATCCCCTCACAAATTGAAAATATGGTGACTATCAGGTCCTGTTGTGCCTTTCTTCAGCCTTCAAATAGATCACAAGTTGCCTAATGCAGTGCTGCTTGGAGTCACTATTCCAGAATTTTATGTGAAAGAACTATGCAGCTATGAAAGGTATCAACAATTAGATTTCAGTGGAACTCCTATATATTTTAAACTACATATTTTAAAATTTAATTTTGTGGATAATTTCACCTTGAAGTGTTTGGTTTTGTATCACAGAAAAACAGGCACTGCCAAGCTAATGTTTTTCATTTATGGGACTGGACTTGTTCTGCTAGGAAGAGAAGCAGAACAAACAAAATACAATGAGGTCTCAGGATCTCTCCAAGTTATGCACTTCATGAGGTTTTACATTCTGCACTTTTCACATGGAAGCAATGGTTTCCAGTGATCTGCTCAAGTTCCTAACACTGGCCTTTTGTTCAGTGGGACCCATACATCAGTATAAACTGGGGGAAATGCACCTGGAAAGCAGCTTGGTAGAAAAGGACCTGGGGGTCCTGTTAGACACCAAGATGAAGACAAGCCAGAAATGTGCCTCTGGTACCCTGAGCTGCATTATGCAAAGCATGGGCAGCAGGTCAAGAGAAGGGATATTTCTCCTCTACTCAGCACTAAGGGGGGGCACATCTGGAACAGTGAGTCCATGCCTGGGCTCCCCAGTACAAGAGAGACATGGAAATACCAGAGAAAGTCCAGTGAATCGCCATGAAAATGACTAGGGGCCTGGACCAATGCATATGAATACCTGAAGGTATGAAAAAAAGAGTTGGGGTCTTCTCAGTGGTGGCCAGAGGCAGGAATAGGGGCCATGGGCACAAACTGAAACACAGGTGGCTCCCTCTGAACACCAGGAAACAATTTTCACTGTGAAGGTTCCTGAGCACTGGCACAGGTTGCCCAGGGAGGTTGTGGAGTCTCCATCTTTGAAGATACTCAAAAGCCACCTGGAAGTGCTCCTGGGAAATGAGCTCTGGGTGGCCCTGCTTGAGTAGGGGGTTGGACCAGATGACAACCAGACCTCCAACCCTAAATGTTCTGTGATTGTGACCACTAATTTCACTTTCTCTCCTCAACACATTTGGTTGGTGAAATAAGCAGGTTAACAGGATCTTATCACTATGTCCTTTTTTCCTTCAGAGGAAGGATAATAAAGGGGAGATGACTTAGGATTCTCCCAAAATATTAGAATATACAAAATCCTCATTGACTAAAGTTAATGATCCATCAGAATGTACATTCATAACTAACAGAACATACACAATTGAAGTGACTGTACCTATGCCCCCTTTATCACTGGAAATGGCATCATTCTATATTTAACTTTTTTTTCTTTCAGCTGTGATGAGTTCTTCAGAGGATCAGCCTAAATGCAGATTTGTAAAATCCCACCTATTTTGTAACAATAATCACAGCATCCAAATTATTCACCCAAATGATTGGCAGCTGTAAAAAGAGAGTATCCTATGTATACATGTAGGCAGCTTACTAGCATGGTAACTTGGAAAAAAGTAGGTTTGGGAATCCTTCATAGGAATCCTCTCATCTTACCTTGTGCTGACTGACACTCCATATCCTTATAATAGAGTCTCGGCCTGCTGTGAAGAGTCTATTTAGTGCTGGATCCAGCTGAAGTGCATTTACCCCATTCCGATTGTATTTCTCCACTTCATCCCTAATCACATAGGAGACCTAAAATACATTTACACAGATCTGATTAAGGTACCAAGATTGACTTGGCTGTAAAATGCTAACATCTAATTTCATCTTTGTGAGGTTCTCAGGGAGAAAATATTAAGTGCTTCAGGAGTATTAAATAAGCCTGCTAGTTTGAGAGTAACCAACACCACCTCAGTCTTTTCAGCCTTGAAAATGGGGAAAAAACCACAGAGAAGATATGAGCAGGGCTGAAACTGGAGTCCACAGGATTATTTAATCTTTACAGTTCAGGCTTAGACTCAGAGAATCCTTAGTTCAATTCCCTGCTCTGTGAAGACATTCTGGGTGATCTTAGAGAATGCACTGAGTTGATGTCTCAATTTCTAACCAGGTTTCTGTGGTTGGGATAACAACATTTCCCAGGCTCACAAAGGAGAGGATATTGTCACTAAGGATTACAAAGCTCTGAAGGACTACAGACACAAACCTGAGATACCTATTTTAGGTATCACTACTATTTTGAAAACAATTTTTTGAAACAACCAACTTTGTAATATACTAAGGACAAATATTTGCCACTCTTTCAGATAAATTACTCCTTTCATTCCTTCTGTATTTGACAGTACTGTGTGTATAGTTTATTTCATCATTTTGCTCAGAAGCACTAAAAGCAGATTTGAAGAGACATACTGCAAAGACTACAGTATCTTCCATTATCACTGATCAGTAAACATGACCATAAGGCACTGCAGCTTCTTCAGAACTACCCCATTCACACTCTGCTGCATCTCTCCTGATCACAGGGTTTGCAAAAGTTTCTGCTTTATTATCACTAAAGCTCCCACACATAATGAAGAGGAAGCTGGCAGCTATGCTCCTTCCCAGATTCTGTAAAATATAATCAGAACTATGTATAATTTTAGGCTTGGTATAATCCCATCTGCCCACAGCAGGAATCAATTGGATACATAAGTACCAGTGTTTTGAAAAGCTTTCAAGGAGTAGTCTGGGGCTAGAGATCTGAAGGTAATTTTTCACTCCAGTAACTGCATTAGAGAAGCATAAAGAAAATATTTTCCAGATCAGATCTCAGTTACACAAAATAAAACCAACAAATTAAACATACAATTTAGTGAACCTTATAACTGAAAAAACATTTTGCAGCATCTCAAATTCTACACCACAAGAACTGACAGGTCCATTTGGTGAAGGAGGGCAACACCTCAAATGAATTATCCCACCCCAGAGCAACACAGTAAGAAAACTGATCCTTCTAGAAAGCACCAGCCCAGTCCTACTGTGCATTTTAGAAACAGCTGCAACAGCTCTACAGACCACCAGTGGAGGACCAGCTTCCTGAATCCTTTTGCCCTAATACTCTCCATTACCATCCCACAAGTCAATTTACTGCATTTATTATCTTATATCCCAATGCTCTTAAAGCAATTCCTGCTCAGTCTTTATTAGCCACTCACAGTCCTTGTAGACTCTCAGCTCTTCCACAGTTTCAATTTGTCTCCTAATTTCCAACTCTCAGCTTCCCTCACTCATTCCAGGCTCATCCATAACATTCTTGTTATCCACACTCAACTCTCCACCCACCTAGACACAGCTTCAGAGACATTACTGAGAGAAGAAATTGTCAACCACACATTATGTTGTTTGTTATTTGGTTTTTGTATGTGCAGCTCTACACCTGGGTTTGATCCTATCACCTCTACATTGCTACAAGATCCTTACAGACTACTTGAGTAAAAGAATGTTATAAAGTAAAGGTTTAATGTGACACAAAACAAAAGGCAGAAGGATGGCCATCAAACCCACAGTTTTCAAACTCCTTGAATAAAGCCAATTAAAATATTCAGTTACAAAATACTAAGTATGAGCAGAAAATACCCCAAATTAATGGAATTCAAAACCTAAAGGCCAGCAGATCAAATGTGGTGTTAGCTACTAAGGAGAACAATCTCTTCCCAACATACAGTGACAGACTCAAGATCAGCAGGGGCCCTTCAGTTCTTGCTTCTCCAAGCTGCTAGCAGGATATTTTTTGACAAATCCTCAGTGTTAGAATTTGTTCCTCTTCTTTCAGTCACCCCCCCTTGATTTGTTGTATAGTATAGAGCTCTTTATTCTTCTCATAAATAAGACTGTCAGACTATGTTAGTCACCTAAGTATTTTAAGGAGCTTTTTTGCTCATCAAAATGTTACTTTTTTAATTTACAGGAGTTCAAGTAAAGAACAGCAATAAATAACTATTTTTAAAATGCAAAGAAGCAAATGTCAGCTTACTCGAGTAAATAAGGTACTTTTCATACCTAACTCTTACGTTCATGGGCCTGCAAAAGCTGAGAGCTGTATTCCTATGTTGATCATAACAGATTTAAAGTAATTTCATAATTTCTGAAAATGCAACAGGCAAAATATTTTCTTGCTAAAGAAAGTTACTAAATATTGTTCTTAATACAGAAATGAGCACTGGAAAAAGCCCTCAGAGATTAGATGTGGTAAAATAATTTCTATTATGGAATTTGTCTAACTATTTAACATCCACCTGGAAGACCTTGAAGCCATGGCTGTCAGCTCAACTGGGCATTTCTTCTTCCATCAGTCAAAGACACGACTGGGGAAGACTGACAACCATTTCCCAGTACCACCAGTACTGAAATACTCAGCTGAAGGTGAACTTTAATTGAGCCTTTATTCTTTGTCATAATTTCCACACCTTAATTTAGTCAAACACCTCCTGGCAAGTATTGTTTATATTTCAAGAGAACTGAGGCATAGAGAAGAATCAAGATTCTTTCAGGGTTACTGAGTCTGTGGTAGATGTAAGAGCAAACGATAGGTCTTGGTACCAGTTTAGCATTAAACATTATCCTTCTTTCTTCAGTGAGAAACCTGACAAAGCAAATCTACTGTAACAACTGAATTTGAAAAAACCAAAATCTTATTTCTTACTGTTCCTTTTTTTGTGTGTGTAAGTAAACAGCTTGGACGGAAGAAAAAAAATGGCAAAATGACAATATAAGAGCTTGACCTAAATTACCCAGCAGTGCCTGCTGCTGTTCACAGCATTCAACCAGTTACTCTTGCCTCTCCTCTGAATTATAATTCTAATACATTTTACTTTCCACCCACAGAAGGAACAGTATACCTTCCCTGATTAACTGCCTTAAAAATTTAAGATACAAGAGTAAGAAGGAAAATAAATCCCTATTGTATAAGAACAGGTAACAATAATTTTCTGCACATGATGGTAAGAAACTGACAGCCATGTTTCAAAGATAAAGGTGATTCTAAACCCAACTAAGCATATGCTCTTTAAAATTATTTATATATTTATTTTAAAATTGCTAATACTAAAAGCACAAGGGGAGAAAATTGAGATGAAAGAAAATTATTTTGAGGTCAGCAAGTTTATTGGATACCAGACTAACATTTCAAATGAATCCTGCTATTTCAGCAGTCAGGTAAGGAAAAGACAAGCCACTTTTCATGAACAGAACATGAATGGAAAGTGATAACTATGGCACAAAAACAGGCTCCCCAAGTCCCACTGGATGCTTATGGACATCCCAGTAACTGTCAGTTGCTTGCATCAGAAATAGTTAATAAATTTACTTTATCATCCAAAATAGAAGATGTTAAATGGTCCACTCTTGCAAATCATTCGAATTACAATAAATATCTTTTATACTAAAAAAACCCTTTAGAACAAGACCTACAGATTATGTGGTTGAACTAAAAATAACCTCACAAGACATTTGCTGTATATCATATGGAACCTTTTAGAAAGAGAGTTGTAACACCAGAAGCATCCAGGCTTGTATTCAGAGATATTAACTACTTAATAACATGGAGACAAATGAGGGGTCCCTAAAATCTATTGGAAGAATGTTGAAATGCCACTTAACACAGGGAACTTAACATGGGTCTATCAAAGCAGCAGCAGGTTGATTTAAAAGACTTGACACTTGTGTAAGAGTGGTGGACAGCAAGCAAATTCACTAAACCCAGAAGTTCACTAGGTTAAACAGAGGAAGACTGCTGATAATCCACATTCCTATTTTGGGGAAAAAAGGTCAGAAATTGTTTTTTTGTTTTGTTTATTTCTCAAAATCTGAGTGTTACTGGGTAAAAAAAAATGTAAGCTCTATTAGGAAATATAATAACTATATAAACACATATAGAAACATAAAGCATGAGTCTCTGATTCTCTGCACACACACCTAAGCAATGTAAAAGCAAGAGGCTTCAGAGCAGGAAGAAACTGCTCTGAAAAAATCCAACAGCAGCACACACATCCTTATTGCTCCAGATAAGGTTCTGTGCTCTGCCTGGAAAGAGCTGTAAAAGTCCCCAGGACATTTATGACTCTTGGCACCAGATGGCATTCCCTGCAAGCCTGGAAGACCAAGAGGACATCACAGCTCCCTGCACTGCATTGATCCACAAAGTCAGCAGCAAACCACAAAGAGAGTGATGAGTGAGGCAGAGCACTGTTGTTTTAGTGCCATGAAGGTCTGGGAGGGGCAAGATTTGTGGGATAAAAAGATCTTTTAATAATGACCAAGGCCTTTTAGGTTTATGCTGCTGCAGCTTTCATAAGCTCCCACAACGAGTAAGAATCTTTCACTGCAGCAGTACACAGATGTTACAAGGAGATGGATCCTCATTACAAAGAATTCATGGGATTCAGTACCCTAAATGGATCAGAATTAATATTTTTTATGACTAAAAGCTCCAGAGATAAAGTTACTGTCAACAAATACATTTTAGCCCACAAGGCCAAGTGAGTTTCTTACAAATTCTATGATGTGTCTCCTTCCTGAGGAGTGCATCAGCTGATCTGACACCTTGCAACCCATGCCACATTACATCCCTTCTTACAGACTTTATCTAAACAGATGACTACAATTTGGTTTTAAAAATCCCATCACACCCTCATGTTGGAAGAGATAGTGAACAGCCAAGCTCTGGTGGCAGCCATTACCTATTTGTAAGTAGAGAAAAAATCCAGACACAAATGCTATTGAGAGCAATCAAAAACCTGGTATTTCTCACAATCACTGGAAGGATTCCATGAGCTCTGGCATGAATTGCATCAAAAAGGGACAGAAGCAGCAGTCAGCCACCAAGAAAAAACAAATTTTAAAAATAATCCACTGCCTTTGTATCTTGGTAGAACAGATGAATCCCTTAAAATAAGATTTTAAATGAAGCATATATTGATACTTGAATTTTTATCAGGTACTCCAAGCCCTAGAATACATGTAAAGAAAGGCATGAAAAAGTTAATTGTATCCTTATAAAATGGAATCAAGTTACTGGCTATATGTTTCCTTAAGTATTATGTATAAAATAAATATATTTTATAAATATATTTTATATGTTTACTATATATATAATAAAAATGAGATTTATATGACACCAAACAAATTCTGGCCTAAAAAATCTACTGCTTGTTTAATAAGTGATACTATTAAAAAATTCAGTAGTAGAAATTTTTTGAAATATAAAGGTTTGTTTCACTTGTACTTGCTGTCAGAATGCAGCATGAGTTCATAAATATGGCAGTCAGTGAAACAGATCACCTTATTCTGTACAGGACCTAAGGACAGAAATGAGCCCAAATGCAATCAACAATTTTATAATAACAGAGCTGATCCAAATAACTTATGGCAAAATCCCTCTGTTCTGTCAATAGTCCTGGAGTGGAGGGGTGAATTTATTCTGGCCAGGCAGGTTTGGGGCAGCAGATAAAATGCAGTCCCTCTAGAGTCTCCTGCTGAAAAGCAGCTTCATATTGAATTAATTCACAGTATGATCTCCAACAGCTACAGAATATCAGCACTCAGACCACCCTACCACCCCAGGCTTCATGCCTGCATAAGCTTCAGGAACACCAAGAGCCTGTCACTGGGTATTTCAAATGCCTGACTGACATTTAAATAATTAAATTTCTTCCCTCTTTTTTTTTTTTTTAATGCATGGAATTGATTTTGAGATCTGAACCACCTATTATAAACATACAATTACATGCAGAAGCACTGACTGCTGTGGATAGTTCTGCTCACCAGCAAAACAGGTGCATCCAAGATAATAATAGTTCCACTTCCCATAAACTTCCATCAGCTCTCCTGTCATGCAAGCAATTGAGTTCCTCCATGCCCAAGAGTTACTTTTTTTTAAGAGCTTCTCCCCCAGCCTCATGTTTTTAGGAGAAATTTCTCCCCCTCTCACTCTCTCTAAACCTGCAGCAGTACCCTAAATGCTCAGCCATTGGGAAGGAAAATAAAATATTAGTGGTTTTAGCCTTGCCTCAGCAGCTGATGGTTACAACAGCCACTCAGAATTCCATGGCATGAAAAAACCCTGTCTCTAACCCAGCAGGTGAAATAATGAGTGCAGGAAAATCCCTAGCTTCTACTCAAGGCTGTATATATGCTTCTAATCTAACCAAGGTCACCCTTTGTATTTCTAAACTCATGGTGTCCTGACTGAAGCACAGATGAGTGTACCAGTACCTGAAGTGAAAAAAAGAAAACATGAAATGCAATGGAAGTGGAAAAAAATATGAACCAGCACACCACCTGCTTGTAAATACAAGTTTTTGAGCAAAGCAACAACTGGAAAAGGAATGTTATTATAGAAAAGGGAACAATGTAGTCTTTGATGCACGCTGCAGGGAAATGATGCTACATGAAGTTGGCTACATCAAAGAAATATCTTGTTATCAAAACATCCTGCTTAGGAGAGGAAGCTGCAAAAACTTGTTTAAGGCACAGGCAACAAAGTCAATGTAGGGAGGTTATAATTTGAATTCTTTGTATTTTAAAAACTGTCAAAGAGTCTTTTCAGAAGGGCAAAGGAACTGTTTATGCAGTACTACTGACTGAGTGCTTACCTTAATTGTGAAATACACTAAAGGCAATAAAGAAGTGCACACTTCCTCCGTGTGACAAAACACAGAAGAAACATTCAAAACCCAAACCTATCACTGTTTGGAAGGTCCCCACTGCTATTTCAGGCTTAATCAATATCTCTCCTGATCGAAGTGTACAGATACAGCTGAAACTCGCACTTCCCACTAGAGGCAGCAACTTGGCACATTGATAAAGTATTGAACCTTCTCCACAGGGAGAGCTGTAAAAACGCTTAAAGTGCTGGCAGTATCATGAACAAAAATAAAGCAAGTTGAGAACCATCATGAAGCTATTTTCACGACTTTACTATAAAGAATCATGACTTACACAGATTTCACTAATTCCAGTCTCCACCGAGGCTACGAGCAGACCCGTACCTCCCTTTTAGAGACGCTGACCGGAGCGGGAAGGAACAGTTCAGCTCTTCCTCTCCCGGGCTCGGAAGCCTGACCCGGTTCGGCAGCGAGCAGCAACTCCTTTCCCCCCACCCCCCTCCCTCCCTCGGTCGGCCAGCCCAGCCATTCGCCCCCTCCACGGGCGCCAGTGGNCACCCCCGCCACCGCCTCACTCCGGGGGCCCCTCTCCTCCTCGCCGCCCTCTCCCTCCCGTCACACCGGGCCGGTCCGTGCCAGAGTCCCGGTGGTGCCGCGCATTCCCCCTCAGCCCCACGCCGGTTCCCTCCTCCCCCCTCACCTGCACTTTCCGCCGCCCCGCCGTGTTCTGCCGATGATGCGCCGCCATCTTGCATGTTGACACTCTGATGTCACTTCCGGAAGAAGAAGGAGGGGAGGGTGGGGACATGCCGGAAGTCCCGCCCCTTCCGCCCTCGCATCCCGGGCAACCGGCTGGGGCGGGAGCGGACGCGGCGTTGCTATGACAACAGCCCCAGGGGGCGGGGCCAGCGCTCGCTCCCGCACGCCCCCCGCCCGCCGCCATCTCGTCCCTTTCGCCGTCTCGTAGAATCATAGAACTGGCTGGGTTGGAAGGGACCTCAGAGATCATCAAGTCCAACCCTTGATCCACTGCCGCTGCGGTTCCCAGCCCATGGCACTGAGTGCCACATCCAGTCTCTTTTTAAATATCTCCAGGGATGGAGAATCCACTACTTCCCTGGCCAGCCCATTCCAATGCCTGATCACCCGCTCTGTAAAATTGTAATATCCAACCTAAACCTCCCCTGGCACAGCTTGAGACCATGCCCTCTTGTCTTGTTGATAGTTGCCTGGGAAAAGAGACCAACCCCCCCCTGGCTCCAACCTCCTTTCAGGGAGTTGTAGAGAGTGATGAGGTCTCCCCTGAGCCTCCTCCAGGCTGAACACCCCCAGCTCCCTCAGCCTCTCCTCATAGGATCTGTGCTCCAGTCCCTTCACCAGCCTGGTTGCCCTCCTTTGGACCTGCTCCAGCACCTCAATCTCCTTCCTGACCTGAGGGGCCCAGAACTGGACACAGGACTCGAGGTGTGGCCTCACCAGGGCTGAGTACAGGGGCAGAATCACCTCCTTGGACCTGCTGGCCACGCTGTTCCTGATCCAGGCCAGGATGCCATTGGCCTTCTTGGCCACCTGGGCACACTGCTGGCTCATGTTCAGCTTCCTGTCAATCCAAACCCCCAGGTCCCTCTCTGTCTGGCTGCTCTCCAGCCACTCTGTGTCCAGCCTGGAGCTCCCCATGGGGTTGTTGTGGCCAAAGTGCAGGACCCGGCACTTGGCCGTGTTGAACCTCATCCCGTTGGAATCAGCCCAACTCTCCAACATATCCAGGTCCCTCTGCAGAGCCCTCCTGCCTTCCAGCTGATCCACACTCCCCCCCAGCTTAGTGTCATCTGCAAATTTGCTGATAGTGGACTCAATCCCCTCATCTAAATCATCAATAAAGATATTAAACAAAACTGGGCCCAACACTGATCCCCGGGGGACACCACTGGTGACTGGCTGCCAACTGGATCAGCACCGTTCAGCACCACTCTCTGGGCCCGGCCCTCCAGCCAGTTCCTAACCCAGCACAGGGTGCTCCTGTCCAAGCTGTGGGCTGACAGCTTTTTCAGGAGAATGCTGTGGGAGACGGTGTCAAAGGCCTCTTCGCAGCCTTCCCCGGCATGGTTTGGGTTTATTTCCTTGCCCGTGTTTCTGCTCACGGGCTGTCTGCCCACCTCGCCGTGCCGTGTTTCCCTTCGGCAGGCCAGGTCGGTGGGGTTGTGGTCCCTTGTCCCCTCTCCGGGGCTTCGCTGAGGGCTGAGGTGTTCAGGCAAGATTGGGTGCCAGACCCCACGGGCTGTCGGTGAAAGCCTGAGGTGAGGTTTTTCTAGCAGTGCTTGTGAGGTGCTGGAGGCTGGACCCACAGCCTTTTACTGACCACATCCACCGACTTCGTTGTGGGGTGTCAAATAAATGCTTAAAAGTGAGCTCTTGCCTTTTTGAGGCGGCCCCACTGCTGAGCAGATAGCAAAGACTCAACTCCTTTCCCCAGGGGATGAAGGAAGATGGTATTATTTTGGCTAACGAAAAAGGATTCCTGAAAATACTGTATGGTGGTATGAAATTTAATCTGATTTTCCAAAGATACTCTTCCACAGCTCCCAGATACACCTTTGGCACTTCTCAGGCAAAAAATACTGAGCTGCAGTGTGTTCTTGGTGAGGATCTGAATAAAGATATCTACAGGACTGTCTTCTTGGCACATCTTTTTTTTGTTTTGTTTTTGTTACTGCAGTACAGTAGAACAATAAAGGTTTTTTCACAATCACTGAAAAAAAATAGAAAAAAATGTAAAAGGATGAGGAAAAGGTACAGGTATTCGCATTCTTGTTGAGTGCTGTCTGGAACAATATGTAAAATATATAATGACCAATTCTGCTAATTTAAACTTAATTTATTTTGATACAGATCATACTTTCTAGCATTGTTGAGTTCCCACTGTCCTCATCACAACTGAAAGTTTTGGTCATGATTCTTAAACAAAGTCTGCCTGGACCCAAGTCTTTCCTTATCTTCAGTATTTCTAATATTTTATCTTGTTATAGCAGTAGGAAGCACATGATTTAATGCCTCTCCTAAGGAAAATTTGAAATGCATTTATTGTTTAATTTCTTTTTTCTTTTTCAACGATTAAATGAAGGCTTTTTTTCTTTTTGTTCAGAGTTTAGTTATGTCCTGGCTTCAGACTAATGGTAATTGTGTTTCAGATGCTGTTATGCGTAAAGTATGTAATTTTATTGGATTTGGGACTGAAGAACAGTGGAATTCTCTTTGTGAGTAAATAATGAGCAAAGTGCCTTACTACATTTCAGTATGCATTAATCCATTAAAAAGCTGATGACTTCATAACACAATTTTCATGCATACTTCAAAGAAAGTTTTTGTTTTCTCTTAAAGACACTGACATTCGTTATTATTTTTGTTATTCTCTGGTAAAATAAAATAATAATCTAATTTGTAATAAAAATTTGGTTTTCCATAATCACCAATGGGTTATTAATTTAGTAAAGTTAAATTGTGTCTTCAAGGGCAGTCATTATCTTTTGTACATTTGATTTAAAACTGAATTCGTTTATGAACAGAGAGCGTTCCCTTTTTACATTACCATGTAATTTAATTTTTTTTTTTCCTTTTTTGTGCGTCAACTCTTTGTGGATAGTCCCTGCTATTAATATAAATAATGCAGTGTTTCTTCAGTGTTTCAGATCAACAACTCATTGCTTGATGGAGAAAAAACTACAGTGATCCCTTTGTATCAGAGCCATTGCAGTTGGAAGGGATCTCTGGAGGCCATCTGGTTCAACAAAGTTCATGTTTACTGAGGACTGCTAAAAATATGAGTGTTACAATAATGACAATTCTGGGTGTTGTGTGTATGTTTTTCAAGCCTAAAGGCAGTATTATGCAAAAAATATTGTAGATAAGATTTTCTTCGATATGCAATAAATCTTTTCAGACTTTATTCATGTGTGTGTTGCTTTGGGAAAGTGATCTAGTTTATAATGTTACCTGTTTGCTTTTGGAAGAGGAGGGACATGATATATATATGAGTCTGGGTGTTCATTTTAAACTTCATTTAAAATCTGATTCTCTTTGGTTAAATTCTGAATTTCTGTGAACACTAGAATGAGCAAGCAGCTCATGAGCAAGTCAGGAGTAAAGCCAGGATGTTGAGGAAGAGAGAAATAAGGATGGAAATGCCCAGAATACAAATTGTTTGTTGGCTGTGTAGTCGTTGTACTAAGTAAGAAGAGTATAAAGAAGATATTTCCTTAATAACAGTGGGTGTAAGAGTGCAATAGAATTTCCCATCTTTTTCTGTCTGCTGCTGGAGTCCCTTTTTGTCACAGCATTCAAAGAAGCCTTTAGGGCCTCAGAAGCATAATTAACAATGCAAAGTTTAGTAGTTTTCAACTAATTAAGTAGAAATATGGAATAAACTAATTTTCATGGCCATGAAAAGCAAAACAAGAAGTAGCAGTCTGAGATTGCAGTTCAGGAAACTCAGATGAAGCACGAGAAATACTTCATTTTGTCAGTGAAAATAGTGAAGCACTAGAATATGTTGCATATAAAGATTTTTGAATCACCATCTGTTGTAACTAGAGACTAAACAGGTATCTCCAGGACTTATATCAGTAGAGTTGATGCTGATTTGGACTCAAGTATGAACTGCTTGGCTTTAGGACGTCACTTCCAGCCCCATTTAAAAAAAATATGTAACTACAAGTAGAAAATGTTTTCCATAAGCAAAGGCCTCGTTGATCCTCCAGGAAATGCTGTAATAGGATCTGTAGTTGGGATCACAGCTACATTAATTCAAGATAAGAAGAAGCCATGCATTTTAAGAACTGCTAATCACTGAAAAAAATTCCCCAAAGGACAGGGTAAATCCTGTGTTGCTTGAAACCAAATGTATTGTGGTTTATATGTAATTTATGGACATGACTCAGATGTAATTTGTTGAAATTACTGTATTTCATCTTTTTTTTTATGCGATGCAAAACTTGATGATCTTAAATCCTATTTAATTTTACGGTGTGACAAAATTTTCCTGGGACATCATATTTTGTGTGTCTGTGTAAACAAGGCATCCCAGCACTGTTTCAGACTCTTCCATGTCTAAAACCTGCTTCAAAAGCCACAAAAAAATCCAGTCACAGACCAATGTACGATGTTTACAGTCGTCGCTGTGGTTCTTTGGAAGTGCTGTGTCTGCAGCTGCCCTGTGCTGCTGGATTAAGCCCTTAAAAGCTGCAGAACATCACTGGAATAAAGTTGTGAGTTCAGACAACAGGCAAACCCCCAGCTGCCCTTTCTCAATTCATTTTTCTTGCACTGTTTACAGTGGGGGAATATTTGTAGAAATCTAAGGGAAAACATTGTAAATGAATTTACAACTGCTCTGTTTTTCACTGCTGGGTGGGGCATTTGAGTTTCCACTGGCACTGAGAAGTGAGAGAGCTGTTTGAGATCCTCAGGCACTTGTCCTGAGCCTGTGTCACTGCCAGGCCACACGGAGCAAGGGGCTTTGCAGTAGCAAACCAGTAATTACACAATTTTTTTTATTGACTGACAGTTATTCCAAGTAGGTGATACAGAACTAATGTGATGGCAACAGGAAGAAAAGTAAGAAAATAAATTCCCAAGCCATGTTGATAAATCACATAGCTCAGCTAGCTAGAGAGGAGCAACAGGCACAGCTGAAATCCAGGAGGCTTTGGAGGAAGTGATAAATGATTATTTCAGCATTAACTTTGTTAATTTTCTTCCTCACATTAACTACTAGCTACTGTATTCTAGTTCACTACCATATATTGGTTGGCTTGTTGTTAATTGTGAAGCTGTTAGGCACTATATGATTAGTATAATAATTTCTTTTACTATACATTTCATAATTTCTATGAGCTGCATTCTTGGCATGTTGAAGTTTAGACTTTAATCTCTCAGGGAGCTACAGTAAGAAACAGATTTGAAACCAAATGGCTCAATCTTTGCCAGTGCTCTTGCATTTGTCATTTCATGGTTGCAATAGGAGGTGCAATTTCAGGAATAAACTGTGGTAGCAAGATTGCATCAGAAATCATGGAAATCTTTCAGAGATTGTAGTAGCAACATTTTGCATTCTCTTAGCATCTTACTTTTGAGAAATAGGAAATACTTCAAATATACTAATACTGTTTTTCAGAATACTAAGAGAGAAACAGATGGAATATCTTGAACTTGGGGCACTGAGCTAATTTTCAGACTTACTCAGTGTACATTAGGTCATTAGGCAGAAAGCTTCTTTGTGTAACTGTGTTTAATGTGTACTTACCATAAAAGCTTTTTCCTGTTATTCTGTAAAACCAATTAGCTATTTACCAAATACCAAATTTCATGTCCATGTAATTTCTTTTTTTTCCTGTGCAGCATGAAAAAAGTGAAAGGACAGTCATAAATTATTATCTTGATAAATAGGTCATGTACTTTACATTATTTTCTAAGAAGGATTGGGGCACACCTTTAATCTGTCCTATATAACCTTTGTTCCAGGGCTAAGATATTTTGGATATTTTGTAAGGAGAATTCCTGGAATCTCATCTAGGTCTTGATGTTAAGGAGAATCCTGAAACTTCTGGCCAGCAGCTGAATTAATTCATCCTGTGATGGATTCCTTTGAGTTCTCATCACAATAATTGTATGTGCATTACTTAGAGGTAGGTCTTAATGTGGTATGTCAGGGGTTATAGTATTCCCCAGATTGTGGGTATATCTCTCTCCCTGCCTGCCAGATTAGATTACAGACAAGAGGGAAGATTGCAAATTCTCAGAAATTGCAGCTGTAGTAAATAGAAATCTCTGCAAAGATTTTTTTCAGTTACCAAGGAGTGTGAAATTTTTCTTGCTTAGCAATCAACTGTCTCCATCACATAAAGGTGTAAGAAGTATCATTTATGAGCTGTAAGCATCAGAGCTAATAGCTGCTATGCTGCTCCAAACACAGGTTATAGTATATATATTGCAGTAAGAAAAGCTGCTATCAGTTCTCAGACTGTGTACATATATGTACATAGAGGTAGGTGGGGATTAGAAAATGAAGAACTAATCTAGTCAAACACTGATGACTTTGAGTATTTGAGAAGGCCACAAGTGTTCACAAGTTGTTTTGATGTTTAATTGTCCATCCCATTAAGTATGTGTGCCTGTATTTTGGTCCCCAGTTGACTAGTTTCAGCTTTCAGCTTTTGTTGGCTTGAAGAGCCATCCACTGTCAAAGCTCTCATTCATCAGTGATTCCTTATGATATGATCAGTCCAGATTTTTTCCTTCTTATTTGTTGGATTTACTAGGATGGAAACCATTCTGAATTTGCTTACTGTTTTATCCCTTACCCCATTTTTCAGAGATATTTACCTGAAAGAAGACCAAGATGCTTTGATTGTCTTGTCTTCCTTTTAAACACACAAGCTTGTTTCCCTGAAAGACTCTTAAAATCCATACACAGAGTGGGAAGTGTACTTAGTTTATTGCTCTATTTGGCATCAGTGCCTTGACAAAGGGGCTTGTATATGGGCAATTAACACTGTGTTAATTGCTGTCATGTGGCTGTCACCTGAAGAGCCATGAACAGAACTTTCCCAGGTGCTGGTCAGTGTTTTGAGCAGAGGCAAGGAAACTGTGTGGTTCACACTCTGAAAATTTGGATGTTATGCTGTTGCTCCAGGGCAGTGTGCAGAATTGAGGGCTTAAGAGAAAATCAGATTTTTAATGTACAAAAAGTAGGATATTCTACTGAGAAGTTCTGTCTGTTGTGATAAAACTTATTCAGGTTTACCAAATTTCACAAGTTGCGTTAGCCAGGAGGAACTGTTCCTTTTTAACTCTAAAATTACCTGGAAATCTTTTTTCATTTCGTGTGGTAGGGAGGCAAAGATAACAGCTGATTTCTGTTAATATCAGCTTTTTTGCTCTGATTATGATTTTTTATTTTACAGAAGGTACTTTCTATCAAATTCAGTGTCGGTTGATGCCATGATCTAGCTTTGTACTTTATGACTGTGTTTTTCTGGATCCAATTTTTAAAAATATGGAATGCCTTTATCAGGCTTGAGAACTTCCAACTACTATGACTGAAGTTACCTGATGTTTTGAGCACGTAAGCAAAGTAATATTGATTTTCCTGTTGATGTTTTGATAAATGTGTTTGCTTTCTCCCTGCAAACTCTTTTGTATTCAGCCTTTCTGTGCATGGGTCTTATGTGAATGAGAGGCTATTAAATAGATTTTTATACAAATTTCAGAATTTGATTTACAGCTAAATCTCTTGATAACAATTTATTTGTTTGAGATTTAATTTCCATTCACCGTTGTATCTTTTGTCCATCTTGTACTTTTAGCCAGTTGTAGACAAACTATCTTAAATGTACAGAGGTGTTTTGAAGGGCAATATAATGAGAAGGGTTTGGTTTATAATGCTCTGAATTTCAGACAAAGGAACTGTGACCAAGGGACTACTTTCCCCAACAAATAGGGAAAGGAGGGAAATCATGCTGAATTTAAGTTAGGAACTTAAATAGCATTCTTATTCCTTTAGGTGGGAAAAATAGGAAGAGAAATGTTTATATTCCCTTTTGCCTCTAAGACAGAGGCATCTGTTGTGTGTCTATTATCCCACTGAACATAGGAAACACAGATTTCTAGGCCACAGAGTATTTCTCAGTAGCTAGAAGCTGGCAGATGAGGTATTTGGGTAGAATTAAAGAATAAGAGGGCCATGCAATCTGCATGAACTTTTAGATGCCTTGATGTCTTTAATGACTGTATTTATCTGATCAGTAATTTTAAGCAGTGTTTAGAGTTATGGCACAGTCACAAGTTACTTTTAATTATGCAAAAATCTGTGTTTTCGGCTTTTGACATCTGCATGCTCTTAGTCATTAGACTAATGGCTGTGTGCTAATGCTACCAAGATGTGCTCTGGAAATAAAAAGGAATAAGAAGAGTGCTATACTTTGCAGTTAATGGAAGAGACAGATCCAAGTCAAGATCACAGTGACTAAATTAACAGAGTTAGTAATTTCTGCTGTGAACATTACCTTTTTGTTGATAAGTTCAGATTTTTTGTTTGTTTGGGTTTTTTGTTTGTTTTTCCTGATATGCTGAGGTTTAATGAATGAAACTGAGAAGAAAACAACATTACCATGACGTTATTTTTCTGCCCCCTACCCCAGCTTGAAGAAACTGCCTTCCTAATAGGACAAAGTAAATTTACATAGTAATAAAAAAAAAAGTTACTTGCCTAACTGTTCTGCTCTTAGTTGCAAGTCATTTAATAGCTGCAGATAAAAATCTTGTTGTTTTCTATGCCTTCCTCTTATTACAGATATTACAGCATGCAAAAAAGGGCAGAGGAGTGCAACTCTTTGTGCTCATTTGAGTTCTCTCTTTACTCCCTGTGCCCCATTTTTCACACAGGCAGATTGATAAAGAGGAGACAGCAGAAGAAATACATCCAGGTAAGGATCTTTTTTATATTTAGTGGTACGAGTGGGTACAACATTATAAATGAGGCTGCTTTTGACTTTTGCAGATACAATGCCATTATAGAATGATGCTTTACTCATCTTTGGAATTCTGCTTTCTTAATTGAACGCTATTGCTTTCTGGAAAATAACTTACACTGGAACACAAAGTGGATTATTGTTGTTTGCATTACAGAACACTTAGAGTCTTTATTTCTTTAAAACCATCCTTAGTTGCTTCCTTTGCTGGTGATACCTATCAGGCAAAGTGTCTGATCACAACTATTTTTCTGATTGCATGCATTAGGGCTGCCTGGCATTCAAAAACAGTGTAGTTCTTTCAGTACATTTTTTCCAGCAAACCCATAGTAACTCTCTTATCATCAGGAAAGACTTAATCTAACCAATGAAGACTAAAATAATTTTTGGTCAGCAAAGGATTTTATTGATGTATCTGTAAGAGAAATAATACTTAGCAATTTTATGGTTGTTACTGTCCAATACCTGTTGCTAGCAAGCTTTATGGGTAGTAAATTCACTATGGGTCAACAATGTGCCCTTGTGGACAAGAGAGCAAATGGTATCCTACAGTGCATCAGGAAAAGTGTGTCCAGCAGATCTAGAAAGGTTCTCCTCTCCCTCTGCCCTGGTGAGACCACACCTGGAATACTGTACCCAGTTTTGGGCTTCCCAGCTCAAGAGAGACAGGGAAAGAGTCCAGTGGAGAGCTATGAGGATGATTAAAGGACTTGAACATCACTCCTATGCAGGACTGAGAGAACTGGGGCTGCTTAGCCTTGAGAATAGAAGGCACAGAGGGGATCTTATGAATGTCTATAAATATCTGAGGGGTGAGTGTCAAGAGGATGAGGCCAATCTTTTTTCAGTGGGGCCCAGTAATAGGACAAGGAATAACGGCTTTAAACTACAACATTGCATAAGGAGAAGCTTCTCTGCTACGCACTGGCACAGGCTGCCTAGAGAAGCTGTAGAGTCTCCTTCTCTGGAGACTTTCAAAACATTCCTGGATGCATTCCTGTGTGGCCTGCCCTAGGTTATCCTGCTTTGGCAGGGGGGTTGGACTAGATGATCTCTAGAGGCCCCTTCCAACCCCTAACATTCTGTGGTTCTATGATTTAAACACAACTTTTAATAAATATAAACTATTTCAGATGCAAAGATAAATGTTATGGTCTTTATTTTACTTAAAGAGGGTTTGTATGTTTTAACATGTTATGAGATTATATGATACTGAAGGTATTGTGAGCTTTTGTATACCTGAGTTAGTACATTTGCCTGAGATTTTGTTTTTGTAAGATATTATGAACATAAATCATGATCTGGGAATAATAAAAAATAGGTGGGAAACTAATACATAACTCAAATTAAGCTCTTAATGTAGGGGAAAATTTGTGACAATATTTAATATATGTTTGCAACTTCATGTGATTAAAACCTCAGAATGAAATGGGAGCCAAGCAGGATAGATATCAATCTTTCAATAGATTTTACAGATATATTTCCAACTGGACAAAAATACCTCTTTGCTTTTAATAAATGTAACTATGATTTCATCAGAAAGAAAAGAATTTATATTTTGGTGATAATTGTTCTTCAAAAGTATCACCCATGCATTTTTTCCTTTTTTACTGCGTTCACAGTGAGATGCAAAATTTCCTTTATTGCTGTTGGAAGAGCAACAGAGCTCCTCCTCCCTCCCCTCCTCCAGGCATCACAGTACAAAACAAAACTTTCTCCATGGGAGGTAGCTCTGTAGGGAGGATGTTGCTTTGCATGGAATGGTGAAGGGGAGAAAATGAAGACTTTTTATCTCTTTGAAGGTGCAAGCTACCCAAAATTAGCATAAGAAATCAATGTGAAAGTTTTTTTATTCTGAAGGGGGTGTTGTAAGTATTTTGGTTTTGCTAAATATTTGTATATTGTGAGAAATCCCAGTTGCTGTTTTTCTTAATTTAAATCTATGTGTTAGGTAAAATATTTAGGGATTATGCATACCTGTGTGTGTGTGTATATATTTATAAAAAAGCACATGCACATGCTTTCAAGTTTTAACTGTGGTTTTGTTTTAGGTACAAGTAGCATGTACATTAGAAAATGTGACTGATGTAGGACTGCTGTATTTCTGTAAACATGCAGCTCTGCCTTTAGTTTACATGTTACAATATAGCATTTTACTAAACATTAGTATTTTTCTCATATTTATTACTGACTTTGTCGTGTTGATTTGCTGTATTGGCTTATGCACAGCAGTCTTCAAATTTCCTTTAGTACTACCTGATCAGAGCTGTACTTCATTTGAGAATGAAGTGGAATTTCTTTACCTATACAAATCTGGAATGTTTTTCTCACATAAATGCCAATTAGGTGGGGTTTTTTCAGGATGTTTAAGTAATGCACAGTGTAGCCTGTTGCATAGTTTAGTGATTTTGGAGGTAATTTTATTGTATTATATTGTAGTTAACTTTTTATATGACATTTGCTAACCAACCAAACCAAGTAAAAAAACCCAATGGATGTTTATTCAAACACAAAGGTTTTATTGGGGTAGGGACAGGGAGTGGGAAGCTGAGAGTGGAGGAGAGTTACAAGTGGAAGAATGGCCATCTATTTTAGAAACTGCAGCAGTCCAATAAAATGTCCAAGTTTGATTTTACAAAGGACTAAAATCTCTGAATCTGTTGATTACTATTGTTAGTTAAATTGAAGAAAATGGTCATCAGAGATCAGCAGTATTTTCTCTTTATTGAAATTGAGTTGGTAACAGTAGTAGCATTTTACAAGATCCTGTACAACACAGAAAAAGACAATTTCTGCCTATTTCATAAGGTGTGTCTGAGCTGCTTTCTCAGTTTTTCCTATTCCAGATGAACAGATTAAAAGTGATCATCTGATAGAAAAATAAGAGCTCTATATAAAATAGTGTTTTGATTCCTTTTTCAATCATCTGTGTGGAATAGAAGTTACTATTTTTACTGTTGGGAATTCATTATAGTACACGTGTCTGGTGCATTCATGGTGATGATGAACTTGGGATGCTTATAATACTAAGAGTTTTCAGACTGGTATTTCCTGTTGTCTATGGTGGGCTCATTGAATGTGAAGTTTGAAATCTGAAATAGCTTAATGCAGACCATTAGTTTTGCTGACATCCAGTCCTGCTATTCTGGGTCATATACAAAGGTGACTCTAGAGTGTTAGAGGAAAGTTTTGGCAGCTATAAAATTATTCAATCCAAGATCAATACCTATGGTTAGGTGTCTAAATGCAGCTGTCTGTCTGTGATCTAAGTGTTTAGTTTCCCATCACAGTCAGTGGACATTTAATTGAGGTCTGGAGCTTGTTTCCCTTTGGTCATTTGAATATCTATCTCCAGAGCCTTGTTTGGCCATACATACCACTAAGTATCTGCTCACTGTCATGGGAGTTAAGGTGCCTTCTTCCCATGAAGGACCTCAATTATCTTTATCCAACTGCATCCAACCAGAACTGCATCTTTATTCAGACTGCATCCAACCAGAACCTTGTTGTATTTCTGCTGATCTGGCCCAAGTGTTAATATAAATATGGTTTTGTTTTTGTTTTTTTTTTTAAGGGTACTAAAAAGGCTACTGATTTTGCTGATAGAGCTGAAAAGGCCCTCTTGTTCCCTGAACCCAAATTGTATGTGGTATGTGCACTTCAGTGTGGTTAAGTAGTCTTTCCTGAACTATTTGGAAAATCACTTGGTTCTGGATTTCTTGTTATTCTCATTGTCTGAACTGTTATTTATTAAAATCTGATTTTGCAAATGCCCTCTTAAAATGAGTTTTGACAAATGCAGATTGATCAAAACAAGCTGTTTGGAAATACTCTAGATAAATGCTGGAAAAGCAACAGGGCTCTCACTCGAGCACAGATTTTAACAATTCCAGTCCTGTGGTGGTGAATCTGACAGTAAGCATTGCTACATATTTTATTTATTTTTTTTACTTATTAATTTTAAAACGCTTCTTGACCTATGTTATGCAGATAGTTACTTGATTTTGTGCTTTCTAAAAAATCCTACCACAGGGACATATTTTTATTCTTTATTACCATAGCATAATAAAAATAAACAAAACACATTACCCTTTATTTTTTTAGATCCAGGTGCTCACAGAAAATATTCAGTGGGTGGCTATTGACATGAGAGTAGACAGAAATAATTTGAGACTCAGAACTGGCTATAATGCATGCTAGATTGAAACAAAAATATTGACATTTTTCTATTTATGTTCCTACTAGATTTTCTAGATACTCCTCAATTCTTTTTTAAGAACTATATCTATATATTTGAAGAAGATAAGAAGAAGATAAGACATAATTATGTTGTTGATTCTCTATCATCATCCACATATGGGGTCATAAAACTGAAGTACCACAGCTGGATGTTGGGTGGTCAAAAATACAAAGTGTTTTAAAGACTAGTGCATCACCAGAATTGTTTATTAGATGGGAACAATTTATTTGATATTAGTAACAAAGGGCAAGCCATCCTCTAATGGGTCAAAATTTTCTTCCTCTTTTGCGGATGAGAACTGCAATCATGTAAAGTGCTGTTCTCCACAAAGTAATGTGGTAAATTTGGGCCAGGAGTCATTAGTAACTGAGTATTTCCAGTGATTTGCCTGACATCACTTCAGTGCTTCTCATTACCTTGTCACCCTTCCCCATTGTCAGTGATTTAAACTCAAGCAGTATAATTGAAAAGAAATTCTTGAAGGTACTCTGCCAGTCCCCAGAAGAACTGCAGTATTTTTGAAAACATGAGGAGATGAAATGACTTCATTTTACTTCCCTTTCCCCAGGCTGGGATGGGAGGCAGGATAGGTCCATATCTGTCAGCATGCATAAGCAAGTCAATGACTTGGATCAGAATTTGAGTAGTTAGAAGTTATTAATCTTGTTGCCTTTGATGTTTGGAAAAGAATAGTTATTAAATAAAGAGACATACACAAGTCTTCCAGAAACAGCAGACACTCTAGTGCAGAGCCACAAATCATTAAGACACCTGGGAAATCCTAGGAGTGACTAAACTTCCTCTCGACCTGCAGCTGTGAGGAGGGTCTCACCTGACTGAATCTATAATTTGGCTTGTAGGAGTCCTTTATGGTGTCTTTGCATTGGTTAAATTCTGCATAACAGGCAGTGGGTCTGGAGCTTCCCCAGGGTTGATCACTGGTCACATCACCTCCTAGAGAAGTTTACTTTAAGGGAGAGCAGGTTCTAAGCACAGAGAATATGGGTGGTCACAAGCAGAATTAATCATAGCAACTGTCCCAGTTCTGTCACTGGTGTTGCTGTAATTTTTTAGAAATGTGTACTAAGTGACTCTTACCAACTGTGAATGTATGCAGGACTCATTGTCAGCAAAGTTAGTGAACTAATACCAAGCAGCATGCTATGATTTCCAGTGTACATCAAACCTTTTGTAAGCTTGTGATAAGTCACGTGAGGATAAAAATAATTTCAACAAATATATAAATTTTATATATATATATAAAATTATATTTATAAAATTATATATAAAATAATTTCAACAAATATATAAAAACTTCAGGAAATCTGAAGGTGTATTTGAAACTCAGATGTATCCCAGACACTACATTCTGTTTTCAGACAGGGTTTCACAGAGGAAATAACTTATCTGATGGGTATTTTTCTTAAGTTATGGGAATCATGTGTTACGTTACTTAAAAGTTAAGGGGTTTTTTTGTTGTTTTTCAGTTACAAGCACAGGAAACAAAACTATAAAAGGAAAAATGGACCCCTTGTTTTGGCCATCAGAAACAAACAGCTTCCGACGTTTCACGCCTGAGTCCTTGGCAGCAATCGAGGAAAGAATTGCTCAGAAAAAAAAGCAACAAGCCAAAGTCAGGAAGGAGAAGAAGGATCAAAACGATGAAGAAGATAAACTTACTCCTCAGCTTGATCTGAAAACCTGCAAAAAACTGCCAACTCTGTATGGGGATGTTCCTGTGGAGCTCATTGGGGAACCCCTCGAAGATTTTGATCCATACTACAAGGATCACAAGGTTAAAACTTTCAAAAGCATTTTTTTATATAATTTTGTCTGCTGAACTCTTAAGAGATAGAAAAGCTCTAATCAGGAGATGGTGGTTTTTGATTGTTCTGTGGACAGATCTTTGAACATTACTGGTGGTTTTGGGGACAGGAGCTATAAGGTATGCTTCAGTATTTTAATTCCAGTCAGCAATCAGAATTAATTATGAAAACAAGATACACTTGATAGATACATTCAGATAGGAAATTTATTCTGGGTTAATTTATACTTAGGGTTTTTTTCCAGAACAATTTTTATGATATCTGTGGGCTGAGCTCAATGTCATGAAAATAGTGCCTGTGAATGAGTAGATCACATTTGAATTGTTGACTTACTGCACAGGCTTTTGATGAATTAGAAATATTATACAAATTAGGGGAGACATATTTGAGATATTTCCAGTACTCTATGTTGGGTAAACATATATTGTAATTGTAGTAAATTAATTTTCTACAGTTTTATGCCTTATGAGCTTTGTTTATTGTGACATATTTATGTTGCATATGGTTCATACCATTGCAGATTGTTCTGTGTTGTTGCCTATAGGGGTGTGTAAAGTGGAAGCTCTGGGAATACCTTGTAAATTAAATGTCTACTGTATAATTGCTCTACTATTGAGGGGAACTTGACCTGAGGAAATGTGGGGGGAAAATTTTTTTTCATGAAATATTTCATATACTGTGAATATTTTTTTTTAATAGACTTTTATGGTGATAAATAAGAGGAGGACTATTTTCCGTTTTTCTGCCACACCTGCCCTGTGTATAGCTGGCCCTTTTAATCCAGTCAGAAAAGCAGCAATTAAAATTCTTATCCATTCATATCCTTTTATTGGTTTACCTTATTTCAGTTTTAAAATGTGCTAATCCATTTTCTGTCATTCTATTCCTCTGTTCATAACATGTAAACTCACATGCCTGTGATACTTTAAAAAAGTTTAATGGAATCTTGTTTTACAACAGCTAGGGTATTTACATGGTGATGGTACAAGTAAAAATGTGAAAAAGTTGGTATTTAAAGTCAGATTTGCAGGTACTGTTATGAAGCAGCATGTAGAGCTTACTCTATGGTGTTTTATCCCTTTTCTAAAAAATACCAGTTATGGCAGAGCTTAGGTGTCTCTTGGAGAATGATATATATAGGCTACCAGTTTCAAAGAACACAGCTATTTCCCCATGCAGATAATTGTTGCTTTTCCATCATGAAGTTTACCCAGCTGAGCAGAAGTTTGGCTGAATATCCCTTTCTTTCCAAAGCACATGAAAACTCCTGAGCATATTCAAACCCAAAGTGATTACCTGAGTATCTGTCTGGTGGTTTTGTTTGTGTCAATACTTTTCTGAACATCATTGTTGTATATTATAGCAGTTTTTCCTTAACTTATTGTTCACATTATTTGTTGGCTTTATTACGTGTACTGTGGTACTCAATTGTGCTTCCATGGCTGTAACTACACTTCCAGACAAACTTAACTGGACAGAGTAAGTATCTCAGCTGCAATTTATTCACTTTTTCCTAAGGATACTGACACACTGAAAAATTTAAATGATGTGGTGATCTAATTCTAGGGCTTGAAAATTCTTAAGACAGACCTCTGAGGAAGATTTAGGATGATGATTATGATTATGATTATTATTATTATTATTTTAGCACACAGTCTTCTGTGCAGATTCAGAGCCTTTGCTCAGAGGCTGACACCATATACCCTTTTCTCTACACGGGCTAATTTTGCCATCTGGTGTAACATAGAACGTTGCTCTGTCTTTTCTTTAAAGAATTAAGTCATTTAGAGAGATTGTGCAGTGGGTTTCTAACTTAGTATTTTTCATTCTAAGGCAATAACCTGGATACCTGGCTTAACCTGGCATAACCTGGTTATGGCTGGCTTATGCAAAAAGTATAAGAGAGAAATATTCATTCCATTCTTGCTGTTTCCTGGGGACACCCCTAGTTCAACTGTTGACATTAGAAAACCATCTATTTATAAGGTCTTATTACCTTTTGAAACTGAGCACTGTATCCATTGTATTTAGACTTAAGATTCTAGAATTAAATCCTGAAAATGTACCTGGAGCCTGAGAGGTTCTCTAATTTCAAGTCCTCTTATTTGAGGTAGCATGGTTATAATGATAGCTTAATTTTATGTTAAATTGTTTCAGCAATAGTGTATTTGTCAGAATAAATGTACAAAATGTGCAAACTTTACAGGCTAGAGCAAGTCTGTTATTGTTCTGCCAAAATGCTGAGGCTTTGATATTTTTTAGCTTGCTTTAGGAACATAAACACAATCTTAAAAATTTTTCATAAGGAAATGTGATCTTTCCTTCATCCAGAAATAGTATGGTATGCTTAAATGAACATCTGTGATTATAGATTTATGTGAAAATCTACTAAAATTCAGGAAGGCATCTTCTTACACCCATGATGTTTCTCAAAGTAATGTAACTTGTCCAATTTACTTCACGTTTTCTACCTTCATTTAGTGACTAAATCATAGAAAAGATAAGAATTGCCTGAATGTTTCCCAATCTCATTAATATTTTTATTTTTATAACTGTAATACACACTGTCCTTCTCAGATATGTTTTTACTGGCATATATACTGGTGAAATTGTGATAAAAGTAGTAGCAAGAGGATTTGTTTGGAATGAATTTACCTTTCTTCGAGATCCATGGAACTGCTTGGATCTTGTTGTTATCGTGGTAATGTAAGTAAAACTCAGTTGTTCTTTTACACTCAAGGAACAAACATGTAGATAACGTGAGATTTGACAATGCTGAAGTTCTTTAGTGTGGTTGACATCCCACCTGGGGAAGTCTCACTGTTCCTGAATCACTCTTTGCATGTCTGCAAAGGGAAAAATAGTCATAGACCTTGAAACAAGGCATAAATCCAGAGCTCATCCTAGAACTGTTTGAGTGTTCTCAATTTAGTATGTATTTAAATTTTGTAAAGAGGTGGTTGCTGAAACTAATCATGCCTCTTTATATTGACTTAGTTGTACTCAGGATCAGATGAAATTCATTTGCAAAGAATACAAGTGGGTCACTGGTGTTGAATGACAAGGTGATAATCAGCTGATGAAAACCCACGAATTCACTTCACTTTCCTTTGTGAAGTGGTGCACAAAGGAAAACAGATCTAGCTTAAAAAACACACTTGTGGCCTCTGAAATAGTTTTCAGTTGTTGAGAAGGCAACATTGTATTTAAAGTAGACAAGCTTGTGAAAACACCATTCCAGTGTGCAGTTGTGGTTAGAGAAGGAAATGGAAATAGAAAATGAGGACATTCTGGGTAAAAAAATAAAGGAAGGAGAATAGTTAGTTATTTTACTGTGTGGCCTGTGTTTTTCTTCAGCACTATCACTTCAGGATGTGTAGTTTTGCTCCCAACATCCCAAAAGATGACAGAATTTAAAAAGATATGAAGAAGAGGTGTATCTTGTATTCACATAATAAGAAAGTAAATGGAGAAGTCTTAAAAAAAAAAAAAAATAAAAAAAAAATGCAGAGCAGAAGTACAGTTGAAATCTGACTCAGGTGCCAGACTTTGCTTTTGCTGAACTTCATGAGGTGTCCTGTAGCTGGTAACTACTTAGTAACTAGTAAGTAGTCCAACAGCTGTATGAACAGTTTAACTTTAAGGTCTGAAGCTCCAAAGGTCCTTTTCAACCAATGTTTCTCAGATCCTCTAACAGAGACTTATTTTTTTTAAAGTAATTCTCTTAACCAGATATGACCTTGTTGTAATGTGAGTCATAATTCATGTCCATACTGACATGAAATAAGGGTTATTATTTTATGGGGTAGCCTGTTGAAGATGAAGTGGTATTTAGAATATGCAACTCTTAAAATCTTCATTTTCTGAAATATTAAAAATTCATATTATTAAATTGGAATTAATTTCAATACTTAAATTCAAAGCTGACTGTTAAATCAAACTTAGAAAGACACCCACCTAGTACAGAATTAACATAAACCTGGTTGTTCTCAGCCCCCTTCTTCTAGACTATGTATTGTGTACTTTTGATATAGCTAACATATATACTTTCACGTGGTCTAAATCAGATTAGCCTTAGTGTGAGAAGGTGTGGTTATGAAATTGAAAGTTTTATATTTATTTGACACTTTTATAAGTAATGTTTTGAGAGCTAAGTATCCAAATCCACACTAAGCAAAAATGTGCTGTGTTTCTTTTCTTTTCAGAGGCACTAATGAAAAGTTGCAGTATTTTATATCAATAACTAGAACTAAAGTTAGATTCCTCACTTTAAACATCTGCCTCAGGACATATTTGACACATTTATCTTCTGTAACTTATTCGTTACTGTATGCTCAATATGCATCTGCTCTGAAAAGTTAGCTCTTTATCATTCAATTTTATATGATTTTATAGGTATGCTACTATGTGTAAAACTACAGGCAAGGTTTCAGCTCTTAGAACTTTCAGAGTACTGAGGACTTTGAAAGCTATTTCAGTAATACCAGGTAAGTAACAACATGTCTGGCTACTTTACTCTCTTCTTTAGCAGTGTGGTATTTCCAATTGCTCTCCTGTCCTTGTCTTCAGTTTTCGGGACACTTTTTGTGATGGTTAATGGGTGTGAGTGTTCTGCAGTCAGTAATAACTCTCAGCAACATCCTAGCAGATTACTTTTTGTCATCTTTCCTCAAAATTATTTCAGGGTGCGAAAATCTTGTATTTTCTGCTTTTTGTATGCCATGGTTAATGTTCAGTTTTACTGAGTCCAGTGCCTTTGCCTTTTTTACTTTTGCCTTTCCTGAGCAGCACCTTGTTCAATATGTTGTTTTAACATAATATGGCCATAACAACATATTTCTCTGTTCACATTATGTGTCATTATTATATCATTAACATTTTTTCTAAGTCTTGCCACAAATTAGGATGCCAAAGTACGAATTTCAGAATCTCACTACAAAAACTAATTTGAAAATCTCCAAATGGCTATGTATCCTCTTGTCACAACATCTATTAACTTTACAGTTTCTTGCAATTGGATTTCTTGCAATTAAAAATATATTTTTTGTTTTGCTGTGGAAATATAGGAAGTGTTTAATTTCTACTGAGAAAACTGCCTGACAATACTGTTTCTTTCATATTCACCATGGACAACAGAGATAAAATGTAATATTTTTTTCTTATGAAAGGCTTACATAAAAATCACAAAATCACTCTCTGCTTATTTCATATTTCAAATTCAGCTATTCTACCAGAATATTGGAATATCTACCAGAAGGTTGGAAGAGACCTCTGGTATGTCATCTGGTCCAACCTCCCTGCTTAAGCAGGGCCACCTAGAGCTGGTTGACCACGACCACCTCCAGGTGGCTTTTGAGTATCTCCAAAGATGGAGACTCCACAATGTCCCTGGGCAGCTTGTCCCAGTGCTCAGGAACCCTCACAGTGAAAAGGGAACCTCTTGTGTTTGGAACCTTGAGCCCAGATATGGATGGACTCCCTGTTCCAGATGTGCCCCCCCTCAGTGCTGAGTAGAGGAGAAGGATGATTTCCCTCTACCTGCCTGCCATGCTTTGCCTAATGCATCCCAGACAGGACACCATTTGCCTTCTTTGTCAGGGCCACATTGTTGGGTTATGTTCATCTTGGTGTCCCTAAGGACCTCCAGGTCCTTTCCTACCTAACTGCATTCTAAATGGCTGGTCCCCAACATACATTTTTTCCCTTCCCAGTGTCATAAAACTTCTTTTGCTTTTAAACTGGTGACATCTAGAATTTCTTGTGGTCAGCAGAAGCTATCCTTTATTGTCATGTTTATTTGGCACAATGTGAAGTACATATTTAAAGTTAATCAGGCACAGAAATCTGTCTGTAGTCATTAGAGTTTGTAAGAGTTTGCTTAGATGCTATCTTAACTTAGAATTTTCAAGTTAGGAAAATTGATTTTAGAAGGAAGTAAAAGCCAACTTTTATTTAAAAGCCAAGATGAGGAAATTTAAGTAAAAATAATTTATTTGAAGTTAAAATAACATTTACACTAATTGTTTTTAACACACTGCAACTGTTGTATGTTGTCATATGGGAATGCTACTGTTTTCCTCTTCTCATTGTGCATATTATTGAATCTTATTTTTCTAGGTCTAAAAGTCATCGTAAATTCACTTATTGAATCTGTTAAGAAACTTACAGATGTGTTGATCTTGACTGTTTTTTGCTTGAGTGTATTTGCTCTAGTAGGCCTCCAGCTTTTTATGGGCCACTTAACATCCAAATGTGTCCTCAGTAGTAGTATTGCTTCATACAGTGACTCATTATGTAAGGAGGCCAAGATATATAAGAAGACTGATGAAGGTAAATTTTATTCTTTTCTCTCTTCACATAATCTGTGTATCTTCCTATATCTGGTTTATTTTTTTTTCTCAGAGATGTTGAAATTATCACAGCATGTGTTTCTCACAGGAACATGTGTCCTTCCATTTGCCCAGTAATTATATAAAGTCTCTGGGGCAACTGAATATGAGATTAATGAATCAAAGAATCACAGAATGGCTCAGGTTGGAAAGGACTTTCAAAGATAATTTAGTTCCAGCCCCCCTGCATGAGCAGGGATACCTTTTTTAAAGTGCAGTAATGTATGGTTTACTGACAGAGTGCTGTAAGAACTGACAACTTCTGATTTGATGACTGCTTTGGTTATTTTTTTTTTAAATCAGATATCTGCTACAGAATGAACAAATCTTCTGAAATACTGCTCTGTGGATTTAGTTCAGAACCTGAGTAAGTGAACCAAATAGTTTTAATGCTTTCTTATTTTTCCCCCAGATGTACTGGGGGATTATTAAATTAATAATTAGATATTCACATCAGAAAATGAATGATTTAAAGTTCTAGGATGCAAGCAATTATATATGTGCTTTGCTGCTTACTGGTGGTAATATAATAGTAATGTAGAATGATATGGGAGGAGGAGTGATACAGATCAGTAAAGAACTGAGACACTAATAAACTCTCCTCATCTTGGCAAATTATTTAAAAGTAAACAGATTTCCATTTTTTTCCCCCTCTATTTTTTTGCATGTGTCCTCCATCAGCAGAGAGTTTCTGTCTAGTTTTTTTGACTAAGCAAATGGCTTTCTAGGACTGCCTGATATTAGTCAGCCCTTCTGGCAGAATTATGTTGGGGAATGTTGAAATGGATCTTCAAACACTGAACAAATCTGTATTTGGTGTTGTCTGCTGCATGTTTTCAGGTACAGTCTCATACTGCAAATAAAACATTATTTACCATATCTTTTGTGGTTAGGAAAGAATGCCCCCAAAACTATAGCTGCGTGAGGATTGGGAAGAATCCTGATTTTGGCTATACAAGTTTTGATCATTTTGGGTGGGCCTTCCTTTCTTTATTCCGTCTGATGACACAGGATTACTGGGAGCGCCTCTACAGACAAGTAGGTCCTCTTATTACCTGCTAGAATGACTTTAGACATGCAGTTTGGAGCTTTATGTCCACTGGAAATATATGCACCTGTTCTAACATTCCTGGTACCAAAATTCTTTTTAAATCGACAAAAATATGAAGCAAGTAACTTCAAGTGACTAAATTGTATCACCTTCTGCAAGTGGCATTGGATGAGAGCAATTCAGGTGTGAATGCTCATAGTTTTCTTGGAGAACACAACTCAGAGACTAATAGTTCATACATAACTACAGATGGATTGGGATATACAGTAGATCTGACTGTTGAGCTCACTGCTGCTGCAGGGAATATAAGTACTTGTCACATACTCTGTTTCATCCTTTTAGTCCTGACTGCTCACCAAAACTTTTGGCTCAACATATACACTTATATTTCAGATAATCTTTGACAACTGATACTAAAGAAATTGGAGCCAGAGAGTTGAGTGTAACTTTTAAATTGTTTTTTCATAAAAATTTTACAAAAGCTGCATTTAGAGAACTCCCTGTAACTCCTTACTTCCATTCACTATCTTTCCTAGAAGGGAATATTCCTCTACCTTATTCTATAATGTTCATATGGTCCAGTTTAACTTTTTTTCTGGCAACTTTATTAACTGAGATTAAACAAACAAAAAAAAAAGGATACATCTTTTTGCCATTTTGTGGTCACATGGTTTTTAGTTTTTAATGTGTGAGCTCAGAGCTTAATTTTGAACCACCTCCTCTGCCATTAGGAAAAAAAAAAGTAAGAATAAGCAATCAGTCTAAATTTGCATCTGATTCTCTAATTATAGCACCTTTCATGATATTTAGACAACTGTAGCTTTCATCCTCTTTGCTTAATTTCTTCTGTGGTCACCTGCCCTCTTTACAGCTAAATTTGTCTTGTAACAGACCCTGATGATTATTTGTACAGTTTGATTGAAGATATTTAATTTAATTTTAAGAATGGATTTGGTCATTTTTTCTGTGCAGTTCATGGCATCATTGTAAATGTTTTGTGGTCAGCTACATAGAGAGAAAACATTGTATGATCATGGAGAAGTTATTAAGAGCTGAAATTTATTTACCTGAAGGCCAGGGGAACTCCTGACTCAATTCTATTTCTGTATCTTCTGTATAACTTAGACCAGAGGTAGATCCTACTGTTATTAATAAAAAACAGTGCAGTACATTGTCCTTTTATATTGTATAGGAAAATATAAAGAGTTTAAAGTTAGAAATTTTGTTGCATGTGTTAGTTTGCTAAGAATTTGTTACAACCTTTACCTTTTCCTCGCAGACCATCCGTTCATCTGGAAAGAGCTATATTATATTTTTTCTTGGAGTCATCTTTTTATGCTCATTTTATCTCTTCAATCTGATCTTGGCTGTAGTAACTATGGCATATGAAGAGCAAAATAGAGCTACTCGTGCTGAAACAGAGGCAAAGGAAAAGTTACTTGAGGATGCCAAACAAATTTTAGAGAAAGAAAAGGTCTGTAAATTATGTATGTAGTGTGTGGTTCCTTTTGTTTTCTTCGGTTTGTGAATTAGGGAAATTAGGATTTTAATTAAATATATGCTTCTTACCATACTTTCATTTTAACTTCCATCTCTTTGTACTTGTGTATGTGTGTTTATGTGTATATGCAAATAAATATAAACATTTCTGTGATATAAACAAACAGCATGAGTCCAAATTGAATCAGAATAACTTTTTGGATGTGCAAACTTTACGTTGTAGAGAAATGTATGAAAAGAGGAACTTTATGTATACTTGCTGGCAAGTATATAGCTTCTATGGTATTGCATAGGTGGTTTGCCCCATTCTTATGCACTACCACTCTTGCTGTGTACAAGAATTCCTTTCTCTGGACATTCTTTTTTGGTATTCCTGCATACTCCACTGAAGGAAGTATGAGTGGATAAATTGCATCCACAAGAAAAGTTGTCATTTCTACAGTTCCATGAGATTGGAAGTTCTGGTGCTGATAGATTTCAGGATTGATTAAAACCACGAGTTGTCTGGGAGCCACTGTGCTCAGCTGTATGAGGGGTGTCAGACCTCTTTTGGAGTGCCTGCATGCAGAAGGTCCACCAGGTGACAAATGCCAGTCTAATAATGCTGCTACTTGCATGTTAATGTAGAAGGAGATCCAGAGGCTGCTTTGGTTTCTTTGCTGTTGGTTTGGAGATCTAACAGACACACATCAAATTTCTATGGTGTTCTGTCTTGGCACAGCATTGCCTAGATTCAGTCATTCCTTGGCCTGTACAGGACCAGCAGGACCAGGGGTCACCTTGTTGTTTTAATTTTATTTCTGAGAAGCAGAGGTCTAATGCGAGGCAACAAGATAGACTGAAAATTATTGGAAAGGTATTTTGTCTTCTAACCTTTTGTAAAACATACCTCTGATTTACTGCTAATAATCAGAGAAGCCAGACTTATAAGAGGACATAAATATTCTCTAGCAACTATGCAAGGTCATTGTTAAGGTGAAACCTTAATTTACTATTAAATAATATAAAAATTACACAATATATAAAAACCCATTTACCAAATTCCTCCTCCGCAGCTGTCAACAACGCCTGTAATATTTCTCTGCCTGAAATTCCATCTTCCTAAACTTAGGTTTTTCTTCCTTTTCTTTTTTCTTTCAATAGTATTAGTAGTTAAAAAAGGTTTAACATGATAGGATTTAGTTTGAGCCCTTAATCTTGTATTGGTTTGGTGCTTAAGGTTCTTCCCAAGGCAAGAAAAGGAGAGTAAAAGGAGACACCATAATATTCTGTAATTCAGAGACAAAATACAAAATCTAAAGTGGCAAGGAAAGACTTTAATTACAGTAGCTGATAAGTAGCCCTGCTTTATCTTTCAAACTGGTGAATGTGATTTTGTACTCCTATCTTCTTATTGTAGTTTAATATTTGAAAGATAGGCATTGTTAGTGCAAGGTGTTCAAATACTGCAATTAAACTGTATATGATCCTAGTCCATTGGCCTTGTATTAATAGACAGACCCCTTACTGTTTCTTTTACAGATGCTGGCTGCAGGAGGAGATAATAAGGCCTTAGAGGTCAAATCTGAAATGTCAGCTGAGGGCTTGAAAAATTCAGAAGAGATGAACACAGAAAAACCTGTTTCAAGGCAAAATTTAATTTTAGGTGATCCTAACAAAGAGGAGCATATATTTAATTCACAGCCTGGGCGCTGCCACAAGAAGCTTGTAAGTATTTGAAATAAAAGATAGGTTCATTAGACTTGCATATGATATGACAATTTGATGAGGAAAAGCTTTATTTGCAAACACTAGACACAACTATATGGATCTGAAAGTTCTAAGTGACAGTAGCAAACATATGACACATTATAGCCCTCTGCACTTCTATCTGTGGTGAGATCTGTTAGCATCTCTGTTGGGTTGCATAAACAAATATAAAATCCTGTAAGTTTTTAGAATTTCCTTCATGACCTAATCTGTCTTTTATTTGAGCTAATTCTATGGCCTAAGTATTTAGATTGGATTTAGTTCAGTATGAAGACTTCTAATGTTAGGGGAGTAACTTGGGTGTCTGTCTAGTGCCATTTTAGATGTTCTTGGTCAAGTTAGATATGTAGTTATCTTTGGCATCTGTGGCACATCTTCCAGCACTGTGTGGATATCTCCCAGGGTCAAAAGGAGATTTAATTTTTTTGGTCACAAATCTATACCTAGTGACATTAGAAGATTTCTAGAGTGTCTTCCTTGGCCTCCACCTACTCTACAGAAGCAGACAGACATGGTGTGTCATGTCTACTTAATCCGAGACTATGGGTATCTCAGGCACCAAAATGTCTCAATAGACAAATTCAGATGGCCTCGGGCACTTATATTTAAGTGAATCAAATTTACAAAAGAAAAAAAACAAAACAAGACCATAATTTAAAGTGGGATTTTAGGTGTATTGTGCACAGAGACATTAAATGTGGATGTCTGAATATTAGGCTGAACACGTGCTTTTTCACATCTTGATTACAGCACCAGCTTCTGGCTTTGCAGAAGTTCCCTCTGTTCATCACTCATATCTAAATCCATTTACAAAACTGCTATTTTTCAACAATATATATAAAAAAAGCTTTTCATGCCCTAATACTGTTCCAGCAGCAGTCATTGCCCAGTATAGGCTTGTGACTTAAAACAAACTGGGCCCACTGGAAAAACACTGCAAAAAGTAGGTGTTTATGTTAAAGAAACACCTTGACTGAAACCCTGATTCTCAGCCACACCTTTGATACCAAAGGCCAGAATTTCAATCCGGTCTTCAAACCAGGTGTGTTTCTTCCTTCCATTTCCATGGTGATGATTTACCATGACTGAGCTGGGTCTCTAGATGTAGAGAGTTGGAAATCATCATCAAAACCTACCCTACTTGTTTTGATATTCTCTCTCATCTCTTTTTCTCTGCCAATGTATTTTCTATAACCTGCCCCATGGTAATCTGTTCCATCTCATGGCAGATTTTCTGTTGCCTCTGGGAGAATATCAGAGTTGTTCCTACCTATCTCATAGAAAATGGAAACTTTCCAGAAGCAGAGCTAAAGGAGTAATGACCAAACTTCCTTCCTTTTGAAAAGTGTTCCTGTGAGGGAGTTTTTATCAGACATGTCAACTTAGCTAAAATGGATTAGGTTTTGGTTCTGACAGTCAGCATCCTCAGAATTTCTTCTAAATTCTGTGATCCTAGCTATATTAAATTATGTGTCTGAGCTGAAGGAGTCAAAATCATCCACTTGGCAGCAACTGCCATCTGTCATCTTCTTTAGTGTAGTATTTGCTCCTTACTGAGTCATTGCTGTTTCCTCTGCTGTGTTAAGAATATTATGCTGTCTTGTGACCTAATTTGATTCTGCTGTGCTTAAAGGGAGCACTCTGTCACATTCAGTGGTAGTGTATTACTATACCTAACCTATCGAGGAAAGAAGATGTCTTTCCATAGCAGATGTCATATCTTCTATAAGTCTAAAAATCACCTCTTATAGCTGATTAGCCCTATTTAATTTTTTTGTCCTCTAAACCCGTGACTGTGTTGCAGGAGATGACTGAGCCAGGAGATGAATTTGGCTTAGTTCCTAGATCTTAATTCCTCAAGACTGCAAAATCTGCAGTCTGGATGATAAGTGCAACCTGTATTTTTACATTTCAGAAGTAAAATTTGCAGGCCTTCCCAAAGGTCCCTTGCCATCCCTATGTGCAGAGAATGGCAAAGTTATGGATATCTCTGTACAGAAACGTTGGGAAACAGATAACAGATTGCAGTAAAACCTTGTTCAAGCATGTTAAGTGGAACCCATTTTTCAGGAGTATATTCTGCAGACCTTAAACTACATTTCTGTGCTTGCAAGCAGGTGCATGTACACCGTCTGCACGAAAAATTCTAAGACTCAGCTCCAGGTAATTGTGTGAGATCCCGGCTGTAGCCTTACGCTGTCTCACTTGACTTACAGAGGGTCATTTGACAACAGAAGAAGTTATTTATCAGTCATGAGGGTTTAAAAAAAAAAAAAAGGGAAAAAAAAAGGCCTAGAGCATGAGAGCTGTGAGAGCTGCTCTAATGCACAGTTTTACCATAAGTCAAATAAATACAGTCTGCAACAAACATGGCAGTTTGTTTCATATTATGGCAACTACTGGTAGTATAAGCTTTGCTACAACTGAGGACCCTTCAACCAAGCATACTGGGGAGAAACATTTTTGGAAGGACATAATCAGTTCTATAAAAACTCGGATTATTTCTCTAGTACAAATACCTGCTTTAAATCCCAGTTTGTCAGAGGACTTCTCGTCACCAATTATTCATTTCATCTAAAGATAAATGAGCAGTAGTATCCAGTTCAGTGTTGATTAATACTCTTAACTTTTCTAAAAACACCAGTTCTGAATGCTTCTGGACAGAGGTGGATTTCAACAAGAAGACTGAGGATTTTTGTTAGACTGCTACACAAAATTTCTAGGTTCCTCTCCTCTGAGACACCAAACATCATGGAAAGGAATGAAAGGAGCAGTTGTACTGGTAACTGGGTTGTGATCGGAATAGTATAATTGAATCTTTTGCATTCTTAAAAAGTACACATAGAATAAATGAACATTTTATAGTGCTATTTTATGAATTAATTCTGTGTATTTGTTCTGTGACAGGTCTATCAACTATTTTTGCTTAGCTTTTCAAGTCATTAAAATACCAGAGAGACAAAGAAATAATTACTACAAAGAAATAAGTACTACTACTAAACGCCTGAGGGCAAGGATATCAGTTCAATTTCCTGAATTAGAGTTTTATAGAATATGCTAATAAAAATCATATTATTGTAAAAGACTGAAGGAATGGTGTGACATCTTTACACATATACCCCCCTCACAAAAAGGAAAATGAAACAAATCAAGTTGTGCTGAAAGGGGACATTAAAGTGCTGTTCATTGTGATATGGTCAGTCAGCAGCTCCCTGTCAGCTGGTAGTTCTAGTCTACTTTCCTCCCTGTATACTGGATATCTTGTGATATTTTGTCTCATGAACTCAGTGTTTTTTTGTATGTGCTTTTGATCAGTCACTGGAAAGATGGAATGATATTTTTCCTTCCCTCTCCTGTTAATGGTTCTATACTTCTTATATAATGGGATTATTATTGTTATTAAATATTCTCAGAAGAAAACAGCTCTTGAAAAATACTACTGGTTTTGATGAAATGTCCTTTGCCTTCCAAGGCAAACACATGGTTCTGTTGCTTTGTTTTGCATTCTTTCAGCAAGGTAAGGTTTCATTACAGCATGTACTTAAAAAGGCATATTTATCTCATGCCCAACATGATTTTGATATTGCCATTTATTCATATTCCCTTGTTACATTATCTTCTGTTGTTTTTTTTCTGCAAAGAGGCAGATACTGCTGTCCTATGAATTGTCAGTGGACTCTATTAATGATCCTCTTCGAAGACAGAGGTTAATGAGTGCAGCCACTGTTATTACAGATAATTTGCGTAAGTCATTCTTCAGTGTTTTTCTTGTGGTCATTATGTAAATTGACCTCAGAGAGCAAAATGTCACAAGCAGCACTATTTGAAAAGTCTCTAGGGGAAATTATGCTACAATATCAAGTATAAATGTCAGTAAAATAAATATTCTTGTATCTCATGTAGCTGTTACTGTAACTTGGAATTACCAAGGGCAAATTGTGCCTGAGCAGCCTGGTTGCCCTGTACAATGAAGTGACTGGAGGTTGGTTGTGAGGGAAGAGCAGTGCTTTGATTTACCTTGACTTCAGCAAGGCTTGAAACATTGTCTCCCACAGTATTTTTTCATTCAAGCTAGGGTTTTAGGGTCTACCACAGGTGGGCAACCAGCTGAACAAAACAGTGGCTGGATGTTTGGGGTTCCAGTGCCTGGTGTATAAGTCACATTCTACCTGGAGGCAGGAAACAAGTGGAGTTCCACAGAGGTGTTATTGTAGGACACATCCTAAGCGACCTGCAGGAAACAAGAGAGAGCCTGCTCTTGAATTTTGCAGATGACACCAAATTGGGGGAGGGAGACACACCTGGAGGGTAAGAACTGCCATGTTAGAGGGACCTGGAGAGGCTGGAGGAATGGGCCAGCAGGAACATTACAAAAATTGTGCCAGAACAAACATAAATCTGTGCATATCTGCAAGAACTTCTTGGAACAATAAAGGCTGGGGGCTGACTGGTTGAGAAGCAGCCCTGCAGGAAAGGCCACGTGGGTCCTTATGGGCAGTGAGCTGAGTGTGAGGCAGAAACAGCACAAGCCCTTGTGGCACCACTGGCTAATAGTATCCTGGGCTGTATTAGATGAGTATAGTGAGGAGAAAAGTGGTTAATCACCCTTTATTAACCACTTGCCAGACCACATGCTATGCCCAGTTTGCCCTTCAACTACCACAGTGCAAGAAATACATTGAATTCAGCAGAGGGCACCAGTGCTGGGCTAGTACAGCCTGGAGAGGAGGTTTTGAGGGAAGGTTAATATCAGCATGTAGGAAAACATTATCAAGAAGGTGGAGCAAGGCTCTTCCCACTGATGCACAGTGCGAAGATGTGACAACAGAAATAAATTGAAAGAAGACAGCCTCAGACTGTGTGTAAGGAGAAGCTTTCACCATGAGGACAGTCAGGCAGAGGATCTGCCTGTTGTGCAGTTTCTGACTTCATGACTGGCCCTGCTTTGAGGAGGGGGTTGCACTTGAGATCACCTGAGGTCCATTCCAACATGACTTATCTTACAACCCTATCCTCAGCTGTCAACACCAAGAAATGGGAAACACCCTTCATTTTCTCCTGGATTTTGCTCCCAATCCATGCTGTATCTGGAACTGTGCAGATACAACTCACAGAAAACAAGTTTTCAGTTTTCCCAGACATCTATTTGTCCTTAATGCAGATCCTTTGTCATATTTCAGTAATATAACAAATATATGAAGAGGTTGATACTATCACCTGTTTCTCTGTAATGATGAGATTGCTGATGGTCTGTGATTACTTTATGTAGAATGGGTGAAATAATGTTTTTCAGTGACATCATTATGCTCACATGAAATTGATTTTTCTGTTTCAATCTTTTCTATGACTGGTTGTCTTTGTCCTTGTACTATGAAATTCCTCAGAAGTTTTTTAGTATGTCACTTTCCCTCTTGTGATTTAGAACTGCAAGAGTCAAAACTGAAATGCCCTTCATTCTTCAGACGTTTTGCTCGAAAGTATCTAATCTGGAATTGTCCATTCTGGAGAGTAATCAAAGAGAAGGTGAAGTTGGTAATTTTGGATCCATTTGTTGATCTCTTAATCATGGTTTGCATTATCGTGAACACATTTTTCATGGCTCTGGAGTACCCTGAGATGCCACTCCATTACCAAAACATGATTTTTATAAGTGACAAGGTAAGTCAGGTCTATGTTAGAATGAAACCATTTACCCTGGAACAGTCCCATAAGGAGAAATACTTTTTCAGGGACTTTTTGCCGATTTTTTTTTTCTTCATTACAGGTTTTCACCCTGATTTTTACAGCAGAAATGATCTTGAAAATCATTGCTCTAGATCCTTACACCTATTTTCAGCAAAAATGGAATATTTTTGACAGCATAGTTGTTATGATTGGTCTAATAAACTTTGAAGAAAATCTGTCATACTTCAGGCTGGTAATTATTTCTTTATTCTTTTCTAACAGTACCTGTGCTGTTTATATTTGGAAAAGATTACAGTGGAATACCCACACAATGTTACTTATGAATCTGTTCAATCAGTTCTCTTTGTTAGTAAATAGGAAGCCAACATGAATGTTTAATTGAAGTGAATCTTAATATTAAACAATATGTTCAATGTTTTCATTGCCCTGTGTATGTTGGATGCTACAACTCATCTGGCACAGTGCACCCTCTTGGAGATTTGACCTTGCAAAGAGTCCACTGGTTCCCTGTTAGGTCTGCACAGTGGCACTGCTCAGCTTGGTTTCACATTGTCATTTAAAGAAAGATAGTGTCTGAGTGGTTTTGTGAGCTGAAGGATAGCAAAGGTTCCTTCACAGCTTTTCATTTTGTGTTGAGATTTGTAAAATAATGTAGCTTTTCTCAGAGCTTAGACTTAGCCTTGAGGTGTCCTCAAGATTTTTCATCTTAGGGAGAAGGAGGTGTAGCTTGGAGATGTCTATGCACAATGTTAGGGTTTTTTTCTTACAATCTTGCTGTTCAGAATGCTAAATTTACTAATTGCTTCTAACATCCTTCATTCAGAGTCATTGCACCTACAAATTCTATTGAATTCTGTTCATCTTGTGTATCACGACTGCAAGATTTTAAGAACCCCGAGTGCTAATTTAACTAAAAATGTCCTTTTTACTCAGGAGGGTACAAAGAATGGCTTTCCAGAAGCTATTCTAAGCTTGCTGCATGAGAAGTAGAAAAAAAATTTTTTTTCACTTTTTGTCTGATTATATGTAGTCCAAAGTGCAGTAATTTTATAAGCTTTGGCCATAAGCCATTTGATTATTATTACTATTATTGTTATTGCTATTAATATGAACAGACTTACACATCCTGGTATCTAATTTAGGACAAACAACTTGAAAGCTTCCTTTGGCAGGTTTGTTCTCAGTAACATTAACTATCTGAGCTTAGGCACAGTGCTTCTGGACTGGAACAATTAAAAAACTTTATTTCGGGGAAAACTTGTGATGGTGTTACTGAAGTAAAGACAGCATGCTAAGTCTGTGGGTTTTTTGTGTGGTGTGATATCTTTTCATTGTTTGCCACTCATATTGTTCTCTTGTGTTTTACTTACAGCTCAGGATCTTCAAATTGGCAAAGTCCTGGCCAGCCTTAAATACTCTTGTGAAAATAATTCTAAATTCAGTTGGTGCTCTGGGTAACCTCACTCTGGTTTTGATTATTTCTGTATTTATTTTTGCTGTAGTAGGAAAGCAGGTTTTGGGCAATTATTATAAGGTGAATAGTCTTAAAATAAGCACTGATGGGAATTTACGCTGGCATATGAAGGATTTTTGTCATTCATTCCTGATTATATTCCGAATATTATGTGGAGAATGGATTGAAACCATGTGGGACTGTATGGAAGTGGCTGGAAAAGGGCTGTGCCTACCCATTTTCTTGCTAGTCCTGGTGATAGGAAACCTGGTGGTGAGTTTCAAGTTCTTATTGAGTCAATACTGAATGAATCCAGTTATACTGGCACATGTTTTTCTGAAGCATACTTTGTCATTTGAAGTGTATTTACACTATTATCTTTTCTGGATGTTTCTGGATGTTTTTCTTCTCTTTTTCTCTTCCTCTTTTTCTCTCTCTCTCACACAAAGGCATGCTGTGGAGCAAAATATACAAAATTATTCCTTCCACCCAGTACTTTTGTAGTTCAGTACTTTTTTTTTTTGATAATTTTGATAATTTCGATAATTTCTTCATCTTTTGTGTTGCTATGATCAAATAACCAAACTGTTGAATGCTTTTAATGCTTACTAAATTATCCTTATATTATCAACAGTTTCGCAGTCCCCAGATTTTCTGGTTTCTGTCAGATATACTATGTCTAAAGCTTTTTCATCTCCTGAGTTTGTTTCATTCCTGAGTTCCTTTTTGATAGTGATGTTACTAAACTTAACTTTGCCTGCTTTTTCAATATATCTACGTCCTCATACATTATGGACATAGAATCTTAGAATCACAGAGTCACAGAATCATAGAATCACAGAATGGTTTGGGTTGGAAGAGACCTTAAAGATCATCAAGTTCTAACATTCCTGCATGGACAGGGACACCTTCCACCAGAGCAGGCTGCTCAAGGCCCCATCCAACCTGGCCTTGAACACTTCCAGAGAGGGGGCAGCCACAACCTCCCTGGACAACCTGTGCCAGCAGCTCACCACTCTCACAGGAAAGAATTTTTTTGTAGTGTCTGACCTAAATCTCCCCTCTTCAAGTTTGAAACCATTGACATCAGTGCATGTGAAAATATCTTTGATATACCCAAACCCTCCCTTCCTTTTCCTCCTGTCTTTCTTTCCAGAAGGGGCCATACCATACTATATTAACATTTAGGTATAATAGTAAATTATTATGTTGCAGTGGTTGATGAAAGTGAGGTTTGGTGGGTTTTTTCAGTTTTTGGTTTTTTGGTTGGTTGGTTTGGGTTTTTTTGTCTTAAGGATTTTCTGAGATGCCTTGTCTATTAGCAGTAGTGTCTCAAACTTTAATTTTTTACAGGTGCTCAACCTATTCATTGCTTTGCTGCTGAGTTCATTCAGTACTGACTCCCCAAAGGGAGAAGAGGAAATGGGAGAAATGTCAAAATGTCGGATTGCAATTGCACGGATTTGCAAGGGGCTGCAGTACATGAAAGGCAGGATTTTTAATTGTTGTGGCCAAATAATGAAACGAAGCCTCAAAACAACAGCCAAAAAGAAGACTTCAGTGAAAACTTCTGCCAAAAACATAGAGGAAAATAACTATGCCATGGCAGATGTCAGAAAGGATATAGACAACACTTGGTTTGACCCTGAGTATTGCAGTTCTGAAGAGAGTTCTTCAATAACAAGGAAATATGGAGAATTTTTAACCAGACAGAGTACCTGTGTTTCCATTGCAGTAGCAGAGACTTACACCAATGAAGATGATAGTGGACACAGTGTATGCACAGAAACAGAATACACAAAACAGGTAAGAAATACTAAATATGAAAAATTATTCTAACTTGTATCTCTAATACAATCTTTAAGACTCAACAGGGAATGTTAGTCCTTTGGGGTTTTTTCTGCCATTTTACTTTGTTCTTCTAGTATTTTAAAAGTGCAAGACCTACCAAATAATTTGTTGTTCAGTAAGAGATGTTGTTTATCCACTTTTTCATCATTCTCTTAATTTACAGCCAAAGTTCTGTTTCAGGTCAGTTCAATGCACTAGGACCTCAAGTTAATTTCTTTTAGAAGCCTAACTTATTCACAGGCAGTAATAATAAGATGCAGCAGATTACAGTATACCTTCCCTGCAGTGTTTTGTCAAAAGGTGAACAAAATAGTATTAACCTTTTTTCAGACCTATACTAATGGAAGTAGTAATAGAAGCTGTCTTGTACAGAAGAAGGAACTGGTTCGTAGGTTCTTCACATAAAGCAAGACAAAGCCTCTTACAGAAAGTAGCTTATGATTTTTGTTATAGTTTTTTTTATTCATTTGTGTTTAATTTCTCCAGCTACCACACTGAAGTACAGATGAAATTTTCTAAGATGTTGCAACTGTGCTTTTTTTCTTCATAGATAAAAGTGTTGGTGTAAGCATGTAGCAACATGAGGTTTACTTCATCTAAAAAACACACCTAAATGTGTGAGCAGCAAGTCAGGTGGAACACCAGGTTTTGGTGACTGTACTATACCCAGATTAGCTTGTTAATGGATGTATTTTATGAGTGTTGTATTTGGGCTCCAAATGCAAAACTTAGTGTTACGCCATGATAGAGATATCAAGTGCTATTTTTGGGTGGATTTTGGATGTCCTGGTAAGATCCATTTCCTACATTTTTGGTTGCAAGAGGAGGCATCATCTTCTCAAAGAAGCAGAAATAGCTGATTACCTTGAATCATCCATGGATAGTTGAAATATGTTGTCTGTAAGCATTTGATGACAGAAATTGTTTTGCTGCTTCAGTGGAAGGTGGTATTGACTGGAATTGGTGTTGGCAAAAGGACCTCAAGCTGATTGGGATCACAGCTCTTCTGCCTGGAACTAGAAACGTGAGACTACTGGGGTCCAGCTGCAAAGGTTGCTAATGAGCTTTATGAATTGAATGCAGGAATCCATCAGTGGGTTGAATGTGGATTTTGAGGATTGATAAATTTCCACAGGATAACCACAGGAATTAAAATCGGGGAAGAAAGTATTCTTTACATGCCTTCTAGGCATGTTATTTGATTATCTGTAAAAATACAAATGTGCTAAAATTTGTGGATGCTTTAGATTCTGTTAAAGAATTTTGACTTTTAAGAATGACTGTGAGGAAGTAAAATGTGGAAAATGAGCTGGTTTGCATTATTCCATGCAGAGAGACAGATTAAGACACAGAGAGCATTGCCGGAGCTCAAGTGGATTCAGTCAGATTTCTGGGACTTCTGAGACCATAAGTGGTTTTTCAGAAACGCACCAAAAGAAAGAGCAAAAAGAGGTAATTATAGCTTTTATCATGTTCTAGAGATGAAAATTGTCATGACAGTTTTCTCATTCAGCAATGACAGGACAAGCTGGGTTTTTTCCAAAGAGTAACAAGAGCAATCCCTTTAAAGATGGTACATCTTTCTAGATGTAACAGTATTCTGAAGCATGGAGGTTTGTCTCTCATAAGCAGCTATGCCTAACAGAGTAACTTAATATATTATACTTTAAACATATCTGATACATATAATTCATTTTTATAGGCAGTTCGGTGTGCTGTCACCCTTGGATGCAAAAATCTGTTCTCTAAAAATGTTTCCCAAAGCAATCATACTTTTTTTGGTGTAGAAGCTTAAATTATTCTAATAGACTAAGGTTCCACATGATGAATCGTGGTTTGCCTCTAATGACCCAGAAAATTAAAAGTTCAGCAGCTTTCTGGACTAATACCTCCAAAAGTCAAACCACATTAGCATTGTCTGGCTTTAGATAAAGTTGTGGGAAGTTTTGTTTTGTAGTTACATTTTTAAAAAATTAAAAATATTTTAAGTGCCTGTGAATTTAAATGATTACATTTTTGTCTATGTTGAAGATTCCCTTGGACCTCAAGTTTGTTTGCAGCAGCATGGCTGTCAACACAGGCAGTTCTCCCTTCTGGCTTCTAATTCTTATTCCTGTACTCATGCCTTCCCTTTCCATGTCATACAAAGCTTTTGCATTTAATGAATGACAGATTGCTTTATTCCTTTTTCCTTATACTTGTTTTCCTTATTGTCTTTAGTTTTACAAGTGTATAGGTTACCTCCCAATAACTACAAAATTCTTTGGGATGCATAGACATTTTTTTCTTGCTAGGGCTTCTGATCTTCAAGTCTTTTGAGATGTGGTGAGAATCTCTGGGAAAAAAAAAAAGGGATTTGGATTGGCATGAAGAAATCAGAGTTTTCTCTAAAATAAGTTGTAGCATAATGTAACCTATTTCAAACATTATCCTTCCTGTGAACCCAGTGTAGGTGACTAAAAGAAAGCAAGAAATTTATTAGATTAAAGGCATAGAAACAAAGAGTAGGGATTAACCTTTCCTATCCTATTATTTGTAATTTTATTTTGGTAGCAACATAGAGATAATTTATACACTGCAGATTTATTTTTTTTTTGGGGGGGGGGAGGAGGGGTGGAGGAGTGGAGTGATGCATTTAATTTATTTTAAATATGATAACCTGATAATATGGAGCAAATAAGTTCTCTTCTTTGCCCTTCTGCTGTGCAGAAATGTGATGCTGGTAGCTATTCTGAAGCCAGTACTGTGGACCCAGCTGCTCTTTTGGAGGTGTTTTCAGAGCCTAAAAAGTCAAACCTACCCAAGGACTGTTTTGGTGAATGTAAGATTCTTTTATGTATTGTGGTGACACCAAATGAAACAGTATTCAAAGATACCTCTATAGAACATTTCCAAATTGGCAGAAACTGTTTAGCTGAGACACTTGTTCATAAGCATAAAAACTCAAATAAATGTACTTGAAGCCAGCATGGAACTGGAGCAGAGTTGGGGTGCCTGAACACAGGCATTTAGTACCATCTGAGGTCCCTGAGAGCATGCAAGTTTGTGAAGCTGGCAGGACTTTTACAGAAGCTGTGGAATACCCAAAAAAGCCTTCAAATGGTTCTGAACACCTGTGTTCAGTTAGTTAAATGCCATCTTTGGAGTGTGATTCAGGTATCTGCACATGAGCAAAGCACCCAAAGCCCTTTTGAAGGGGCAGTTGGAGGTCAGTTAGGATTTGTATGTCAGGACCTGGTATCTTAAATGGCTCTTCTGTGTTTGTTTGAGCTCCTAGTACCATGGATGAATATCCACTCAATATAAGTAATGGCATTGAGAGGGCTGTACAGCTCATCCCAATGTGGACACCTACATTTGGTTGCCTGAACTGCTCTGTAGACTCTGTTAATGTGGTTCAGTCCTGCAGCCTTCATGGCTTAATAGAAAAGAGTCATTTTTTTGGTGCAAAACAGTGAACAGAGAATCTATTTGTAACATCTCTGCAGTGCAATCAAGTGAATAATCAGTAAGAACAATCATTTGCTAAACCACTAGGAAGGTAATATCTCTTTTCAAAATGAAATAAATGCAGAAAATAAGATAAGTTTATTCAATAGAGGGGATGGATTTTGAGATTAAGTTTTTGCAGAAGGGCTTGTGAACCAAAAAACTTCTTTGCTTTTTCCATGTGTGCATTGCTCTATTAAAAGAGATTATTTTGTCCTACAAATGTTGTATTTTCCTTAGATTAGATCATTTCAGCCATAGCACTACCCTGTAGGTAAAATAGCACATTTTTTTGTACAGTCTGTAGAAGATAATCTTAAGATGTTTTATGCTTTTTAGATTCCATTAGATTTTTCATGGAACCAAAACACTATTCTTTCTCCTTTCAGGTTGTGTTGAATGTTGCCCATGTTGTGGAGTGGATGTCAGTAAATTTCCAGGCAGAACTTGGTGGAGATTTAGAAAAACCTGCTACAGAATTGTTAAACATAGCTGGTTTGAAAATTTTATCATTTTTATGATAGTATTGAGCAGCGCAGCACTGGTAAATTTGATTTAATTTCTCAAATTTTGGATTGATGTTTGTCAGTAAAGGAAAAGAATCATACTATTAGATTTAATTTCTTTCTTTTATTTTCACATTTCTTTCTCCAGGAAGAGACAAGAGTATCATAAACACATCTCTTAGAAGTTATAAGGCTCTCTCCCACTTGGATAAGTTATTTAAATGTATAGAAACATAGTCGTCTTCATAGTTCTTCATGAACTTGTGTGTGTTTTCAGAGTCTGAAATTACTTAGGAAAGCTTAAAAAAAATAAAGTACTTCTAATTTCATAAAGCAGATTCAGTAAAACTGAGTAAAAGCTGAGTAAAAATTTAGATTTAAAATAATTAAAACATTAAGGTGATCAGGATCTGAAAGTGAGGATGGTTATAAATGATAGGTGACTTAGTTATTACTCTGATTGTATCCATTTCTACAGAAGAACAGGTGGAGCTTTGCTTTATTTGAAAACATTCACTAGGTCTCCTGAAAGTAATTTATTAAATAAAACATTATGTAGTGCAGAAGGAATATAACCAGTGTGAAAGTGATTTACGTGGTAGATGTCAGAATTTTTCAAATAAAATCTGTTGTGTGTGCCTTAAGTTTAGGTTTAATACTGAACCATAGATTTGAACTGTCTGCTTGAAAATTTTCCTGGCAAAATCCCCAAGGTAACTCCCTGGGATTCCCACGAGGGCTTCTCTGTACTTAGGGGGAACAAAACCCTTACTGACATCAAAGTAGTCAAGGTTTAGGTGAAACTCCAGAAATTAACAGTTCCAGTTAAGTTTTCATATTTTTTCATATCTGGACTACAACTCTGCAGGCTGACTAGAGATGACTTCTTTGGAAGGTCTGTGTCTGAAAGAGGGTGATAGGTGTGTTTAATTCAAGCTTTGTTTTGAAGAGTTTTAAAACCAACACCTTGAAACTATCTACTATCGTGGGAAGCTGGAATGTTTGGTAGCCACAATTTGCCCTCATTAAATATTTTTCTGAGAAGTGTTGAGTGTAAACAACTGAAAGTATGTGATTTTTCAGCAAACCTGAAAATGAGATTGTGCTTATTTAACAATTTTTTTTTTTACATATAAGTATAAAACCCAGTAAGTGATGGTTACCTATAATAAGCCAAAATGTGTATTCTTGTGCAATTTAAAAATAATTTTCCATAAAACTGTTTTAAAACTGAATTCTTAAATCTAGGCATTTGATGATATTCACCTGCAGAAGAGAGGAAAAGTGAAAGTGATCTTAGATTATGCTGATAAAGTATTTACCTACATCTTTTTTGTGGAGATGCTTCTGAAATGGGTAGCTTATGGTTTGCACAGTTATTTCACAAATGCCTGGTGTTGCCTTGACTTCATCATTGTATGTGTAAGTAACAGCCTTACATTTTGAACACTGATTTTTTGAAGTAGAGAACTACATGTAAAATGTGATTATGAATAAACACAAGTCCAAAAGGCAGTTTCCAAAGCCTAAAAAAAGTTGCAATCAAGAGAGACTTAGGACAAATGGAAATGGAAATAGTAAGCAATCATTTGAAGCTGCTCAAGAAATTAGTATTGGTGTTATTGAGGACCAAGTTGATGCTAAAAACTTTTTCAAGTGTAGAGAGAGAGTACAATTAGTGATCAGAAATAAAGCTAAGATAGATGAATCAAGGTGATAGAAAAATGTAAAGCTACTCACAGCTCTTGCATTTAGAAACAGAAAAAAGTAGAGTTGCTTCCTTAAAGGAGAAAAACTTTAGAAGGTAAAGAGAGTTTAAAAGTATTGTTGGAAAAAATAATTTACTGGAGGATTAAAGTGTGATAGAAAAGTGTGTTTTGCAACCCAAGAAATCCCAGCAATCCTTGATATAGCTATAAAGAGAAATGCTGAAATCATCAATAATGGAGCATGTGCTTTTATATATCATTTAATAATCTCAGTTTCAATTCAATGAACACAGATTTCATTCGTTTCCTGGAGGCTAGACAGTGCTTCCAAAGACCCATCACCTTGTTTCTCTGGGAATGCCCTGAAATCTCTCAGGACTCTTAGAGCACTGAGGCCTCTACGAGCCTTGTCAAGATTTGAAGGGATAAAGGTAAGGATACAGGGGTTATGTGTCCATGCTGTGTAAGAGCTGCATTCAAAGTTTTGGTGAAAATTTCAGCCTGAATCTCTGTTTTGGGATTTGATGGCATTAAGATGGTTCAATTGCCTACTTATATCTTATGGTTGCTATTTTGCAATAATACCTAACACTTTTACAATAGGTTAGAAATACAAAGGAAATAAGGAAATTTAATTATAATGTGCTGTCACAAGAGATTGTTAAGAATAGTAATCAGTGAAATTTGCAGAACAAATTAAACATGGAAAAATGTCATCCAGTGTAGTTGACAAGTTATTCTGAAAACCATGAATATGCTTGAAGAAAATAGAAGCCTTTTTTAATTGCTTGTCAATAGAAAATACATACATAGTTATTGCAGAAAGCATTGAATGTGAATAATTGATTGTTATAATACATTTTATTTATTTAAGGTTGTTGTGAATGCACTCCTGGGAGCTATCCCCTCCATCTTGAATGTTTTGCTTGTCTGTATTGTCTTCTGGCTCCTATTTAACATTGCTGGAGTAAAATTACTTGGACAAAAATTTTGGAAATGTGTACTCACAAAAGGAAATGACAGTGACATTAATAACAAAACTGATTGTACTTTGTATGGTGGAACATGGACAAATAGTGATGTAAACTTTGATAATGTTGGGATGGGATACTTGGCTCTTCTCCAAGTGGTAAGTTCTATAAAATACTCAGTTTTGGTTTTTTTCAAGGAAATGTGTTTGTCATCTCAGCTATAGGACACCACAATGCTTATCTAAAAGCTGCTTGGTTCCCCCTAAGGAAAAAATTAACATATGGAACCTTGTGTTTAAATCGAGTACTGTGTTCCATAGCTTTTCAGTTTTGTTTTAATTTTAATTAACACACTAAGCTTGAAGTTGTATGCATGTTACCAGATTCATTGTCATTCTCATTTTCTTCAGTGAAAGTTAGTTCACAGTGGGTGAGTAAGAAAAAGAATGATGCAGTTTATATTTCTATATTTTATTATATAGGTCTTGACATATTGGGATGCTAATTTATTGATCTCCCTAATACCACAAAAAAGGAGAGAATGGCATTTTTAAAAAGTGACTGTTACTTCTGTAACTTTTCTAGTTCTTTGCCTTGTGTTCTCCAAAGTATTCTATGATTCTGCAGGGCTGCTAAGGATTACATGAATAATCTGCTATCTCCTTAGAAACTGTTTTTGTCCTTTTAGGATTTATTTGCTAGTTGAGCTGAAGCTTTTTCTGCCTTTGCAAAAGCAGAGAATTCACAAAAATTTCAATTTAACAAGAGTCATCATTAAACCCCATTTATGGCAATAAATGCTGTAACTCCAGTGAATCATACTTCCAGGAGGATTTCTGGAATTGATTCACATTTTCATAGCACCCTGTTCACTTTTCTACCACTTTTAACAAATTTCTATTAGTTCTACCCAATTTTTATATTATTTTTTTTTTAGTTAATAACTTTTAATAATACTTTTTTTTCAGGCAACTTTTAAAGGTTGGATGGATATTATGTATGCAGCAGTAGATTCACGTAAGGTATGTCACTAAAATGAAGTTTTAGTTCTTTTTCCCTTTCCTTCTTTCCTTTTCTATCTGTATGATCAAATTTTCAGGTTTGTTTGCTCTATCAAGTCAGAAATATGAGCAAATGAATGCTGCACTCTACACAGTGGAACAATAATCCTTGGAATTCCAAATATCTGGAACTTAGACAAAAGAAAATCAGTCAAAAGGGGATGACACCACACAAAACCTCCTGTTCCAAGTATGCAGAGGGGAAGGTGTTGCAAGTTTTGGACAAGTGTGTTTTGGAAACAGAGTTCTTGAAAGGACGGTGCCTGTGAAGCAAATTTCATTATTTTTAAAATGTGTTCAGTAGCTTTACAATGACAGGCATGTTTAGCAGCTATTTATGGAGTGTTCTTCTCTATATTTGACGTCCTTACTATTTCTTCCATATTTCCATTTATTTTTTCTCACTCTCTCAGTAGTCCAGTGTATTTGAAGTTTTCTACATTTAATTTAATTTTCATTTTTCTTATTCATTCAAGTTCTGTGACTACAGTGAAATAGCTGCTTATTAAGAAAATCATTCCTTGATCAAAGTGAGGTGGCTTTTTAAAACTGCTTCTTGGCTGGACTACCATCCAAGGGGATGGTTGGTCACAATGATGTTTAGTCTGAGCTATTTTTCTGGTCTAATAATTCAAAGAATCATTTCTGGTTGGAGCTGTTTATCTATTACTCAATAGTTTGCTAGGGCTGGATTTGTCTGTGTATCTTTGGAAGTACAGACAGAACTAGACAGCTTGCTTATGCATCTAAATAAAGGTTTAAATGTGCAGAAGTAATTTAATCTTTTTTTTTTTTTTTTTTTTTTTTTTTTTTTTTAAACAGATAAACGAGCAGCCAAAGTTTGAAGCATTCTTAGCTATGTATATGTATTTTGTGATTTTCATTATTTTTGGATCTTTCTTCATGCTGAACCTTTTCATTGGAGTGGTTATCAGCAATTTTAACCAACAAAGGAAAAAGATAAGTACTACTTGAGCTTGTCTCTTGAGGGTCTCCTGCAATCCCAGTTTGGTTAAGTGATTGCAAGTTTGACATTCAGATGTCTAATATTTTCATATAACTGTTTGTAAATAGTTTGAATATTTAAAATAATATTGAGATACCATGCTTTGAAAATAGGAGTCCTCTCTTCCTTTAAGCTTTTAGTAATTTACCTGTAAATTCTATTTTCATGCCAAGTCCTTAATTTCTTCTAAGGAAGAGGACAAGAAGGAAGGAGTAGGTAGTTTTAGAAAAGAGAAGCCAAAACCAAATGTAAAAGTTTAATGCTAGGCCAGCTTTACCACAGTTGAGGAAACTTCTGGTGTTTATTTATGATGTATTGTTTATATATTATATATTATTTTATTTAGCTGACTGCTTAAACTTCAGCTGAACAACAGTATTTCCTTTTACTTAGGTGGAAAAGACCTATTTTTGACTGAGCAACAGAAAAAGTACTATAATGCCCTAAAAAAACTTGGATCCAAGAAACCTCAAAGACCCATTCCAAGACCATTGGTGAGACTACATGAAGTAGAATATGACAGAAGATATAAAGATGATGACCATATTTAAACTCAGTAGCCACACATCTTGAAATAAACTTCATGTTAGAGCCCATCGCCTTCCTGATTCAAAACAGCATTTGCATTTTACTCTTTTTCTTTATTCCATCTAATGCAATGTTTATTTGTGTGTATTAATGTAAGGAAATTTGAAGCCTATTTATCACCTATTGAAATTTACAATGAATTTCTATAGGTGCATATCAAGTATTTTGCTATTATTTAAGTTGCATGATATTGCTTCTGCAACCAGATTGCATTATTGCAGGTGAGAGTGAATAGTGAGTTGTACATCCTCCCTGGATGCTATTTACTTAAAAGTAATTTTATCCTTTATTTCTTATGGTTTCTTTCCAAGCCTGGCTTCTCATAGTAACTATTCAGAGTTTTTCTTGATTATTATATTTTAATTGGAATTGCTTATGCCAAAAGGTCTGCTCCAAGAAGTGTTTCTATTAAAAGAGCTGTCGGTGTACCTTGAATATTTTTCTGCTCTATCATTTTTTTTTAAGGAAATGTTGTTGCATGATACCTAAAAATAAGTAGCCAAGTACTGAGTCTTTGACAGTCTAAATAAATCACCTAAAAATGCTTCAAGTAGCTTATTGCTGAATTTATACTCTATTATATTACTAAGCACAAACTACTGATTAATATTTTAATGTAGCCTGGGTCTTGGAAGCAGCATGAAGTAATTCTTCTCATTCTCTCCACAGAATGTGTTCCAAGGATTACTGTTTGATATAGTATCACACAAAGCATTTGACATCACCATCGTGATTCTCATCTGTCTGAATATGATTGTTATGATGGCAGAATATGACCAGAAAGAAGTCAAGGATGTTCTTAATAAGATCAACTATTTTTTTGTGGCAGTATTTACTGGGGAATGTGTTTTAAAAATATTAGCCCTAAGACATTACTTCTTCACCAGTGGCTGGAACATATTTGATTTAGCTGTTGTGGTCCTTTCACTAGTTAGTGAGTAATCATTATTATATCAGATAATGTGTCTTATCAATACTAAGCCAAATTTCAGTATGAAGTAACCACTTACATATGTAAATAAAATCCAGATCCACTTTACATTTTCAAATATGCTAAGTTATTCCTTCTAAAAGGAGGTATTTTTATTTTCCTCTATATTTGGATAAATGGATAAAATATATATCTATATATAATATTATATATATTATGCTACTATATATATTATTTATATACATATAAATGGATAGTTTTCAATTATTTTTTAATGAGTTTTGTTGAGTATCTAACAGAATATAGATTCAGTGTGGTAACATCTTTTCTAAGTTATTGTATTAAACTGTTGTCTCTATGTGTTTGATTTACATGTAATCACATCAATTGTTGTTTCCAACAAGTAAAAGTAAATTCAGGTTAAAAATATATTTGTATGTAAAATGTGAAAAATTTATTTCATATCCCAAGACTTTCTCCTAGGAAAGTGGATCCTGAGGGCTGATTTAGAAAGCTCAGAAATATTTACTTGCTCTAAATTTAATTTAATTTAATTTAATCTAAATTCTAAATTTAGGCCACTACTTATGACTGTGAAAACTCTTATTAAATTGGCTTGGTTTTTCTTTTCAAGCAATAAGATAAGACTAGATCCTTATAATTTTCTCTACAAAGGATCATGTATAAGCTTTAGGTCCTTGTACAGTTTATTTGGTCCATGCTTCCTTCTCAGGGTCAGATTATATCATGCAGTCAATGACTGATGGGAAAGAAAAACTGATCTGTGAACTCAGCTTCATCCCTGAGCAGTTACCCTTTCGCTGTCTCATGCATCCCAGAAAAATGCTAACTTCTGAAGTCTTCTGTTTGTAATAATTTATCCTATTCCTGTAATGCTGAAGGTACTCATTACTCTGGTGGTAGGATTGTACAACAAGGTGTGAGGGAGGACAGTTTTCCTTTATTTTCTTGCTCTTTTCTGATCTCAGTCAAGTACCAAGCATTAGTGAGTCACCCATTTGGCATGTGAGACTTGTAGAAAAGGAAGCAATAAGACAGCAGCTAGGAAACACGCCCTATGGCTTCCAGCAAAGGAGCTGAATGGATTTAAAAGGATTTTTAAGTGCTTAAGCAACATGTGATTTCATCCCTTGAGTCAGAGAAATCTGAGAGAATACAGTTTCCAAACTATACATAATCATGATACTTCTTTAATATTAAAAGGTCTTTCCTTTCCTAAGCTCTTTTGTAACCAATTGCAGTATTGATGGTAATGTTTGTGTAGGAAGTGATGTAATCAATGATCAATGCTACTTTCAACACCTGAAGCATAGAATACAACAAAATGAACATAAATAGTGAATTTTACTGGCATGGTTTGACAATATTTTGTTTTCTTTTTCATTTCAAAGGTATTGGGCTTTCTGAAGGCTTTCGAACTTTGATCTCTCCTACAGTTTTGAGAATTTTTCGCTTGACACGAATCGTCCGAATCCTGAGATTAGTTAGAAGAGCCAGAGGACTTCGAACTCTTCTTTTTGCATTGCTGATGTCTCTGCCTGCACTGTTCAACATTGGTCTTTTGCTTTTTCTGGTTATGTTCATTTATGCCATTGTGGGCATGACAAACTTTGCCTGTGTTGGCTGGGAAGGTGGGATTGACAACCTTTTCAACTTTCAAACCTTTGATAGTAGCATTCTCTGTCTCTTCCAAATTACAACATCAGCTGGCTGGGATAGTCTTTTGGTCCCTCTGTTGAAAGGATCCAATTCATGTGCTCCCAACTTAAATCTAACAGAGGAACAGAAACAAAATTGCACTAATAGGGAGGTTGGTATTCTGTATTTTGTTAGCTATGTCATCATTTCGTTTCTCATTGTTGTAAATATGTACATAGCTGTCATTTTAGAGAACTTCAGCGTTGCCACTGAAGAAAGCACTGATCCTCTTTGTGATGATGACTTTGATATGTTCTATGAGACCTGGGGAAAATTTGACCCTCAGGCAACACAGTTTATTGAATATTCTGCTCTTTCAGACTTTGCAGATGCTCTGGCAGAACCCTTGCGCATTCCAAAGCCTAATAAAATCCATCTGATATCCATGGACCTCCCTATAGTCAGTGGAGATAAGATCCACTGCTTGGATATCTTGCTTGCTTTCACTAAAAGGGTCTTGGGAGAATCTGGGGGTTTGGATGGTCTTGAATTACACATTGAAGAAAAATTTATGGCTGCCAATCCATCCGAAGTTTCTTACAAGCCAATTACTACTACCCTTAAAAGAAAACAAGAGGAGCTATCAGCTCTCATTATTCAAAAAGCCTTCAGGAGGTATTTGAGGCAACGTTCTTTTAAAAATAAATCTTTCTTGCGCCGCCATAAACGTTATAGCAGTGCTGACTTTGATGAAGAAACACACGAGAGGAAAAATCTTACTGCTTCAATGCTTAATGAAAATAATGGTCAGAAGCTAGATAAATCCTGGACTACATCTTCCATCTCTCTCCCTTTATTTTATGATGGTATTGCTGAAACAGATTGTGATAATGTGAACACATAAGGTTGCTCCAGACTGCAGCATTTTTGATTAGACTAGTATCAGTTATATGCAGGTGGAGAAAATGCTTTGTTCCCAGAGCATAATAATTTAGAATAATGATGGCAGTCTTTAAGTATTGTGATTGTTTTTTTTTTAAATCCTCCTTAAAACAACTAATATTTGAACAACTAAGTTATACATATGGATTTTTTTCCCCCAGCTACTGAACTAGAGGAATTATTTTTTTAATTAATTTTCATATTATTTCATACTTCTGTGTTCACAGAAGAAATTAATAAAAGATCAGTTGTAACAGTAATATGATTTATAAGCACACAGTGCTGTAGACCATTGTGTACCTCTTTAGAAATAAAATCTGCTTTGAAAAATTTGTTATTATAGCAAAATTAAATAACTGCATTTTCTGTAACAGAGCTCTCTCAAGACACTGAAGCGTAATCAGCCACTAATTTCTGTGTTCTTTGGGACCATCTTCCTCCTCCTGCTTTCAGATGGATTTGTTTATGCTTAAGAATTTTTGAGGTGTCTTTACATGTGCACCTAAATGGATTTAACATACCATCCTCAGCTGTCTGTGCTTGCAAGCTGTATATAATTTGTTCTTTGTATCATTCAGTGTATGAAAATTGTGGAAATTATAGTTACCAAAATCAAATGCTGTTATTCAATAGATTATTATTAATTTCTTGCACAGAAAATTTCATTATTATACTTCATCTAAGAAAATGGCATATCTTATAGTACAACAGTTATTAAATACAAAGAAGCATTTGTTTTATTAAAAAAAACCCTAAGTATGAACAATGTGCATTAGTATTTCTTTTATTGTTTTTTAGTTTAGTTTGGGTTGGTCAGCTGAAGTGGTGTGGTGGCCTCAGAACTGCTGATGAAATAGGACTATTTTAGATTCTTCAATAAAGAGTTCAGATGCTTCACTCATTTTTGTCTGTTTTGTAAGAGTTATCTTCAGTTTCAGTCTATTACAAGACTTAATCTGTTATTAGAAGAGTAGAAGCCCAGTAAATTGCATGTGCTCGTTTTTAAAAGGAATCAGGAAGATTTAGCAAGAATAGCAGGAACAATAAAGCAGTAGTACTTTTACAATATGACAAATACAGTAAAATCTAGTTTACTTGAGGACAAATAAAGGCACGTGAAAGCTGCAAGTGAGAGTTCAGAAACTAGTTTGAACTAGGTTTATTACTTCCAGAACCAGCTTCTTTTCAGAAAAAAAAAAAAAAAAAAAGACAAAAATGGTTTGCAGACCTCTTAGGATAACTCAGAAATTTGCATGCAGTGTCAGCAGTGGGATGCAAAGACCCTCGATGGATCTGTTAGAGACCTTCTCCTGTCCAGCTGGGATTGTTTTCCTGCCTGCAGTAGCTATTGATGCTTTTCATAGCATAGTTTGGGTCATAAGTGGCCTTTGAAAGTCATCTACTCCACCCCCCTGCAGTGAGCAGGGACATCTTGAACAGGATCAGGTTGTTCAGAGTCCCAGCCAACCTGACCTTGAATGTTTCTAGGGATGGGACTTCCACCACCTCTCCGGGCAACCTATTCCAGTGCTTCACCACCCTCGTGGTATTTCTTTCTTCTATCTAGTCTAAACCTATCCTCTTTCAGTTTAAAACCACTAGCTCTTGCTCTGTCACAACAGGCCCTGCTAAAAAGTTTGCCCTTACCTTTCTTATAACTCTCCTTTAAGTAATTCAAGGCTGCAATAAGGTCTCCCTTGTTGAGGCTGAGCAACCCCAGCTCTCACCCTGTCCTTACAGGAGAGGTGCTCCAGCTCTCTGATCATCTTTGTGGTCCTCCTCTGGGCTCACTTCATCAGCTTCACCTCCTGGTATCACCGCAGCAGAGTCGAGGGGGAGAATCATCTCCCTTGACCTGCTGGATACATTTCTTCTGAGGCAGCCCAGGACAGAGTTTGTCTTTCTGGGCTGGAAGTGCACATTGCCAGCTCATGTCCAACTTCTCATCCCACAGTACCCCCAGGTCCTCTGCAGGGCTGCTCTCAGTCTCCTGCCCCCCCTGCCCTGTATTGATCCAGGGGGATGCCCCGACCCAGGTCCAGGATTTTCCATATGCCAATTTCTTCTGTTCGGTGTGAGCTGACACCTTTTTTCAAGAATCAGATGCCATTAGATGGCAGCATTTACCAGCTTTTAGAATTTATACCCTTAAGTGAAACATGTTGAGCTCCTACGTTCAATACACAGAAATTAAATTGTAACTACAGAAAATAAAATCACAACTCTTTTTTTTCCATCCTGGGCTCTTAAGGTCACTGTAGTTCTCAGTTGGTGTTTTTTCACTGGCTGTTCTGTCTGGTTTTACACATGACAGACTGACAGACCTTAATGACTGTGGAGAAGAGATGTTTTGCTGTGTGTTTGGATCTTCCAGGGGGGGAGTTTCAAGCACATCTGTATAGCACTGCAACAAGAAATGTTTGTTAGGAAAGAGGTAAGAGGGATTTATTCTTGCATACTGGTAAAGAAGGAAAGACTGGAAAAGCCATATGAGAGAATTTAAAGCACTAATAATATGTAACAAAATGTCACATTTTTCTATATGTATTTTAAAAGAATTAATCTGATCTTTACAATTTAAAATTATCTTGTCTGAGTGTGCTGTGCCCTTGACCAGAATTAGAAATACTTCAAAGCACTTTATTACCATTGTAAGGACAGGGATTTTGGACAAAATCTCACTTGGCATGAACACATCCTTAGTGATTATTTTGACTCAGAAAAGTACATAAAACCACATGAATTCATCACAGTGCAAATGTAAGAGTCTGACCAATTTTTTAGTATTGCTTTGCATTAAACTTTAGTATTGCTAAGCATTAAAGTAGCCTTAGCAGACTACTGCAGGGTTGAAAGGAGAATGATGATATCCAGATGTTGCATCTCCTTCATGCAAGAATTTCTCAAAATCCAATTCAGCTGCTGAGGTAATATAGAGTTCCTTTAAGAAGACTTTAGAAATTGTGGTGTGTTAGTAGCACTGAAAGGGTGGGAGCTTTTGACAGTCCTGATATCTGGAGTTGTGAATTCCTCCAGGTAAAACTGCCTCTAGATACATGAACTCCACAAAAAGTGGTCAGGCATACTTGGAACAGAGTGGAAGGATGTCCTTTTCTGTTTTAGAAGTTTGAAATCTAAATCAAAGAACAGCAGAAAGAAAGGAATATTGGAGTAAAGGAATATTGGTTCCCCCCAGTTAGGAAAAACTGTGCACATAAAGGCACCAGTAAATTCCTGGGGATCAGCACTGGGACACACCCTGACAATTCCTCTTTAGTGGTGGTGCAGAACTGCAATATCACATTTTCATTTATCACTTTCTTGTGTACAAATAGTTAGTCTCTGACCACCAGTAATTAAGAGTTTTCTCCTAGTTTTCTGACAGACTTGTATGCCTGAAAACAAGCTCCATAAAGGATTTGTGGAAACTGTCCTTGTTCTTTCTGGAGCTCTACAGTCACTCCAAACCTTGCAATGTTTGCACTACTCGTAGTATTTCTTCAGGACTCAGAGGCCCCATGTAGTGAAGTTATATGAAAAGATACGTACAAGAAAGAGCATGTCATCACAGCATTTTTTTCCCCGAACCTGCCAAAGTTTATTGTGCTTGACAAGTGTGTAATGTGTTCAGTTCTAGGTGCCATATCACAGAAGGACATTGAGTTGCTGGAGCATGTCTAGAGAAGAGCAGCCAAGCTGGTGAAGGGTCTAAAGAACAAATCCTATGAGGAGGGGCTGAGGGGAGACCTTATTGCTCTCTAACACTACCTGAAAGGAGGTTGTAGGGACGTGGGTTCTGGCCTCTTCTCCCAGTTGTACAATGATAGGACTAGAGGAAATGGTTTGAAGTTGCACCAGGGTGTATTTAGACTAGATATTAGGAAGAATTCCTTCAGTGAATGAGTGACCAGGCACTGGAACAGGCTGCTCAGGGAGGTGGTGGAATCCCCCTCCCTGGTGGTATTCAAAAAGCACGTAGATGTGGCACCTCAGGACAAGCTCTAGTGAGCATGGTGGTTTTTTCTGGGTTGATGATTGGACTCTGTGATCTTGGAGGTCTTTCCCAATTGTGACGATCCTGAGATTCTATCTGGAGTGGCACTTTCCAAAGTTATCAGTGACATTCAAACAAACCATCACATAACAGGCAGAGTTTCAGAGATAAAAACTATATAATGATTAAGGTCTCCATGGCTGTCCTAGAGGTCTGTATTCCAAGAAATACCTAAGCACTTTCCAGCAAAGTGATTTCATCTGCACTGGAAGGCAAAAGGTCCAATGTTCTGATACTTTGAATAAAAGGAAAATTCCTACTTGGATTCCTCAGTCTGTCAACAAAATAGTCTAAGTTTTGCTTTAAACAGGCACACACTGTCCCGGCTTATCTCAGAGTTTACTAACTCAACTACAGCTTTCCTCCACACTACTATAGTGGTAGTCATAATGATTAAGAACCAAATTCCATGTCTGTTGTAAATTAACACAACTGAAGTAGTGTCTGGTTTTGGGGTCCTCAAGAAACAGATTGCAGCAAACCCAGTGGAGGGCCATCAAGATGTTGAAGCTCGTGACATATGAGGAAAAGCTGAAAGATTCAGTCTTAAGAAGTGAAAGGGTGGATGGTTTCTTTTACTTCAGCTACTCAGTGAGTAGTTGTAGAGAAGTGAGAGCCAAACACAGATGTACACAATGAAACAGACACGAGTCACCAGGCACATGTTCCAACAAGGGAAATTCCAACTAGACCTTAGGAAAAAGATCCACAGGGAGGGTGGATAAACTTTGCAATAAATCACAAAAAGAGGTTGTGGTCTCTCTGTCATTGGAGAAACTCACACCCTGACTGGACAAGACACTGACCAGCCTGACCTAGCTCCAAACTTCAGTCTGCCTTTGAAGAAGGATGTGCCTTTAGTTGATTTAGTTGAACTTCAAAGGTCTCTTCCTACCTAAACTACTCTATGATTCCATGACAGTAATCACACAATTTTCAAACTTCATTATTATGACTTGACAGGACTTAGGCACATTAATCAACAGCCATTTGTATTATCTGGGACCCTGAGTCTACACCAATTCATATTATTTTGGTTCTGCAGTTCTAGTCTTTCTGTACAATAAAAAAAAATTAGTGAACAATAACTGGAGATTTCTTACCTGTCTACCCTCGGGAAACAAATTATGAGTCCACTGTAACTTCTACAACATCATGTCAGATTTCTTTTTGAGAGTCTCTTAAGCACCCCCATCCATTATACATATTTGGAAAAAGATATTGGGTGATTTCAGAGCTGAATGTGATGGAACATCTTTAGTCTCTTTGTTCTGCCATTTCCAGGGAAAATATGTGAAGGCATCAGCGTAGTAAGTGGTTTTATTGATCTACAGAGACTTTTGAAAGAGCAACAGGGATGTTCTGGCAACCTTTCAGGAAAATAGAGCTGTTTGGGCAAATCTGTTGCAGTTATTTGCTTTATGGTTCCATGAAGCTGAGGTGAGAGAGGCCAAACTGACTCTGATGCCAGTCATTAATGCTTCTAGAGTCCTGGGCAGATTGAGGACAATGAAGTTTCCTCTTCTCTCCAGGTTGCAGGTAAGATGAGCTTATGCAGGAGCATCCATTCAAAGGTTAGAGATTCATAGGCTGACTTAAGACAGCCTTTTTTTATTTTTAACAAATTCATATGTTTATTGAAATGAAAAGGGTAAAACTGGAGGCAGTGTTTTAGCAGTGGTTCTACCATGTTACCAGTCTTAGCATTCTCTGCAGGATTTATTAGCAAGGATTTCACACCACTAATCCAGTTATCTGAGTTTTTTCGTGTGGCCATGGTTGGAGCAATAACACGAACAAAATGAAGCAAATAGGAAGTTGTCCTTTTGTTCTTCACTTGGGATATTTTTTGCTGCTGCTACTAGTGAAGCTTGTAACTGCAGCAGCCACAAGTAGGTGTTTGTGTATGATCGATTATTTAATATCTCTACACAGAAATTCACTAAAATATTCCCAGCTGTTGCTTCCCCCTACCCTACTGAACACAATCTGTAGAAAATTTCTCCCCCTTTTCAATGAAATAATAGTACATTTTAATCCAAAGGAAAAAAGACCCCATGACAGCACCTCCAGAAATTGGCACTCCTTTCCTCCCTACACATACATAGTGCCCATCACTCACTTCTCAGACTCTCTGACATCTCATTCAACATAAAACTTGAGCTTGTTTGTTACATCCACCCTACTTATCTTCATCTTCCTCCTATAAATTATTTTGCCTGCCAGCTGTTCAGCTGTGCAGAACATCCAATGGCTGCAAGAACATCAAATGTAATGGGTAAAAGTTAAGGTCTCCTGCTTTCCCCTGATTAGGGGGCTCATCCCTTAACAAACACGAAACAATCCAGATGGCAAACACCCAAAAAGTCCAGATAGGGAAGAGAGAATATTAATGTATAAGCATAGACAAAGTCAGTGCAAAACACACTTTCTTATACACCTGTGAACCCACCTAGAAAACACAAAGTCATAGGAGAAACTAGGGTTTTCTTACTTCTGGTCATCTGACTGGTTAGTGTTTATTTGTGCATACTATATCTACAACATGTTCTGATCAGTTCACAGCTGCCAGTTTCAGCCTGAAACATGTTTATACTGATAAATCCTCAAAATGCTTAAACTGACTTTCTACTTCAGCTGAATGCCATATCAAATAAAATAAAAGTTATGTTTTTGTGTTTGTTTTTTTGTTTGTTTGGGGGTTTTAAAATAAAAATTAATCTCAGTAGAATTTTATTTCATTATGTTCTATTGTTTCATTATGTGTACGGTGACATGCATAGATTTACCTGGCTGCCAGGAGAAGTTGTTAAACTTCCATTGCTCATCTTTATTTTCTGCATTTCCATTTCATTCTGGGGCTTTTTCTTCCTGCGTGCCTGTCCAGCAGAGCCCAACAATAATGGAGGACTCAGAGAAGATGGGCAAGAGTGTTGTGTTGTTGCAAACCTCCACAAAAAGGGGACTTGGGGGTGGCTTTTGCTTTAGATAAACAGCTGCAAAGCCCTGAGGGGATCAGTGGATCAGGGGGCTGTATCAACAGCTGAGGGGATCAGCTGGTGGTGTGAATATTTCTCTCTGAGTTCATTTAAAGGGAATGTCTGCCTGAATTAGTGAGTTCAATCTGGGGGGGGATATGTGAAAAGTGTGTATGGGGTCAGAAGACTTTGAAAGAGAGCAATAGCCTTGAAATGCTTCACCACAACTTCCTCAGGAGTGGGGGTGGTGAGCACTATGACAGAGAAGGGAATGGAGATCACTTTGTTGTGATTGAGCTGAATATTGCAATTGCTATGCTTTGGTAAGTGTAACTTTACATTTATATTGTGATTTCAGAATATTATGCATCACTCTGCTGAACAAAAAATCTCATATAACATCAAATATCTTCAGATAAGTACATTTGTTATTAATCATCAGAGCTTCCATGTGTGGAATATACAAGAGTTTGGTCAGAGAGTATTGGGCATCCAACCAGGCAGGGATGTTCTTTCTGCAATTATCCAGGGTCAATAATATAAATAAGCAAACATTTAGAGAAAATCTTTTTTATTTGTTAAAAATGCAGCAATGGCAAAAATAAAAAGTACAGATTTAGAACCTATTCACTCATCTAATGCTTACAGAGACAGTGACAATAACCACTCTCGTTTAAGCTTATAAATTTTGTATGTTTATTTGTGTATACAGAAACAGGTATTTTAATTGTAGTGCAATTAAATTAACTTCATAATGTTTCATTACATGCCATGAATAATACATAAGAAGTGAAATCCATGTCCATATTCCTGGTTTGATGATTCTGATTAGTGAATTTGAATACTACATTCAGCTGCAGTAAAGGAGAAAACAATGGCCTTGATTTGCAGAGACTTTGATTTCCAAGTGCCACATCTGTGTCTCACTCATATTTTGACAGTGCACGCTGCCCAAGGAGCCATTTCTCATCAGAAAATGTAATGGTTCAAAACTGCCTTTGTGTCCACTGCTCAGACAGGGTCCGTATTTCATAAAGAGGATCACTGTAAATGTCCATGGAGTACTAAGTTATTTCCTCACAAAACATTTTCTGTTTTTTTGAAGCTGATACAGTAAACCTGCTTCTCTACATAACCAGATGTTGTTCTATCTTTCCTGTAAGGTTTTTCTCTTATTCCATTTTTCTATGAAAAGCATAAAGATATTTACTGGGTTTACAATGCTTCTGGCCTTTTGCTGGTGCCTACTGAATAAGAGGTTGAATTCTCAAGTCCTTTATCGCAGCAAAGAGATAGTCTCTGGCTGGCCTGAGACTCCAAGAAGAAAAGTAAATCCCCAGAAATCTTGTGAGAACATCTGTCCTTTCCCAGCACTTAGCAATAGGATTACATGTGGTGTATGTACCCCAGTTAATAAACAAGGACAGTCCTACAGTTGCCCCGTGTTGTCAGTGAAGAGTGGGAACACGCTGGCACCTTCCCAGAAATCCCAGGATTTTTAAGATTGGGATGTAATAAAACAAAGCTGTTAACATTATCCCTTTATCTAATTTTTAAATTTTAAGCCTAAGAGTGTTTCTGGGCCAAATACCTCACAAATAAAAGCTTGTAATGTACTAGAGTAATGGTTGTTACAAAGCCTTGTTTTTATTTTGGGTGAAAAGTATTGGATACTTAGAAAGTCCCCACCTGATGCATTACTTCTGGCATTGTGAAATGATGATTCTGTTTGCAAAGGAGAGGAACCTCCATGTGAAATGTCAACCTCCCTCACTGAAGAAAGAAACTAATCCAGGGTCAGTAACTGAAAAAGATGCTGAATTAAATTTATAGGTAAATACAATCACTCCTTCCTTTTCCCTGCCTTTTTCTCTTTTCAACTTTGATTTCTTTTTATTTTATGCAATGCAAGAAACTGCATGATAAAAACTTTATGGTTAAGGTGTGAGAATTAAACCAACCTCTCAGTATCTTGTGCTGGTTTTGGTTTATGTCTGATATCTAGAAAACATTTACATTCCTGTAAGTAAATAAGAATCAAAGTGCTTATACATAGAAGTGTGGTCTTACTCACTGGACATTTGATTTACTTTTTAAAAAATCTGTCCAACTCATGCATTTCTATATGCAAACACACTTGATGTGCTACAAGTGCTGACTGCAGGAGACAGGATGCTTGATTTTTTTAATTTTGGTGAAAAATGGAGCTCATGTGTTGCAATATTTATTTGGATGGCTTACACAGGTGAGACATTAATAGTATTTCAGATTATCACTTCGTATTATTTTGACACAAAAGTATTTGTGGTTACAAAGTGCAGAAGCTTAGAATGTAACACACTTCAACAGCAGAAGATCCCTTTGACCTTCCAGTGGTGTGTTTCTATTTCCACAAACTCCAGTCTTTAACTTTGAAAGATGAGGGTGAGGCGAGTGACGAAACAAATTCTAGATTTCTTCCATTCAGTATGTTGAATGTAATAGACTTTAAAGCATGTCTTCTGAGAGGCAGCTTCAGACACTTCTCTTAGCATTGTCCAATTATGCATTGGCTGCAGCTCAGGTATCTATCAAAGTGTCACAGAGGCTTTCATGTAGGCAATATATTGCTTTCTAAGACCCAAGAGAGGAGGGAAATCAGGCACCCCAGTGTCTTCTCCTTAAGTAGGTGTTGAGCAAATTAGCCCCATCACAATTCAGCATGCATTAGTCCATTAAAAAGCAGGAGGAAGATTCCTTTGTGTAAATGACTTCACTGTCTATTTGTATTAGTCATTTCCTCTTGCTCTTTAAAGAAAGTTCTTGATACTTGATATTTAAAATATCTTAATTTCCACATGAGCATAAATTAAAAAATGATTTAATGAAAGAAAGCATATTTAAAATGGTAGTTAATTAGGTTTTGATATCATCAGATTAAATTACTTTTTGGCTCAAAGAATGCAACAATTTCTTAATTTGCAAATCCTCTTGTAGTTATACTGTGATTAGTGTGGCTCCTTGTATCCAAAAGTTCTCTCCCCGTCTCAATAACTTCTGGTGCTGTTCTCAGATTTAATGGGAGGCAAAAGAGGAGCTGTCTGGGCCCTCAGTCAGGGGACGTGGACATCTCATCTGGGATGAACATTTTTAATTCACATCAGCAGGATTAGTGCTCATCAGCTGTCTTGAGACCCCAGGCTGAAATGCCTTGGAGTTAAGAAATGGTGCCTTGGCTGTGAATTTTGCCTCTTCTCACTCACACTTGTGCTACACAGTAAGTTTTAAAATCAACTGAAAATGTACAAAAAAAGAAAACAAAATTAATACTGTGTGCTCGGCTCTCTTCCACCACAGACTCTGAGAGGCAACAAGACCATAATCAGAAAATGCAAATTAAGAGGTGGAGAAGCTAAAGAAAGACTTCACAGAAACATGTAATATCTGCAGACTATGTTATCAAGATTACAAAGGAAAAAGTGAAAATTCTTGCAGAAAACTGTTGAAGACAGTGAGCAGTGACCAGCTCCTCTGTTCCAGAGGAAAGGTGGAAAGAGCAAAAGATTCAGAAGGTGCAGAGCTGGCAGAATGAGCTATAGGGATAAAACTGCTGTAAAACCTTTTTGCAACGGAAAAGGATCTCATTTTCTATACAGTATTTGATCCTCATTTTTTCCTGGTATTCTAATCTAACAGATAATACAATCTCTAAATGGCCATCTTCTTCCAAACAGATGCTTTAGTTAATCATCTCATTATATATCCAATAGTTTACCCACTTGTTCTCCCTGTACAGGTCCTTAAAATTGGCCTGTTCTGAAGACCAACAGTTTAATCTTATCACCCTGCACCTTCATTCTAGAGTGTAATATGTTCAACTAACTAAAGATGCCCCTGATTTATGTAAAATAATCAGATTTTTTTTTCAGAAAAAATTTAGAAAGATAATGGATAAAAAATACGTCTCAAAAGGTAAGTATCCAATGTCTAATACAGCTGAGGAGATCTCCAGGTTACTTAATACTGCTTGATGAAACAGTAGTAGGAATATTAATTTTCTAACTTGGTTTACTTCACTACCCTAATTCTCCTAGTATTATTTTGATAGACTACTGAGGAGAGAGAAAAAAAAGCAATCTATGTTTTTCCATTTGAGTAGATGATAAGCAAATTTTCCTGATTGAAATGTGCATTGGACCATTTAGAAAGGTGAAGATTACTGTATGTAAGAGAATGATTTTAATACATACTTACAAAGAAAGCAATTTCCTGTTAGTCTGTAATACCAATTATCCATTGAAAAGAGTCTGAATTTTATATCACCATGATTTTTTTAAAAATATAATTTCATTCTCTGATAAAAGGAAATGAGATTCCTTTATACTAGGTCTTTATTTTGACAAAGATGCCAATTAACTACTTTATACCATTTAGGCATCACTATTATGTGAATCAGAGAATGGCTTCTGCTATTCTTTTAAAATAAAGCAGCAATGTAATACATTATAAAAGCTATTTGAATCCCTGTGCAGTAAAAGGCCCTCATAAATCACTAAAAGCTCTCTGCAGCACCATTTTCTCAGTTTCAGTCTGGGCTACAAATCCCACATATGTTAATACTCATCCCATAAACAGCAATTTATGAGGGTTTCCCCTCTTGACCAGAAGCTGTCAATCCCTATTGTCTTGTAAATGTGTTATTAAAAAAACACCATCAGCCAAGAAGTTCCAGTTTTGTGAAGTCAGAGGAACATTGCCCAGATGAAAAAAGCTCCTGAGCTGACTGTGGGTTCTGCATTTTGGAGGTCAGTTTCCACACCATAATATCACTGATAGAATAAAATAAAAGGATTTTATAGGATATAAATCTCATCATGTTGGTTTCTTGGTAAGAAAGTGAAAGCATAAGGTGGGTGATATGGTCCTTAATTTATCTGTTTAAAACCGTATCAGTTATGCAATTCTAAATTAACTGAAATTGTTACACTGAAATAGTGAATACACAGAAGATGCCAAATTAACTTTTTCCAGTCTGTGCTGGCTGGCATTAGAAATCCCAATACCTGCACTGGAAAAGCTGTCCTTTATAATTTTAATTCTAGGCAGGCTGCTCAGAGTGTGTAAGGTTTCTTTTGATGAATCACCATATAGTTTTCTATTGCATATTGGAAATCTGCCAGGTGATTTTAACATGAAATACTATTAGAAACAGTCAAAAAAAATCTATCACAACACTGACATTTTCCCAGATGAAAAACTCAGGTCAGTTTTACACATTAGGTGAAGAACTTGCTATATGTTTTTTATCTCCTTTCATCATTGTGCAGCTGAAATGTTTATGATAGATGCATCTTTATGAAATGGAAAAGTAGGGTGGGTTACAAAATGAAAACCCACACTGTCTCCAGAAAAAGAAGAGGATGAAATGATGAATGGTGAAATGCAAAGGGATTTTCCAGTCAAGATTTCCAAATAATATCTAACTTCTCAGAAAGGGCCAGAATTTAATCTTTTCTGGATCTGGAGATGGGTATGAGATTCCAGAAATATATGTAAATAAGATGGCACTTGTGCAACTCATCTGCATCCTCCCAATTAAAGCTGCCATTGTAGTCACTATTGTGCCCTTGTTGCTATAGCAATGGATATGAAAAAAGCTAGAGAGATACTGACTGATTGCTGCACCTGATATATAACATTTCACAATCTACCCTCCAATCATTATTTCATATTTTGCTAAAAAATAGCATAATTTATCACAACAATGATGTATGTGAACACTTGTCAATTACAGCATCATCAGGAAGCACACAGGAAAAAGTTGCTGGTTATTTTTAAAAGAATTAAGAGATGAAATTATTTTGTACTATTTTAAAGTAACCATTCTCTATCCAAAGTTATTGTTATACTTTGGAGGGTAGAACTGAAAGGCAATTTGAATCTCACTTTGAGCTAACTGTTCAGATTTATTGTAGACTAAACTACTGTACATTTAGTGAATATTTTTCATTCTTCTTTTCTAATAACAAACATACCTCATATGAATAGGTTTTAATTGTCTTTAAATATTAATTTTTCTTGAGTTCAAATACCCATTAACATCAAATATTTGCCTATTTGCATTAAGCCCTTTCTGGTTAGCTTTTTAGATACCTCTATGCATTTTCTCTCTAAGCACCTCGATTTTTTTAATAGACTATTTCCATAAGATTTCTTTACAAATGAGGAATGGTTTTTTGGCTTTCCTTCATTTAAAAAGGCTGAGATTTTGTGATGGGAGCATTTACATTTCTACTTTTTCAAAGTCCTTTTTGCTTGAGGTTTAATTCCCTCCAGATGCTCTCACTGACTTCAGTCTGCTCAGGCTGGAGGCTCTTCACTTTCCCTAGTGATGGAAGAGGGAAGACTGGGAGTCTTCTGTGAGTACAGAAGGTGAAGTGAGGATTTAATTTTGGACAGGGAAAGAAAAATCTCTGCCAAAGGTCTTCCATATCCAACAGGGAATCTGTTTTCTTCCCACCCATTTACCAGGAGGTGGGACACACAATAAGTCATGGTTTTAGTCAGGGGAGAGTTGATGACCACAGTCAACGCAGTCTAGATAGCTTCTTCTCTCACCTTCTACTAAATGTGCTTTTTTTTTTTTTTTCTTTTTTTTCGCTACTGCAAATCAAGATTTCTGCATTTTTAATGTATTTGCATCCCTTTGGAGGCTGCAGAGGGAGTTGTGACCCAAGGCCACATTGCAGCAGAGATGACACAAGACACCTCTTTTCTCAAGCAATCATTGGCAGGAAGCTGCTTGAATACTAGAAATCATTTAGTTATTTCTTTGCCATGAATAGCCAAGAGTCTTGGATAACTCAGTATGCACAAGGAATTACCTTGAATGGAATCTGCAAAAGAAAAGTTCCCTTCGAAAACACCCTGGGATATTTTTAATTATTGAGAGCTAAACTTGTCTCAGAATGAGTCTGGGCCAGAGCTGACGTGTAACTTGCCCATCTCAAGGGTAGCAAAAGGACCTGGGCAAGTCAGAGATAAACATGAGATGCCATTCCTGCTTCCTTCACCCACAGATGACTGTAATTCCTTCTTGCCTCTAGAAACTGCAGGTGATCTTTCCCTGAAAGAAAAGAATAGGTAATAGGTAGGAAGACAAAGGTGTCTGCTTCTCATCTACAACTCTGAGTAAATTGCAAGTAAATTAACACTGGAGATAGACATGAAAGCTATATACATATCTTGTTAAAGACACTTTAGAGTACTGCTCTTAAAAGTGTTTTTAAGACTACAATGTTATTCAGACACTGGAAAGTCTTTTGGGAATCCCTGCATTTTCATAAGTATCTTTTAGCATACATTATTTGTTTATTCCTACCATGTGAATGCAAATATTTATACAAAGAAGATGAACTTTACCTGTCTTCATGCATACCAAGGCGTAGCTTTAAACACCTCAAGCTTCATAAAATTAATGTCAGATGGTTCTAAAGCTATGTCAGAACTATAACAGATGCATAACTTAGAGGGAACAAGAGATAATGGCAATTGAATTTGTGTCAAAATCTGAGACTAACCTGAATATGACACTTTTTGTATGTAATGTTACTTTAAAGTGTGAAAGTGGTAATAATTGTGAAACCATATAGATTAATAAATATCTGGTTTTAACATGTCATCAAATTTACTCACTTTATTTGTAAGTAGTCTTCCTGATCATTACAAATGTGCTTCTCCCCATGAAATGTAGCCTCTTGCCAAAGCATTCAAGACATAGTTGAACTTCCTACAACACCACTCATTAAATTTGGAGCTTAATCAGCCAAAGCTTTGCCAAAAATGGCAATATTCCTCAAAAAAATTAAAATGAGGGACCTATTGTACCACCACCACCTCTTTCCTTTATTCCTCAGTCTTACATAGTATGAAAGAAGATTGGTAACCAACACAAAGTCAACAAAATATAAAATAGCGTTTGCCTCAATGTATTGAAAAACTACTTTACTTGAAATTTTCTCTTCCATTTCAGTCAAAGCTGCTAAGGACAAAACACAGGTGGGGTAAAAAATTGGTTTATTGATCTTGATTGTAGTTAGTGTAGGGAAGGGTTCAGCAACCAAATATTCTGGGTCACAACAGTGCTTATGTTTTTAATGCATTCTCATGCTGCAAAGCTCCCATCTTATATTCCATCCAGAGGTCAGTTGGCTTTCCCCCCTTTGTTTCATTCCATTTTCACTAGGTGAAAATACACATTCTGAAAGGTAAAACATCGTCTGTAATGAATATGTCAGCCTCAGCTTCTCTCTTTCCTGTCTGATTTATTTTTATTCTTGTGTGGCCAATGCTTAATGCAAAGAATACATCTTCCTTCTGTCTTAAAAAGTTCAACAGCCTGGGACCACTGGGTAATTTTGAAATAGAGCACTCAGGATCCTTCGGGTCAGACTCATTACAAGAGAGATCAAAGAGGTTTGTCCCTAGGCAAAACCAAAGGGAGAAGAGGGGATGCTGAGTAACAGAAATCTTGGTTCTCCTGCAGAATAGCCAGGACCCTCTAAAACTGCACAGGTCTCTTCTTAGAGAGGAGGATTGCTGCTTTTCCTCCCTGCTCTTGAAGCATATGAAAATTCAGTTTTATGGACAGAATTACTGTGTCATTTAGCTCCAGGACCAGAGAACAAGCCCTGTCCCTGTTTTACAGTAGCCCAGACACTGCTGCACAGGTGACATCTCTCTCCTGCCCTGTCCAATAGTGGCTTCAGCCATGGAGCAGCTGCAGGTTTCAGGAGTGAGTGAGGTCTGAGTATCTTCACCTACTCCTTGCATATATCATCATATATATAATTAATATGTCTATAAGCACTGGCTTTCTATTTATTTCTATGTGTATAAGCACACAGAGACACATAAATGTATACACACAAAGACACAGGGAGATAAAAGTCAACAGTTTTCTGCTTCTACCCAGCTTCAGTGAGAGTTTTTCAGTATAATTTATAGATTCTACATCACAAATTTTCTAACTTTGCTGGAGTGGAAAACTGAAACCAAAATATAAAAAAAAAAATCTGAAGCCCAATACCTTTTCTAAACAAACCCAAACCTGTTACTGCTCAGACAGGCTGAGAAACACACTGGTTCCCCCCATGTTTTCTGTCTACTTCCTTCTGCTTCACTCCTGATTTTTCATGAAAGGCACTCAGAAATCCAGGGACGGAGCAATATCTCAAAGAAAAGTCTTTCTTGGAAACTCCCCAGCTCTGCTTCCTGAGGTTACAGCCTCTCCCATGAGACCTTGTATAATCTCATCAGTTACTCTGATGGTGAAGTAGACGCCTCCCTCAACACCCCCCATGTACAAATAACAGAATCTCTGAAGAAAGAGTGTTGCCAGAGTGTTGCAGGGTTGCTGAAAGGGGAAACAGAGATGATAAAGGCAGGGAGGAGGCTTTTCCAACTATTTCTTGGGAGATAACTTGGCTGAGATACGTTTCTCTTGAATAGAGAGAAGTGACTCCCTGAACTTTGACTTAGAAGGGATGGAAAATAATGTAAGTCCTGTGGTTTGCTGCACTTTCTCTTCTTACAAAAAGGTGGTTTGTGGTAGGGTCTTCTGTAGGACTCAGTGACCTTTTATTTGCCTGAAAAACATTAAAGAACCCGAGCAGAAAAGGGCTGTGTTTTGGGGTTGGGTTTGGTTTTATTTTTAATGTGTGTGAGATGTAAAAGAAAATGTAGGTGGTGAGGACTATTTATTCCTTCCAGTGCAGAATGCTTGCACAGGGTTTCACACTATGTTTTTGCCTTGTTATTTTGCTGATACAAGTGAACTAGGATATGAGTTAACTAGGATCAAGAATATACATAAAAGAGTGAATAGGTATATAATAAAGTTTTTCTTCTGTGCATAAAAATGGCAGAGATATATCTTTTAAAACGAAAGTTCTTTCTTTGGTTACAATTTTTATTTCGAAGTAAGCACAGAGAAATTTCAATAATCTTTATATTTAAAACATTTTTCTCATATAGGCTTATGTTTAACAATATTGTTTTTTCAGACTAACATTTATTTTTGAGATTTAAGAAGAATGGACCTTGTTTTAAATTTTTTTTTTTTGAGCAAAGGGAAAATTAAGGGTAAATTAGATCTGTTTCATCTGTGGAATATGCTTGTGTATGTCTGGTGAATGCTTTCTTTAAGATACCGTGGGGCAGACTAATAAGTGAATGTTGATGGGAAAGTAAATCAAACGAGTCAGTCATGAAGAAATCACAAATTTGGCTGTTTGGTGGTGAACTGGCGATAGGAAAGAACAAACTCTTGAAACTCAGAGAAGCAGATCTCTGATCAAGCAGGAGAGATTAAATGTTTCAGGTTTGCATTTGAAGCAGCCGTGATAGCTTTTATCTGTTGGGAGTTGTTTAGTGTGTTCAGTTCATCACAGACAGAACAGATAAACTTCTAGAGAAATTATTTTGGGTGGAAAAAAAGCTGTGCATTGTATGAAGGTATTTTATTAGCACGGTAAGGATGATAAACTGTGCAGGTAACAAGTACAGCCACTTAACAGAAAGAGTTGCTCTGGAGGTTCTTGCCATGGTACTGATACTCTCCCTGTCATGTTTCATAGGTTTGATTTTTTGTTTTACTACCTTTTTATTTGCTTTATAATTGACTTGGCCAGAGGTTGGGGTTTTTCCTTATAAATAGAGACAAGCTGTTTGAAATCAGGATTTCTTTCTATAGGATGAAAAGGGCAAATGGTAAAGTTAATCATGGAGGAGGAATCTCAGAATGCCTGTCATTAATGAATGACATTATTAACTGATATATCTAACTGAAATGAGTTTTTCAGAACTAGTTTCTGATTAGATACTTCATAATTTACTTAGAAAAATATTTCTGTGTAGAAAACTTGCAGATGAATGACAATGTAGTTTGAAAATTGCACACAACTTATAAGTCATCAAACTTCTGGCAATCAAAGTTAAAATATAGGTTGTGTATTCAAAATAACTTTTTTTATTTGTTTTTTAGCTTATATGTTAAATGTTTTCTCATTCCATTTTATTAACAGATTTTTTTTCCAGATCTTGTTTCATGAACTATTATACTTTTGTTATGATAGTGGGGAAAAAAATTTCTTTTATATTTTATCTACACTCCAAAGCATATATTCAGGTGCAGAAACCTTTCTGTATCAAATGTACATGATTAAACCAATCTTCAGAACTACAAAATGGCAAATCCGTGATTCTTTAATGTGATGAATTTAGTACTTTCTGTTCATGATGACAGTCCAAATGCTCACCCATGTATTTCACTGAGTTTCTAACGGCTTTTGTTTGTTGCTGTAATAATTATGAGATAAAAGTTTATAGAACCATTAATCACATTAACTGCATTTGAAATGCTACTTGGATGTGGCAAGAGAAAAAACATCTGACATTTACAGTCTGACCTTTAGAGCCCTAAATTTCAAATGCAAAAACTGGAGTTACCATTTAGTAAATTCATCTGAATTGAAGCAGCTCTCATAGGTGTCCTTAGCCTCTTCCAAATTTGAGGTACTGAGAGTTTCATTCTGATTCCTTAAGGGTGAAGAAAATTCAAATTGCCTGCTTGCTGCGAAGTTTGAATAGTCACAAAATCTGCAGATGATTCAGGCCGGCACCATAGAAATTATGCAGTTAAAAGCCACAACTTGTCCTGCTCCTGGCTGCTAAAAGCAACCTCAAGCACACACTCCTTCCTTCCACTGTTGTCCCTTTGGCAAGACCCAGCTTGACAAGCTTGGTAAAATTAATGTATTTCTCTTTGTTATTTTCCCACTCCTCTTCCCTACCTCACAGGGCTGAAGAAGATGAACCTCCTACTTTCTGGCCATGCTGCTTTAATATGCCCCCAGACCAGCTGGTATTTCTTGGGCTGGCATTTTGAACTCAAGATAATTCCATTTCACTCAGGGTTTTGAAGCACACTTGGTATTCAAATTAGGAGAGGCCTAATCTCTTTCTTCCCTTGTTTTTTAACACTTCACACCAGAGCTATGTTGCTGTCATCTGTGTTTAACAACAGGATCATCTTGGTAACAGCATAGGGAGGAGATTTTTATCTCAGGTCTCTATGCAATTGTGACCATATAGGACCATAGTGTGGAGTGTTCTTGGACTGGGAAAACTACACACTTTAACCACAGATATCTGCAGTTTCATGAGTTACTTGGCTCCTGTACCACAGCTCCAGCCATGCTGTGCATAGTCCTGGGCTGTGAGGGCCCTTGGGGTCTTCTCCATTCCCGGGCTTCCTCAGAGGTTGGAGATGCTCCTGAGTCCTGGTGTTGGATCCTCGACTTTCCCAACAGTCTGTCTTCATCCTCTGCTTGCCTCTGCTATCCTTAATTACAGGGCTGGGTAGGGAATCCCCTGTTGATGATCACTCAGTTCAAACTGCACTGTCACTGCTGGATTTGCTGGTGGTGCTCATGGTCTTGTTCTGACCACATCTGAACGCTTCTGCGCTTGTTGATGACCAACAGGTTTGTTTCCATGGCTTGTCTCCTCCCTTGGGCACACCAAAACTACCCGTCAAATTTTATGGACTTATGCCTATAGCTCCACTGATAGTATGTAACTCATCCCAGCTCCTACAGGAAAGGACTACTCTCTGGTCATTAAAAGCTTTTCAGCTTTTCTCTCAGATTCCTGTGCCGCCACGGAGTTGCTGAACTTCCTCAGTGCTTGCAACTGGCCACTTGCCAGCTTGCCAATTGACTGCTCAAGCACTTACAAAAACTGTTCTCTGCATGGATTTAAATTATTTATGATGGCAAAGTAGCTGAAAATTAGTCTGCCCTTACAATTCAAAAGAAAATGTGACTTAAAGCTTCAGTAATTGCTATGAAGCCTTGTCCTGTAAGTAGTCATTAAGGAAGCAATGGGATATAGGACAATCCCAGAATTTGTTCATGTTCACAGTCTGCTGGTGTCTAATGATGTTTGCTCAGTCCTACCACTGACTGTAGAATTACTAATCTTTGGAAATTTAGCATTTGTTCATTAGTTGAGGCAGCAAGAAAGGTAGACTTAATGGATGCAAAAAGTTGAACTTCTTGTCTCACTTGAGGCATCTCAGGTCATCAGTTGTAGTCAACTGCACTCAGAGGTGTGATTAATTTCATCCTGAAAGAAGTGTGAATAGGTGTCTCAGCAGGCAACGGGAGAGGTAGTGGAGATGTGTCTGTGACATCTGCAGTGAGGTGAGATCAGTCCCCCTCCCAAAGGGTCATTCTGGGTGAATGTTAACAGCCCTTGGTCAGGCTTTTGTAAATAATTTTGTGAATCTCCAGACTGTTTGCTACCTTCTTTGCCTAGTGCTGAGAACTGTAAGCCCCACATTGAAAGCATGGGTTTTGTCTCATGCTAAGTTTTTAATTTTATAGGCAATGAAAAAAAATCAGTTGCATTTCTTTTAACTCTTCCTGTGACTTAATCTGTCATTAACTGGCCTGTGCCTTCAGCTTACTCTGTGTACCATTCAGGTTTTTTTCACTGTCAATACATGTGTACTTCTTGGGCTTGCTTTGAAGCTGTTTACAGTGTTGAGGTAGAAGGTTGGATTCACTGTACATCCAGAGTATGGACTCAGGTAGCATTTAGCTAATTGGATCCTACCTAATACCTGACTGAAATTCTCCATCAAAAAATGAAAAGCATTTTTCTAGTATAGTCTCACTTGTGTTGGATTTTGTGAGCATAAAATATGAACTTTGTGCTTGATCCTTGTCAGATCATGCATTTTTGTGCACCGTGTCAGTCAGTATTGACTCTGTGGATCTCCCTTCTTATCTTCTGTTGCTTGGACATTGCTCATTTCTCTGCTGACACCACCAGGATGGGTTATCCACCCAAGTATTGACCACCAGGATGGGTTATCCACCCAAGTATTGTCATCTTCACTAGTTAACATAGTACTTGGTCCTTCTGTTGCATGTATTTGTTCGATGTTGTTACAGTTTAATGGATTTTACTTCTCCATTTCTAAATGCTGGGTTAAACCAGTGCCTCAGGTTTCTTTCTGAACAGCTCAGTAGTATTTAGTATTAGTATTTAGTCTTAAATGAGGTTCTCTAAATAGTCTTCAGTTTGTAAAGATCTGCCCACATCCTGTCAGACACACATAACTTAAAATAAATTACTGAAAAAGGTATTAATCGTATCTTTTTTGTTTGTTTTCCTTTTTAGAAGCTGATGGCTCAGGAAGTTTGTTATTATCCATACATGAGCAGTCAGTTGTTTAATTTCATAATTTACCTGTGTTTGGAGTTACTTGCCTCCCTTTCTACTTGCTTCTGTTATTTGTACAGAATTAGTGACAGGAAAAGAATGAAAAATGGCTGAGTTCTTACTGCCTGGTACCAACAACTTCCGTAAGTTCACTCATGAATCCCTGGCTGCCATCGAAAAGAAAATTGCTGCCAAGAGAAATCATCCAAAAAATACTATAGACCATAAACCTGAGGAGAAACCACGTCCTCAGCTTGATCTAAAAGCTTTCCAGAAATTACCAGCTCTCTATGGAAATCCTCCTTCCGAGCTCATTGGGGAACCACTGGAGGATCTCGACCCGTACTATGAGGATCGTAAGGTTAGAGCCAACTGAGATGCTTGGGTTTTAATTTGTATTATCGTGCTGCTAAGAAGCATTGATGTGAATCATCTATCAAATAGTTTGGCTTCCATCCCTTTGGAAAAGCCATCGTCAGTTTCTGTGTTGTAGTAATGTAGGCAGTTGGCACAGCTGAATGACATGCTGTAATCTTCTTACAAAAAGCTTAATTTTGAATTATAGGAATTAAATAATATGAGCCTCATTAACATTTGAATCAGAATGGAAGCAGAACAAATAAAATGGATAAAGGAAGTAAAGGTTTTGAGGCGGATCCACAAGAAATTACAATAATTTTGTAAATTTTCTTATTTGATGGTTTGAAACAATGTGTCCCTCTCAATGTTTATGCTCCACTTACATGCAAAAAAAAAATCATTCAAGTATAAAAATTCTTTTAAATCATTTGCTGACGAATCTTTAAAGCCTACTTATTCAAGCTCCATATTCTGTCCATGAAATATTGAAGAATATGATTTTAATGCTGAACAGAGAAATTGGGAACTAACTAATCAATTGAAACTGAGTTTATTAGTTGAGAAATGGTTAATATGTTGAATTAATATCTACAGTCTTAGGGCCAGAGGAATGCTATCAACAATATTAAATAATGATAAAGGCTGCAATTCTTTTTTCCACCTCTGTGTCTCGACTCAAGGAGAGGTCCAGTTTACATTAAGAGGATAGTCATAAGCAAGATTAGTTCTGTGTGACTCTTTGCAAGTCTTGAGTTCGAAAAAGAAAGTTCAGAGTCTTCCCATTTAAGCAAACAGGCTACAGGTAACATCAAACTCTTGCTCGTGATTGATACAACAGGATAAAATACAAATATGTGTTCTACACTTTCCTGAAAGCTTTACTTCATCTTTCTTTCTTTCAAGATTTTCATAGTGATAAACAAACAGAAAACAATCTACAGATTTACTGCTACATCTGCCTTGTGGATCCTCAGTCCTTTCCATCCAATCCGAAGATCAGCAATTAAAATCTACATACATTCATATCCTTTCATTGATTCCATTTGCTCTCTTTTATTATGAAAACCCTTACAATCCTGTGCTTTTGTAGTTTTGACTGTTGAATTAATCTGGTATTTACCTGACTCCAGGTGACTTCTAATTATCAATTACCTTAGAAATTATTATTGTTTTGGTGCTCTTGTGGTACTTAGAAATAACTAGTTATGTGACTACAGGAGATATTGAAGTGTAATTTTCTGCAGATTTAGTTTTTTTGAGGAGGACTGATTATCTGTTTTCTCGTATCTCATCCTGAAACCTTTCTCAGGGAGAAAACAGATAAGGTCTCTATCCTTTTTGTTATATTCTGTTTACCCAAAATGTGAAAATTAAATTCATCCCATGTGCCAAAGTTGATCAGCCACTGGACAGTTTTAAGCAAGAACAGCTGAGATAGGCAGGCACACTTCTGAAAAGACATAAAAAGAAAAATGAAATTCTAGTTTCTTTAGGAAATCAGATGAAAAAAAATTCTTCGGTACACAAAAGGGGAAATTTCCTACAAATGAGACCAGAACAACGAAATTCTCACCTGGGGCTGAATCGGGGGTGAATCAGGCCCTGAGCAGAGTCTGCAGTGTCTTTCTGTGATTCTTAGGTTTCTGGATATGTCCTGGCTGTGGTGCTGAGTTAGCTGCAATGGTCTGAAGTTGTCATTGTAGCAGCCTGTAGAGACCCCTGGAGCTCTGATGCCTCCCACCTGAGGCTTACCCCAGGCAGCTAGGGCTGATACTGGCATTTCAACACTAGCGGTCCAGCTCCCAGGTTTGTGGCAATTTTACCATTCCTAGAGCTAAAGCCAGGAGATTTTTTTTGTGGGGACAAAGAGGATGGATGACGGAAAGGTTAGATGTCTTTGCCATGCATGTTTACATTTAGGTTTAGGTTACCATTGCCTAAACTTGTGGTAGGACATAAGGTGTGAGAATCAGCTCCAGAGCCAGCTCCTGAAACTTATGTGTTTACACATGAGGTAGTTGCCCATGTTCCCCCTCTTACTCTGTAGTCAGCAGGGATCAGCCCCCCCAGGAGCTGGCTAAGCAGGGGGGAATCTCGTGTCCTCTGAGACATCTGCAAGTATCCTGGCAGACTTCACTCTGTCCCATCAGAAGAGCTCTGCCAATTTAAAGTCAGGTTTGGGCTTTGCCTGTGTCACCTTGGGAAATCTTTTAACTTTTATACTATAAAAATTAAACTAGAATTGCATCCTTCCTGCTACACTTAATACTTGACAATTCTTTTCCCAAATCTGAAATGCTTAGAGCAGCAGATCTCTAGCCTGTACAGAAATCCAGATGACATCAACAACATTAGTGATTTGTCATCTACTAAGACTCAAAATCAGCAAACACACGTGTGCTGCTCCTCTGTGTGCTTCAGACACAAAACTAGATACGACATCTATGATCAATAGAATATCTTGTATTTCTGAATCAATGTCCTATTCTTTACCTTCACTCCCATGACTTACATTGTTCACCTCATTTATCATTTGCACTATTATGACTAATTGTGTATTCATGGCTATGAGTGAATCCTCTAAGACTTCATGGAACAAATACGTTGAGTAAGTATCTGTGGGTATGTATGTTTTTTAATTTAATTGTTATATTGAACTATTGGGACTTGGCTTGCAGCCTTGAGTTGAAGATAGTTTATGGGAGATTTAGAAAGGAAGTTACTTGTGTTAGGACTCTGTTCTTTACTTTGAGGGAGTATTTTAATCTTTAAATTCAATATCTACAATAAGTGAGGTGTTATGAGAGAAAGTGTAGACTAAGTTCTGCTGTTGAACTAGCTTCATGCCTGCCCTACTGCTCCAGTTTGCTATCCAACTTTCTAAAGTTATTCTGTAATTATTTAATCTTTATCCAGAGATATTGCCTATTGCTGATGACGCTGATGAAGAGCTGCTGTCTTTTAAAATTCTTTTTAATAACACTGAAATGCTGAGTTTTGCCCTAAGGAAGTGTTCTGTCAGAGGCTCCTGGTCAGCAGGACACTGTTAGAAAGTAAAGCTCCTATGCTTCATGCTGCCAACAGCTGCAATTTTAAATCACAATAAATCCATGTCTTTATAGTTGCACTTAAGTTGGAAAATTCCATCATTATGGTTTGGGTTTTTTGCTTTGGAAAAACCATTTCAGCTTTCACTTTTTCAGTCTGGCATAAAAATGTTTAGAATACGAACCATGATAATTCCAATTCCTAACATGAAGGAAAGGATTCAAAAATACTTAGTTTTAAAAACGTCTAAAATTTTTTTTACTATATCATGTTACATGATATTTAAACAGCTGAGAATGGCAAATTCTCATGCAAGTGGGAACCAGCCCCTTCATGGTATTTAATATCCATATCTCTAGAATGTGCTGAGATATGTCGCTACCTATGAGAGCATAAAAGGTTAGACAAGAGTTGTATCTGCTGTTGGCATCAAGTTCAAATGCATTTCAATAACAGTTTCAGAATACTTCTTTCCAAATGAAAAGAGGAGCACTACATCCATATAATTTCTTAGTGCATTTGCTGACTATGAAATGAATGCCTTTTGAATTCTGTAGGGAAATCACTGCCTTGTTGAAGTGATAAGTGCACTCAGTAAGTCCAGAAGAGCTTTTATTGATAATTTTCCATTAATATAAATAATTGCCATCTCCAATGCTGTACTCTTGTATTTCTCTAAGTGTTTTAAACATTCTACACAGAAATGGATGCTGTGTGCCCAAATTAAATAGTGCACAGCAAATCACATGTTCACTTGGCCAATTCAAACAGAGAAAAAGATACAACTTTTGATCTTTATTTTATCAAGCAGCTAGGTGTTTCGCCTTTCTCAGATTGTGGGGTCTCACATGAAAGACTTTAAAGAAAAATGTTGAATGCAAAAAAACCCCCATGCCACAGACATGCACGTTAATGGCCATGTTCAGATTGCAGTCAGCTATTGTCTCAAACTCCAACGTGTGAGTCAGATATTGATAGAACACACTGAAAACAACAGAAGTCTTTCCATTACTTCTCTGCAGCATTCACTTGGTTCTTTGGCTGAGACAGTAAACAGTCTGACTGTGTCTCTTCTCTTAATTGCTAATATTGCTGTTTTCCTTTGGCACCTTTTCTCCTATCCTTAGATATACTTTCACTGGCATTTACACTTTTGAATCTTTAATAAAAATATTGGCAAGAGGATTCTGTCTAAATGAATTCACCTTCCTTCGAGACCCCTGGAACTGGCTGGATTTCAGTGTTATTGTTATGGCGTAAGTGGGAACATATAAAATATGGATTACTTGAAGTTCTTCTTGATGTGGTGCAAAAAGCTTTCTGTAGTACAATAAAACCCACCCTGTGGGTCCTAGCTACATCTGTAACTATCTAGGACAGTGTCTCTTCCCCTTGTTTTATCATGTACTAAAATGCAACAACTTAAAAGCTTCTCAAGAGGGGAACAGCTCTGCTGAGCAGAGTGAGATGAACTCTGCAGAGAGAGTACCTGAGTGGATGCATTTTAATCTGTGAAATTTAGTAGCTGGGCTGTCAAATATTGACAGACTGATCCCATGAATGAAAGTGTAAGTTTGACAGTAGAGAGGTGTGTATATATATATGTATACAAGGATACTGGATTAAATTTGACCTCTTTATCTCTAAAAATCAGTCTTAGTTGTACTTTGCAGTCCTTGGAAAGCTTTTACACTGGTTACATGCAGCTATATGAGAAGCTCAAAGCAGTTCAGCTTGAAATGAAGAATTTTGAGTGTTGACTTTGTTTATATTTTAAATGCATGGCATTTTAAAATGCTGACAAAAGAGCAGCTGTGCACAAGTCAAGAGCTACCTCCAGAGAAACGAAGAGCCAAGAAATGGGTTTCTATGTTCAAGTTTTCAGAAACACCCTTGGTATGTAGTTTGTATTTAAAATATCCTCAGAAGGATTGACAGTTAAGAATGACCACTGTGGAACAGTTGTCCTGTTTACTCCTTCAGTCACTTCATGTGCCATGTTCTGACTTTACAGGTACGTGGGAGCATTCAGTGAGCTGGGGAGCGTGTCTGTCCTTCGGACTTTCAGGGTTCTGAGAGCTTTAAAAACCATTTCAGTAATCCCAGGTAAGACAGCCTATTTGCTGCATATTATCTGCTACTTGTAATTGATTCTTTGCTCCAAACAAAATGTTGGCTTCTGCCCTTTTTTTTTTTTTTTTTTTTTTTTTTTTTTTCTGTCTTTCATTGCTTGCCAACACTGCTGAATTTGTAGACACAAATAGTGTCTCACTTCACCAAGCCCATCCAGAATAAGTCAAGTCTCAGAAACAATCTTGTATTTAATTTCCTTTTGATTTTAAAGATGATTTTTTACACTACATAATGTTAGTTTTACATAATGTTCTTCTAGCTTCTCCATGTATATAGTTCAACAGAAACACCTCTGGTGGCTGAGCTGAGTTTACTATTAATCATCTTGCATCATATCTGGGAAAACAATGCCCTTCCCACTTTTCCCTTAGTTATAAAATAAGTGGGTTCTTTCTCATGAAGAAATACAAATTAAGAACCAGCAGGTTATCTCTGTCTTTTCTTTCTCATCTTTTTTATCATCGTCATTCTTATTTCCAGTCTTTCCAGTTTTTCACAGGTTGCCAATGTTGGAAATTTAATTTGAATTCTGCTGTTTGCTCTTTTTTTTGGCTAAGAAAAACTAAACTGTCTCTGGTTCCTCATCCTTGTCTAAATATTTCACAGTGATTAAAAGAACATCTGGAAATTGTAGGATCAATCAAATAAGGGAAAAAACATTGTTCACATATTAATTACTTTCTCATCCAAACTATAATTGAATTACAAATATATTTGCCATATCTTACCCAGTAATTTTGGTACATTGTTTGATATACATGTTTTTAACTCTAATCAAGTATGATGTATGAATCTCAGGTTTTTTCATCCCATTTTTCCTTTGTGTATTGTCTTTCCAGGACTCAAGATCATTGTAGGGGCACTTATCCAGTCTGTTAAGAAACTTGCTGATGTGATGATCCTGACTGTTTTCTGCCTGTGTGTCTTTGCCCTCATAGGCCTCCAGCTTTTTAAGGGCAATCTAAGATACAAGTGCATCAGGAACACTACAGAGTCCCTTAATGTATCTTTGTTCCTTAACAAAACATGGGAATCCTATGAAATTTTTGAAAACTATACAGGTAAATTTTCTCAATTCTTTTTGAGATGATGCTATAGACACCCATGCATGTGTGTCTCACTGCTGCTGTATAATATATTGATTTTTTGATATCTTAATGAGTGACTACCTGATGGTGGCCTTCAGATTGCCAGAGCAGCTTGCGGGCACCCAGGAGTTCACCTCTCCTCTTTGTTAGAAGAAACAGCACTCCCAAATTTTCCAGTAATGTCCAGCTCTCTTTCCCAGAATGATTAGACAGTAACTGAAACATTTCAGCTCACCTTCTGCTGTAATTCCCCAAAGTTCACTTTTTAGTAGATGATGAAGAGTCCGTGCACCTTCATTTTGCTGCCCACTGAAGTACTCCTCAACTTCAAACAGAGGAATTGATTTAAAAGTCAAGGAATTAATTTAAAAGTCGAAGTTACTTTCCTCTTCACAATATATGTATCTGATGCATGTGATATACATTCTATATCTATTCTGTATAAAATACACCTTTCATATATGCCTTTTGACTGAGGTTGGTGATGGAAGGATACAGCAGAGATCTGAAAGCACAGCAAAGCCTTTTCAGAGGAACAGCAACTGTAAGATGCAATTCAGAAAGTAAAAGCCTCAATATGCATTAAAAAAACCCCGCTAAAAGTAAACGATATCTGTGCCAGGAGTATGTATGAAACTTCATCACTGTAGAAAATCTCCACCAGCAAGTTCAGACAGAGCAAGAGTTACATAGGGAGAAGTGCTGAAGTCCACCTGGGATTGCTGTTTGTATACACTGTGTGGGAGATCTGTTCAGACAGGGTTTCTTTAATAACCTCATAGTGCCAGGGAAGAAAGTCTTATAGAAAAACAATTTTTGATAAAAAACTTTTTTGCAAGAAACTCTTAAACGTACCAAAAAACACAGGTAAGACCTAAGTGGTGTACATATACAAAAATAATTTTCTGTGATGGAGAAACAGGGAGCAAGAACTTCTTTTTCCTTGTTGTTGTGTTTTTTTAATGTAGTTTTTTTCATGCACAATATTGCAGATGTATAAGGCAGTGGCCCAGAGAAAGTTATGCTCAAAAAACTAGTGTTGCTTGCCAAGCATTATTTTGTTCACATCCCATGCCAAGCATATTGTGTGCAGGGTGGTTTATAATTATGACAGTAGGAACAGGAGGTCCCATACAGGTTTCATGAAAGCTAATTGACTTTCCTACAGAAATTTTGACTTACAGCACTGTAAGTCCAGTTTTCTATTAAATGGCTTTTGTGTATTTTCTACAGACCGCTTTGGTCCTGACTTTGGGTGAAGTTCCAATCTCCAACATGGAGAACTACAGGTCACTACAATTTTCTGAAGCCCATCTCTGAACTTTTTTGACAGTTTGCAGGAGAAGAGCTGCATTTGGGTGGAAGGTAGCCTAGAAAGTGACTTATGGTATACACTGCAGCTGAGACTAAAGATTCCTGCTGCCTCTGAATGCTGCTGACTTACCTGATGAGCACAGATGAGTTTTGAGAAGCACCAGGAGGACATGGGACTTCCCTTGCATTTGGGATAAGAAGCGTACAGCACTAAAGCTTTTCCTTTCAGTCTGCTGTTAGCTCAGGCATTGGTGTAACTCATGATAAGAGAAATGAAGACAGGCTGAGAGAGTTGGGGTTGTTCAGGATGGAGAAGAGAAGGCTCCATGGAGAGCTTAGAGCAACTTCCAGTGTCTTAAAGGGCTACAGGAAAGCTAGGAAGAACTTTTTACAAGATCTCGTAGTGACAGGACAAGGGGAAATGTTTCCAGGGTGAAAGAGGGGGTATTAGATTAGATATTAGGAAGAAATTCTTTCCTGTGAGGGTGGCAAAACCCTGGCTCAGGATGCCTAGAGAAGGTGTAGATGCCTCACCCCTTCTAGGGATGAGGCAAGGTTGGAAGGGGCTTGGTATGGGGCTTGGTTCAAGGCCAGGTTGGATAGAGCTTGGAGGAACCTGGTCTAGTGTGAGGTGTCCCTGCCTGTGGCAGAGGAATTAGAAGTAGGTGTTCCTTAAGGTCCTTTCCAACCCAACTCATGATGTGATTCTGTAGGGGAAAGAGGCCAAGAAGGATACAACTCCAGCATCCTAACGGAAAAATCTGTATTTCTCAACTGAGCAGTGTTAGGATTCACTGTCTGGTTTGGCAGGGCAGTGACATGGAATGATGTATATCCACACAGCCAAACAACCTCCTCAAAAATCTTTGGTTTTATTGCTCATTGGAAACAGAACTCATCTGTACTCCCGCACATAACATTTTTATGCTGTCCTGGAGAGGGATAATTGCAATAGGCCAAAACTGTATCAGAGATTGTACTCAAAATTATCAAAGCAGGGATCATTCAACTTTCCGTTAAGCAGATGTGGCTAAAGTGATATTTCTAAAAATTTCTCTTTTAAGGACTGAAATTTCTGCATAGACATATACACGTTTATAAGTGAAGTCAGGACCTCTTGCAATGTGGTGCATTCACTGGGTACATGGGGAGTCAGTTCTCTTACTTTAGTGCTCGTTCCATATTTGCTACACAGCAATTTTTATGTACATGCACATACACTTACAGGTCACTGATTGCTCATCACTATTGATATTAAAGGATAGAAGATGAAGGCTAGAAAGTGCTTTGGTTTTAATTTTTTTTTTTTCCTTTTTTTTTAATAGAACACTTTGCTAAGAAAAAGGGCACCTCAGATATTTTGCTCTGTGGTTCTGGTGCTGGGTAAGTGCACTTAAGAATGTTACTTGTTTAGGAGTTTTCTCTGCTGCAGTCCTTCTGTATTTGCCTCAGACATAAGTGATGAATATAGAAATTCCAAGTTTTTCAGCAACAGGAACATATACAACAAGATACAGTAAACAGGCCATTTAATACTTGAAGAGAAGGAAGCATGACCCCGCAGTTGGTTTATTCAAGTCTCAGTTCCTTTATACCCTTCCAGAAGTGATGCCTTTCTCTTCCTCATCATTATTTGAGAGAACTGATGACCTGGAGCTTCTCAGGTATAGCACAGGACAGACATCCTCCTCTCTGTGAAGCTTTATGAGTGTTAAAATAGGAAAAGAAGACATGGATTTTGGAGGGCAGTTTTGGGCAATGGGGGAGATGTGACTGCTTTGCAGTGAGGGTCAGAAATTGAGGATTGGTGATGAGGCAGTTGTCCTGGGCTGGTAGTCAACTCCAGCCTCTTGTCTTCCTTTGTTGTTGGTGCTGCTTTTTCCACCTTGCTTTCCAGCCAGTGCTACCTGGATTAGAAAACTGGTTTGCAATCTAATGAAACGCAGAGCTGAATAATAATTACAACTCTCACACAAGCTGAAGTTCTCTTTCAAATCTGCATCGTTAAAAGAGCTCCCCTTTTTATTACTACTCCTAGGACCTGTCCTCCAGACTACATATGCTTGAAAACGGGGCCAAATCCTGATTATGGTTTCACTAGTTTCGATACATTTGGCTGGGCTTTTCTTTCCTTATTCCGCCTGATGACCCAGGACTACTGGGAGCGTCTCTACCAGCAGGTATCAACTTTGTGCATAATTTAGAACTGGTCTTCCAGGTAGTGCAATAGGCAAATATGTAAAAAGAACAAGAAACCTCAAATAAAAGGAATCTCTGCAAGTTATTGAGCCCACATCCTCCCTTCTCCCTTCCATCAAGCTGTGACTCTTTGAGAGGGGATGCTGAAGTGCTTCTCAGCAACAGCCCTATCACCCTGCTTGTTTAGGGATCTAAACTAAATTACTAAAAGGGTGTCCTGTATTGTCTTTCAATAATTAAACGATGCCTCCTCATTTGTCCTCGGTACATGATAAATGATTCATACACAATAGCACAGGAAGAGGGGAAAGAAGGGCCAAGGAAGGTGGATTTCCATTTAAGATTCCTACAACATTGTGTCTAGGAAGTGGAGGACTTCTAAAGAATTTCAGAGATGTGTTGAAAGCCTATTTGGTGTTTTAAATGGTAACTTTTATCTCTGGGGTGTGTTGCTTGCAGACCCTCAGAGCTTCTGGGAAGGCGTACATGCTCTTCTTCACACTGGTCATCTTTCTGGGCTCATTTTATTTAGTCAACTTGATTCTGGCTGTGGTAACAATGGCATACGAAGACCAGAACAAGGCTACCATTGCTGAAACGGAGGCAAAGGAAAGGAAATTCCGGGAAGCCATGGAATTATTACAGAGGGAGCAGGAGGTATGTAAACTCTTCCCTTGTAAGCAGTAGTCTCAGTGCTCTGTTGTCAGTCACATAAGACAACACAACAGTCCTGGTGTACATAGTAGTCACTCATGGGAATGGGAGAAAAAGATAACTTATTAGAAGTTTTTTTTTTTGTTTTTTGTTTGTTTTGGTTTGGTTTGGTTTTATTTTGTTTTTTTGGTTTTTTTGTGGATAATGAGCATTAGGGCTGCTGCTACTGCAAGAAAAATTGTATTTAAAAATCTGGAAAATGTAAAATTCCATCAGCTAGCGGCTTCCGAAAGAAAATTTATTTGTTTTAAAAATTTTTCTTCTATTTTGTTATTGTGGCCTGCTGAGTAGAGAAATACACAGTAATTCCATTTATCAACTGCATTAACATATGAGCTAAACCCATTGTAGTTGAATAGAACGTTTCTTGGTATTTTAAATGGCTTACAAGCACCTGGAACAAAATAATACTGTGTTTTGAAAATACTGTCCTAAATTCAGTATGGGAAGGAAAGTCAGACACAATTAAAGAGTCACAAGAGTTCCTGATGAAAAGACAGAATTTTAATACCGCTTGATCATTTATTTGGAAAGAGGGTTGTATTCTATAACATTATTTTCAGACTGAGTATTTTATTGTAAGCAAATGTGCCATATGGAGTAATGGGAGTTATAATGTGCTTACTTTGCTCCTGGCAGGCCCAATACATGTGATCATGTAACATACTGCAAACAGCAAATTGTTTAGTGCTCCACATGCTGAGTAACTTCTTTCTTGCTTGTTATTTTAGTTGGCTTTGTAAACCAAAAATTGTTGCAAGGAAATAATAGAGAGAAGAGAATTATTTTTTTCTGCTTATATCCAAAGTAAACCCAAGAAAAAAACAACCATGTTTTTGTTTTAATTTCAGTCATTGGCTCTGAAAGGAATTGATATCCTATCAGTTAGCTCATTTGAAGCAGCATCTCTGTCTACCAAAGAAGTCAAAGAAAGAAGCAATAGGAGAAAGAGAAATAAATCCTTGGGAATAGGAGATAATGAAGAACAATTTCCCAGCTCACAGTCCACAGACATTCACCAAAAGGTGGTAATCTGTTGTCTGAGCCTGAAATCTTTACAACTATTCCAATTTCAATACAAAAGCTCTCTTTTAACTGAAAGCTCTAGCTAAAATCCCATTACACACACTGATCACTCTACATATTAAGTCCTTAATATAAACAACCTTTTGGAATGAGGAAGACGTATATGTAAAAATTAATTTGAACCAGAAATATTATAAGTGAAGGATAGAAGGAAAGTTACAGTAATAGTTAAAATATTTTCTAAAACATTAACCAATAGAGAAAAGTGAATGCCTATCAGAATTTAACTTTTGTGCCATTGTTCTGTTAAAAATTTCATACTTAAAATGTAAAGAATATCACAAAAATAGATTTTGCACCTGATAGGACTTTATTATCTGACTTATAAAATCTAAACATAATCTTTTATGAAAAATTTAACTCAAATAAGAGTTTTGGACTTGCAGTGGTCAATTGGAAATGTTATGAAACTAAACATTTGTTGCTTGCTAAAATCTTCTCTATGATATTGTGCCATTCTTTCTTTATTCCTTTTCCTGGGCTTTTAGTCTTTTCTCAGCCTGGGGTGCAGTCCCAACACAAATAAGATGAAACGCAGACTTAGCCATGGGAGTGTGCTCAATTTCCAAACGTCTGCTTTAGAAGCTGATTCCAGCATGGAATTTGGTGACAACAAGAACTTCATTGTTGAGGAACATGAAACCCAGTGTCAGTCACTGCCAGGCAGGCAGAAGGGAAGATGTTTCAGTATGCCAAATCAAACGAGCCACAGCTCTCACCCCACAACTCCAACCTGTGTGCAAAGCAGCAAGAGGTCTGAGATGGATGACTGCAATGGGGAGGTTTTGATGATGGAAGGAGGAAGCATCAGGGTGAACAGTCTAGATCTGGTGTCTTCTGAAGGAGTGATGCTTCCAACAGTGCTGGGAGACCCAGAAAAGGGTGATCTGGTAAGAAAATGATATTATTTTAAGTGTAGATTTCATATTATAGTTTCTCCATAATTGGAAGGGTTTTCTAGTGTTAGGAGTTACATTGAAATGGCAGAAAGTTGTGTGAAATGAAGTATACTGGTGTGGGGAGTCAGCTTTGTAGATAGTGTTTTTTAATACTCTGATGAACTGCCAAAATCTAGAGCAGATTTTTCAACTTTCCTGTTATACTGGGACAAGTTGCCCAGAGAAGCTGTGGATGCCCCATCCCTGGAAGTGTTCAAGGCCAGGTTGGATGGGGCTTGGAGCAAGCTGGTCTAGGGGGAGGTGTCCCTGCCCGTGGTGGGGGAGTTGGAAGTAGATGGTCTTTAAGGTCCCTTCCAACCCAAACCATTCTGTGATTCTAGGATTCAATAACAAACCCTATTTTTCTGCTATGCACCACTTGTGCTAACATACTTTTGAAGGTTCCTAGTGCTGGAATTATACGTCATCAGAGAATCTTTTTATTCCATGCTTTGTCCAGGAAGGTAATTTTCACCAGTACCTGTAATTCTTTTCTGCTTCATAACACCTTTGGCATCATACAGAAGTTTTGTCTGAAAGTTCCCCAAGAAGGTAGAGACTCTTTTCTACCAGTTTATTCCTCATCTTTCCCATTATTCAATAGTCTCTGGAATATTTCCTTGGCCTATTTCCTCTCATACACTTATTTACAAGGTTCATGCTTGCCCTGTTGCTTGCAGAATCCATTTCCTGCAGCATTATTATTGAAGAGCAGGGCCTTTGTCCTCAACATCTATTACATCTTGTAAAAAAGTACATTTATTTGGCTGCGTGTCATTGTTCCTATTAGCTTTCATGGTTACCCATCATCACATCCTACTTAATTTTATTCCTTTGGTGTCTCCCTAACCATGTTTACCACTCCAAGCAGCCAGCTGTAAATGATGAGGGTAGCATGATGCCTTTGCCTGCTCGTCTATCAGTGGAGTATTTTAACAAGGCACTTCAGAGACAACGGGCAGCAAGTGCAGTCAGCATAATTACCAGTGTCTTGGAGGGTAAGTGGCTCCTCATTATCCTTATTTCAATAGTAAGATAATGCCAGCATGAAAGACCAAAATGTCAATAGATGTCTTAGAGGTTAACAGAGATTTGTAGGTGTGTAGTTAGAAGCTGCGTTGTTAATTCGGCTCTTTTTTTAAACAAAAAAGCAAAAAAACCCCAGCATTATCACAGAGTCTTTAGGCACTAGAATGCATCCTCTGACTATTTTGAGATCTCATATTGTAGGACAGACTCTGAAGCAGATTGGAGTAAGAATGGGTGGAAGGAGTTTCCCTAGCATCAGACGTTCAATACTGGGATATTTCTCTCCTCTTGATGCTGTGACTTTGATACCTCACTTGCAGAGACATAGGCAGTATCCAGCAATAAGATTATGCAAGTGAAATAATTTGTGGCAGTTCCTGGGTTTTGAATACTCAGCCTCACATTTAACTCATTTTTACTCACTTTCCATGTGAATTTTCCAGGTATTTTAATCACTGACATTTATTTTGATGACTGATAGTTTTGTTGAAGATCTTACTGAAAAAAAAATTGGCTCAAGTTGCTCAGGATAATAAAAATTTTGTTTTGTTTTGTTACCACAAGTATGGAATTTAGCAGGGAGGTACCACTGTGGCAGGGAGGGCCCTTTTCTTAATTCTTTATTCAGTTTTCTTGGGAGGATCACAGTTGCAACACATTCAGCAGATCCTTGCTTTGTAGTGTAATTCACCAAAGCTCCAGACATGTGGCACATTTTCAGCTCTGACCTGGGTGGCTGTGGCTTAAACTGAAAGAACAGACAGCCATCAGAAAGAGAATAAGAAAGGGTCTTTGTTGGGACATGAACAGCAGTCCTGGATCCACCCTTTACACATGTGATCTAGCCATGTGAATACATGTGATCTAGAAGAGCAGAAGATAAGAGCTAGAGCTGGAGTGGGTTAGGGTCAAGGTGGTCACACTGGAATAAATAAATAAAACTAGAATCTGAGACTTGAGGCTGGAGAAGAAATGAACACTAAACAATGGGAAGAAACAAGTACAGGTCCAATTAAGAAAAGGAAAGGAGTCAGATCTAGATCCCTGAAAACCAGATTACTAATAATTCCTACTGTGCCTGTACTTAGCTTTGAGCGAGATCCATCAATTAATTTACACAGAACTTTAGCAGGGTCAAATGTATGTTGGAGAACTCACCAGTATTGATGGTGAAACAAGAAAGGGTATGAGATTTCAATCTGACCAACACAATGTAATTGCAAAGCCAGAAGATATTCTGTCCCATATTTTACTTCTAGATGTTGAGTGGTGTGGCAACTTTCACCAGCTGGGAAATGGTAAGCATGTTCTTTCCAGCAGACAGTGGCCTAAGGCCATCTTTCAGGCCCTGCAGTTTGGATTCATCTCCCCTACAATCAGAATTCCTAGATTCCCTTGAGAGCCAAAGGACACAAAAAGATGATGGGTGTGATCCATCCAGTGTCCTGGACATCTGCATGAGCATAAGGCGAAAACTGCTTTAGCTGCCATATTGACCTACAAGAGCGTGAGAGGCTGTGGTGTAGCCTCTGCTAAACATCTGTATTTAGTCAGATGATTGTAGTACAAATTTGAGTCTAAGACAAAACCTGATCCAAGGACTTTTGGAAGTAAATTCACATGAATGAATTATGAATCCAGTGTTCTCTGAGGTTTATCTCCATGTTTATTAGCTGAGGTTGGGACTACGTGAATGGTAGAAAGTGCAAGGAGGCCTCGGGGCTCTATGTGAGATGTGATGTCTCCTTTTTCTTTGGTCTTTTGAATACTTGAAGTTGTTATTTCACCATCTTGTTCAGTAATAACTATTTAATCACAGTGGGGTTTTCGTTTGCATTTAGAACTTGAAGAATCTCAGCGCAGATGCCCGCGGTGCCTGAGTGATTTTGCTTTCAAGTATCTAATTTGGGACTGTTGTCCACTTTGGTTGAGAATCAAGAAAAAAGTGGCTGCTTTCATAAAGGATCCTTTTGTTGACCTCACCATCACCATTTGCATTGTGATGAACACTTTGTTCATGGCACTGGAGCACAATAATATGTCAGATACTTTTAAATGCGTGCTTAATGTAGGCAACTTGGTAAGGAAATTCTCAGCTAACATTTTATACCAAGGATTTTGTTTATGGGTATTTTCACTTGAGACATTAGAGTAATTGTAGAACTTTAAAGTGCAGAATTTGCTAATCTTTAAATTTCTATTACAGACAATTCCCAGATTTTATTGATACACACCCCTGACAAGGCAGAAAACAATCCTTTCATTTTAATTCAAAGTGCATTAGAAGCTCATAAAAAATGAGATTTGTTTGCCTATCCATGAATGTTATTTGTAGAAACATGATCTCAAGATAAGTAAAAGATAGGCTGATGATACTATTTCTTTGTCACAGGTCTTTACAGGTATCTTCACTGCAGAAATGGTCTTAAAAATCATCGCTCTAGATCCTTATTATTATTTTCAGCAGCCCTGGAATATTTTTGACAGTATAATTGTCACCTTAAGTTTAATTGAACTGACTTTTCCAAAGCAGAAAAGCAAGAAGGAAAGGAGAAAAGGTGGAACTCTGTCAGTTTTACGATCCTTCAGACTGGTAATGTCTCATGCTTACTCAGTTCTATAAAACATCTTGCAAACAGTGCAGAGAGTACTTCTGTTTTCTACAGTTATGATGCAGACAATTATAATTTTTAAAAAATATTTTATCCCCTCCCCTTGTTACTAGGAATAAGTAACACACTCCTGATCTCCTTGTTTAATAGTGTACATTAATAATATTTAGAGGAAAAATATATTCCAGAGTAGACAAGTAATAAAACTGGTGTTAAAAATTAAAAACTAGCACAGGAAAAAAGCATTAAATATAGGAATAAACAATAAACAAAAAGTACAAATATAGAAAGAAACACTACTTTAAAATAGAATATACTTTAAAATGATGTTTAGGTGTTCATGGCATATATTGTGGATCGATTTAAATTACTTGACCCAAAGATAGGCTCCTTTTATTGGAATTCAGCAGCTGGTCTCCCAGCTCTGCCCCTTTGGATTACATCATGTGCATTGTATGGACCCTTGGCTGTGGGGACCAAATGCTTACCAGGGACTCAAGTCACCCTGGTTCTTTACAAGGTGGTTTATGTTAGTTTATGTTTTCTATGTTACCCAGTTAAAAAATAAAAAAAAAAAAAAAATGAACCTGTAAGTAGTTTAAAACAGTTTTAGTCACAGTGCCACAAAGCTTACATTTCTGGAATCATTCAGAATGACTGCAAAATGGTGTTCTTTTGGGTTTTTTTGGTTTGGTTTTGCTTTTCTTTCAGGATTTGAATGGTCCAATGGTGACTTATTGCTACATCTAACGCGATATTTTATGTTTCCATACAGCTGAGGGTCTTCAAACTGGCAAAGTCCTGGCCAACTTTAAACACTCTAATCAAAATCATTGGTAACTCCTTGGGAGCACTGAGCAACCTGACCCTTGTCCTGGCAATCATCGTTTTCATTTTTGCTATAGTAGGGGTGCAGCTTTTTGGGAGAAAGTACTGGGACAACAGATATAAAATAAACAAAGAAGGCCAGCCACGCTGGCACATGATGGACTTTTTCCACTCATTCCTCGTTGTTTTCCGAATTCTGTGTGGAGAATGGATTGAAACCATGTGGGACTGTATGGTGGTTGCTGAACAACCACTGTGCCTTCTTGTCTTTCTGCTGGTCATGGTGTTAGGAAATTTAGTGGTGAGTAGTCCAGTCTCTTCTTCTCTTCATCCTGCCTATGGTAGAATCTCCTTGACAGCTATTTGTTCAACAAAAAGTAGTTTCCCTAAACAGGTGGAAAAGTTCCCTGTGTATGCCAGGGTCTGCAAAAGGTTCCTTTTGCCTTTCACCTTTGAGCCACCATCCATATTTTCATATTTTGTGTCCTTTGCACACACCATCACTTGGCCTTTTCATGTGGGAATGTGATAAGGAATATCTTTGCAGTAAATATAATACAGGCATCTATGTTTCTTCATGTCTTGGGATTTGGATGTAAATAATCAGTAGGGCTTATGGCTGGCCTCCTGAAATTATTGGAGCTAAATGCTCAAGTCATTCTGTAAATCCGTTTTTGTATTTTATTTATTTATTTTTTAAATATCTCATGCAGATGTTGAATTCTGTATCATCAAATGGCAAAAACTGCACTCCTACCACTGAAATAAAAATTTTCTTTAATCATCTTAGGTACAATTACACCCAAGAGGATGGATCCTTCTATGTCACCCTACACAACCTTGCACATCTGTGTTGGGGCATAAGGAGCCTTCCTGGTCCTGCTCTGTCCTTTCTTGATTCCCAGATCATAAAAATCTTAGTAGCTTTGATTCTCATGTTATTCTTATTATCATGGACATACTAATCTTCCCTTATTTTAAGAAACAGCTGAAAAAATATAAGCCCAGGCAGCCCTTTATGGGAAATATGAAATGCTGTGAGTGATATTCATATCACATAATGCTGTCAAACAATTAAGTACTCTGCCTATGCTCCTTGTTTAGGCTTTCTTATTAACAAAGGAAATTGAGAAGCATTTGAGAGTGGGATTTATTCCAACCCAAGGTCAATAAGTAAGACAGGTGAGATGAATTGGTCTCTGAAGGTCTAATTTTCTCCACTGACTGTGGTCCCTGGATAGTTCAGGGGTTCTACTTGCCCAGTTCTGACATGATAAAAATTAAGATACATAAATCCTATCCCAAACTGAAACATTAGGAACAAAATGAGTCCCCCATTCCCTTAAAAAAAAAAAAAAAAAAAAAGAAGAAGAAAATAATTCAGTGTTTATAAATTATTCTGTTTAAATATACTCAAAACCAAGCAGGAACCGTGCTTTGAGATTCTCTTGATTTTGATTTTTGTGACAGTGTTGCAGATTTGATCTAATTGCTGGGTCTGAAGCTGATCTAACACAGGATTTTGGAAGTAGCTCCACAGGGGCCTGATGGAATTTTAGTCTGAAGAAGGAATAGGCATTATTAGGTTGACAAGCCATGGTCACAGCCTTTGTTTCTACTATAACCTTTGAAAAGTCGTTTTGGCTAAATAGTGCTCTTGACATGCACATATCTGTTTTAGCTACTATTTTAAAACAACTTTTTTTTGTTTGTTTTGGAGAAGAGGTTCATGGGAACATTAGACTTTCTGAGAGAGAAGTTTACTTCATCAACAACAGTGTTATCAGTCGGAGTCATTTCATCACTACCCTGTCTTGGTTTGCTCATTAAGACTGAACTTTGGTAGAATCTGCCTTTTTCAGAGCTAGAATTTAGGTTTCTAAATACTGTTTTCTTAACTTTGAATTTTTGTTATTATTTCAATGGCTTCCAGGTTCTCAACCTTTTCATTGCACTATTGCTGAATTCCTTCAGTACTGACAGTCTCCAGACAGCAGAGGATGACAGAGAGATGAACAATCTTCGCATTGCCTTCGCTCGGATTCACAAGGGATTTCACTTTGTGAAGAGTGTCATGTGGGACACCTGTTGCAGAAAGCTCAGGCATATAAAGAAAGCACACGGGAAAAAAAAAAAAATTACCGCACAGAACCCACCTGGGTTCAAGCAAGAAGAAAGAAAAAACTGCAAAGAGAATTGCAATAATGAATGGGCTGAGAAAAATGAGGACAAATGGTCAGGTCTTGAAGAGTTTATTGCCAATCCCAATACGTTTGTTTGTGTCCCTATTGCTGAGGAGGAGAACACAAGTGAGGGTTTTGAAGATGAAGATAAGATGAGCGCATCTACAGATGTAGAATACAGCAAACAGGTAATAAATTTATTTATTACTAGGGTGCATCTACATTGAGGGATGCATGTAGGAGACTGGCTCTAGCAGAACAAGGTTGCATGTGCTGATCAATTTCCAGAATGTTCCTAAATTTTGAACTAGAACCAAAAGTATGGTTGTTTAAAATGAGAGTAAGTTGTCACTCGGAGCCTTTTTAAAAAATCCAGGGTGTTTCATGGACTTAAAGAGAACAAATTGTTGGATTTGCTGCAGGAATTCTTGGTTTACATGCTGTGTTACACACAGGTAATTCCATAGCTCATAGCCTGTTTGGAGGTAACTGGGGCAATCCTTTGTGAACCTGGGATATATTATGTAAAAAATTATATTTAAAAAAAAAAAGCCAACTATTCTGGTATTATGTACTTGTGAGGCAAAAAAATATATATTCTGCTAAACATAATCAATCATGTATGGTAATACACAAATTTTTAGCCCTGGTCCCTTCTCTATATCCACCCTTATTGTGTGTAGTGTTTAATAATTATTAGAACAAAGTAGGGGCAGCACTGTTAAGGCTGTGCTTCTTGTATGATAGCATATATTATCTGGTTTCATTTTTTTCCTCTGAATTTTTCAGTTCAGTTTTAGCTATAGAAGATTGCTGTTCTGCTCTCAAGATTCCCCCTTTGAGTTAAGGAATCTGAATTCCTATGTAGAAAATCTCATTTAACTTTTGTCTAGTTCACTAAACTAATAATTTCTTAGTTTGCTGTGTTTTTATTTGGAAACTTTCTCCTTTCTCTATCCATAGATAAAACTAGAGGTTCAAACTTCTCATATCTTATGACCCTTGCTTGGAGAGTCCTACTTTAAATGAAGTGCATAGTATATCTTTCTTTCCCTTCCAATATGTCAGTCCCCTAAAAAGGGAAAAGAAATCCCCTCTAACCCATAGATTATTTTCAGGATGGAAATCACTTGAGGCAAAGGGGAGAAAGAGGGAAAAATTCAGGCAGCTGGAGTAAGGGATCAGGATTTTCCTCTGAAGAATTCAGTGTTCTTTACCTAGGAAAGGATAGGAAGGTTGAACCTTCATCACCAGAGCACAAGGAGGTAACAATTTATTTTTTTTCCTTTGGCATTGATTTTTCCAGTACTGGTCAAGCATGTATAAATTTCTATTTAAGAATTTGCTAGGGTGGAGTTTACTGGCAGCAGGAGTTATGAGCTTACAGTATCCAGTCTGGTTGGTTAAGGATGGAGCCAGAGTTCTGTGAATGACATTGAAGTCATGCTGGTTTTCTGAGTATTGATTTTTAAGATGTGTATATATAGGAGAAAGAGTGTTTAGAAACAGAAAAACTGCAAAATAATTTGATCCAGTTTAATAATATCTAAAATACTCCCTGCTAATTTCCATCTATTGAAATCTGAGTTCATGAAAAAGAGGAAAACCAAGGCAGTAAAAAAGAGAGATGTGTCTAAGTGGGTAATTCCAGCACGTCTGCCTGCGTCATAAGTATCTCAGTTTCAAGATGCTTTGACTTAGATTTTCTTTATGACATATTAGAGTAATCTTGAACAAAGAATATTTTAAAAATGTGACAAACAGCTATACACAAAATTTACAAAAGCATAGTAGTAACTTGTAACATAGTACTGGCACATCAATATTAGATATGGTGTAACAAGATAGCAAAAAAGCAAAATATAATAGATACAAATATAAAAAGATATAATAGCGAAAAGCCTTATAAATGAAGAAAACAGCAGATTATTCCAATTTCTACGTCGTATGTACTGTCATGGGTACTCTGTTCCTGTTACAATACCAGCTTGGATATATCCTTCTGTGGTTTATCCCTCTTTGATGACTATATGTGCTGATAAGAAATATAACAACTCTACTGTCTACCAGCTTATTAGGCAGGTAAATCTTGTTCACATAGATATTGTAATTCTATAGCTTTTGTCTCTGTTTAGGTGCAGCTATTGGTATTTTGAAGCTCATATGCTTTTAAAATCACAGTTTGTTACATTACCAACATTACTTGAAATATTAATCTGTGGCCAAGTTTTAATTTTGATCATTATTTTTTCATGGATGAACTTATCTGAATGTAGAAAGAATCAATACCTGATCTTATTTTCCTTGGTAGTTTGACGGTGTCAGTGCTTCTGAAGGCAGCACAGTGGATCTGACAAACCCTGAAGATCTTTTGAGGAAGATGCCAGAGTTTGCTGAAGATTTTAAGACTCCAGAAAAATGTTTTCCAGAAGGTAAGACTCAGATGCTTTCACTGCTGGGAGTCTAGAGGAGTCAAAACCTGACTCATTCCTCTATTTCTGCTGAGTCAGTAGGGTGAGATTATTTTCAGGTAGATTTCTTTGCCAGGAAATTGGATAAATTGGATCATTGTCCCTCTCCAGTCAGTTTGTAGCACCTGAATGGTGAAATCCCTTTTCCTTGGAAATCAACAGAATTGCTTCTAACTAGACTTCGGGCTACGTTGTAGTGCCAACACCAAAAGAAAATATTATTATAGTGAAGTGAGATTAATTTCACTCTATTGGCAGTATCAAAGTTACTCTCAGGAGTTAACAGAAGAGAAGTGTATGCCAACAGGTCTTACTTGACAGCTGCCACTGGAAAAAGGCACTTGGCACATCAGTTTAGTTAGTACTGTACAACAGTATAAATGTTTATTCCTTGAGTAATGTTTCATGAACAATCTCTGTAACAAACAAAGAAGTGAAATAAGCAGGGAGAAACTGATGGGATGAAGCTAAATAATGGGGGGAACCTTTCTCTAATCATTGGACAACATTTAGCTTTGCAATTTCAAACAGAATGTAGTGACTACTTCTAGAAAATTCTTCCTACACCCCCCAAAAAATTATGGCAATGAGTGGATTTCATAAGATGCAAAGACACAACACCTGAGATTTTTTGCTGTCACTACTGACAGCCAGGGGTAATCAGTGCACTCAGCATCCATTGTAAGAGAACAAACTGCCTTTAGTCAGTTTATAGGCTCATTTCTTCCAAGTGTATTATGTTAAATGAATGACAACTGTGGCAAACTTCTTCCTGGTGCTCTAGCTTGTTCTTTGCTCACCCAGTCAGTGTAGCTGACCACCACCATTTCCATCCATTCCTTGGGTTTTCTTTGATTTAGTTGTTTTCCACCCATTCAAACTTCTCTGTGCCACAAGAGCACCAGGAGGGTTTTCTCCAGCCTGGCATACGTGGAGCCCAGTGGCAGGTCCCAGAGCTCTCTAAGCTCACTTTCCTCCATCACCCCCAAAGGCAGAGCCTTTCTCTCATCACCACCTTCCCATTCAACTATAGATTCCTGGATATTTTATATAATGAGAACACAGATAAATCAAAACTGGCTGTAGCTGCTCCCATCCCCTCATTTCCCTGTCCTTCAAAGCCATCCTTCTTGTCCTATGACTTATTTGGGTCAATGAAATTTCTCATTTCTACAGTTTTAGGATTGAATCAATAACAGTGAAACATGCAGAAATTATTCAAACCTGGGGAGCTGCTGTACCTCGATACAAAGTATTCTCTGGGTAGTAATAAGATATATATTTTCTATTATGTTATACACCATAAATCCTGAGAGATTCACCGTGCCTCCATTGCAGTTTGCTTTCTCCAGAAAAATAATCCACAAATATTGCATTAATAATAAAGATGTTAGATTTCTGAGCTAGAGGGGTGTTTCAAAACTACTGAGAGATTGAACTACTGAGATTTACTTATTTCCTTCCCTACTACAGAGGAGAAATGTGAAATGTCTTGTTTTGCCCTCTTTAGTCCTAAACTGGAGGGTACCTGCCCTCCAGGTGGCCAAACCATGGAATCATGGAATTGTCAGGTTTGAAAAGGACCTTAAAGATCACCTAATTCCAACCCCCCTGCCATGGGGAGAGACACCGCCTATTCAGCTGAATGTGGAGCAAACCTGTACCTCACACAAATTTCTGCACAAAAAATCAAAGTCCTTATCTTGTGCAAGTGTCATTCCCTGTCTCATCTCAAATCCCAGATCTACATTACTGGGGTAACTGGGATTATTGAAAAAAAAGATCAGATTTTCTTTGCACATGTTATTTCCTATTTTTATATATATATATATGTGTGTGTATATATATATGAATTAAATGTGTATAAGATATGATATAAATATGACGTGTATAAATTATTTTTCATAACGACGGAAGCTTTCTGACTGATTATTTTCATGTGGATGAAAACTTTAATTACTCTAGAGCACACAGGAAGGAAAAGGTAAGACAAATGTTGGCAGAATTAGTAAGTAATCAAACGAAGGATTTTGTATTGGGGTGGTCAGCAGACAGTAGGTGGCCCTGGTGTCATTGTTTGTGAGCTGTCTTGAAAACTGTCTCTTTCTATGGAGCTGAGAACAGGACATTTTCTTGCAAGGTATATATTTTGAGCAACCTGGTCTAATGGAAGGTGTCCCTGCCCAGGCAGTGGGGTTGGAACCAGGTGATCTTTAAGGTTCCTTCCAACCCAAACCATTCAGAACCAAATGAATAAGTGAACAGACCTTGCAAGGCAGGCCTGTAGCAGCAATATGATGTAATACTGAAGACAGCTGTTTAGTTTCTTTGTCTCTTAACCTTTTTTCCTGGAGTATCTCATCTCTGCTTTTCAGACAGTGTGCAGAAACTAAAAAAGGCTTTTGTAGCATCTCTGTTCTTCCCACGGGTCTTCAGTTTTGTGTGCCCAAAGAGCAGGTCAGGGAGAACATGTCCAGTGCCTCAGAAAAATCATGAAACAACAGAAAGTTGTCCAAAGGGATTCCATCTTCTTTAAATATATATAAATAGGAGTTACAAGTCAAACAAAATTACGTATTTCCTGTCTATCTTTTTTTTTTTTTTTTGGTTGGTTGGTTTGGTTTTTTTGTTTTTTGTTTTAACCCATGAAAAAAACCAACAAACCAAACAATGATGCAGCCGATGTGATCGTGGACTTCCCCCTGCTTCAAGAAGTTTCTTGAGAAATGCTTCACATACATGTTCATTCATTCTGTACATTCATTGCTTTTTCTCACTTCCAGGTTGTGCTCAATATTTTTGTTGTTATGTGGGTACTGCCAAAAAGTTTGGAGAAGAAACATGGTGGAATCTGAGAAAAACCTGCTTCCAGATTGTTGAACACTCCTGGTTTGAATCCTTTATTATATTCATGATTCTTCTAAGCAGTGGAGCCCTGGTTAGTGCCATAAAATTTTGTTTATTTCTTTAAAAGCATTTTTTTGCTTTAGTTTTTATCGAGAGAAGCTTTTTTTAGCAGAAAACAGTTAATATCTTTGAACTCATCAGGAGAAAAAACAAGAGCTATCATACAGTAGTCATCTATTCACTATTCCAGTTTCTGCAAATTTATTATTCATATTATTACAAGTTATGAGAGACAACGAACAATGATAAAAATATGCAATTCTCAGAAGCTGTTTCTATTCTGGCTTTGTACTGGATTTTTCTGGTTTTCTTCAGAGGTTATTTTACAGTTGTGAAATGTATATACTTTTAATGTCATTAAAACAAACATATTTCCCTTAATACTTGGAAAAAATAGTACTTGATTCTCTTGAAAGTATATTTTTAGGAATTAATTTCTAGAAGTTTGTATTCTCCTCTTTGGTTTCCAATATGTCTATGGTGTGTGTGTCCACAGGGGTGTACTAAGTAGAGAAAAAGAAGAGTAAGTGAGAATTACACATTTATCAGCGAACACAGATTTGAGTAAAAGTACTTCTGTGGGGGCCCAAGATGGTTGGTTAACATTCAAGGACCAAGTTTTCCAAGCTTGAGACCAGAGCATCCCAATGGGAAGGAAATCAAGAAAGGGAACTAGGAGACCAGTATGGTTAAATGAGGAACTGCTGGGTAAACTCAAATGAAAGAACAGAACCTATAGATCATGGAAGGAGCGGCTGGGCTCCCCACTTGGGAGGAATATTAGACAGTTATCCAGGAGTGCAGAGAGGCAACTGGGAAAGCTAAAGCCTCCTTAGTATTAAACCTTGTGAGAGAGGTTAAAGACAACAGGAAGGACTTCTTCAAATACATAGAAGATAAAACTAACACTAGAGGCAGTGTGGGCCCACTGCTGAATGAGGTGGGTGTCCTGGTGACAGAGGATAAGAAGAAGGTAGAACTGATGAACGCCTTTGCCTCTGTGTATCCTGCTGGAGGATGAGGATGTACTCAGGAGCCCCAGGCCCCTAAGGCTGCTGAGGAAGTGAGGGTAAAGGATGAGTTTGCCTTGGTTGATGAGGGCTGGGTGAAGGATCAGTTAAAGAGCCTGGACATCCATAAACCCACGGGTCCTGAGGGGATACATCCACAGGTGCAGAGGAAACTGGTGGATGTCATTGTCAGGCTGCTCTCCATCATCTTTGGGAAGCTGTTAGGAACAGGAGAGGTGCCTGAGGACTGGAGGAAAGCAAATGTCACTCCAGTGTTCAAGAAAGGCAAGAAAGAGGACCCGGGTAACTACAGACTGGTCAGCCTCATGTCCATCCCCAGAAAGGTGATGGAACAACTCATTCTTGGTGCTGTCTCCAGGCACATCAAGGACAAGAGGCTTAACAGGAGAGGTCAACACGGTTTTACTAAGGGGAAGTCATGTCTGACCAACATGATAGCCTTCTATGAGGATGTAACTAGGTGGATGGATGATGGCAGAGCAGTAGACATAGTTTATCTTGATTTCAGGAAGGCATTTGACACCATCTCCCACAGCATCCTTGGAGCTAAACTGAAGAAGTGTGGCCTGGTTGATTGGGTAGTGAGCTGGATCAGGAGTTGGTTGAAGGACAGAAGCCAGGGAGCTGTACTCAGTGGGATGGAGTCTCCTTGGAAGTCTGTTTCTAGTGGAGTCCCTCAAGGGTCAGTACTGGGACAAGTATTACTGATAACCTGGATGAGAGAATTGAGTGCACTATCAGCAAGTTTGCTGCAGACACAAAACTGGGAGGAGTGGTTGACACCCCAGCAGGCTGTGCTGCCATTCAGAGGGACCTAGACAGACTGGAGAGCTGGGCAGGGAGAAATAAAATGAATTACAAGGGCAAGTGTCAAGTTCTGCATCTGGGAAGGAACAGCCCCAGGTACCAGGATGTTGGGGACTGATCTGTTGGAGACCAGCATAGGGGAAAGAGAGCTGGTGGTGCTGGTGGATGGAAGGATGGCCATGGGCACACAATATGCCCTTGTGACCAAGAAGGGGGGTGGTTAGTAAGTCAAGAGATGTTCTGCTCCTCCTCTGCCCTCGTGAGGCAGTATCTGGACCATTGTGTCCAGTTCTGGGCCCCTCAGTTCCAGAGGGACAGGGAACTGCTTGAAAGAGTCCATCGCAGAGCAACCAAGATAATAAAGGGAGTGGAACATCTCCCTTATGAGGAAAGGCTGAGGGAGCTGGGGCTCTTCAGCTTGGAGAAGAGGAGAATGAGGGGTGATCTCATTAATGTTTATAAATATGTAAGGGACAAGTGCCAGGAGGACAGAGTCAAGCTTTTCTTGGGGGTGACCAACAATAGGACAAGGGGCAATGGTTATAAACTTGAGCGTAGGTGGTTCTGTGTAAATATAAGGAAGAATTTTTTCACTGTGAGGGTGACAGAGCACTGGCCCATGCTTCCCAGGGAGGTTGTGGAGTCTCCTTCCCTGGAGACATTCAAAACCCACATGGAAGTGTTCCTATGTCACCTGCTGTAGGTGACCCTGCTCTGGCAGAGGCATTGGAGTAGATGATCTTTCAAGGTCCCTTCCAACTCTTAACTTTCTATGATTCTATGATAATGATGCTAGACTTCCATTTTATAAAATTCCTCTCTGACTTTTGCCATTTATCTGTATATTATGGTTTCAGGCATTTGAAGACATCCATATAAATAAGAGAATAACCATTCAAAATATGTTGATATTTCTTGACAAATTGTTCACTTTCATCTTTGTTCTGGAGATGCTCCTGAAATGGATGGCTTACGGTTTCAAGAAGTATTTCACCAATGCCTGGTGCTGGCTGGACTTCCTAATTGTAAATGTAAGTTCTGCCTTTGGCATTTTTAACATGGCATTTTAACATTCCTGCAATGAGTTAAGTACCAGAATCAATGGCTGTTTTCTGGATGTGAAGCTGAGACAGTCACCTACACTCCTTTAATGAAGGTTTCAGGATATTACACTCTGGGCACTGAAAATATAGGGATATTTGGTGGTGGTGTTTGTTTTGTTTTGTTTTGTTTTGTTTTGTTTTGTTTTTGTTTTTTTGTTTTAATGGGAATAAAGGAAACAGACACCAGGACATTACTAATACTGTCTTTTGTCTTCCCATTCAGGCATCTTTAATAAATCTCTTGGGCAACACAGTTAGTCCCATGAAGTCTCTGAGGACTCTCCGAGCTCTGAGACCCTTAAGAGCATTGTCACGATTTGAGGGGATGAGGGTAAGACAGAATACAAATGAAAGCCTGTCACTATTAACAGGCATGTAACAGGTCTGTAAGTAATGACTGTATCTTTATGAAGTCCACAGGTCTGCCCCAGTTTCAGTTTGGGACCTATAAAAGGAATTTTTAAAACTGCACTCCTCTGTGCTGGGCTGCTTGTTGTAGACTTTCCTTGTGGGATCAATACTAAGTGTTATTGAAACTAAAATCAGACTAGGCAGACTTTGTTCCCTTGCTTCTCAGTCATTCTTGTGTTCTTTCTGAGGCAGACAAAAATAAAAACTAGAATTTTGAGTGCAATTTTCAGTTCTGAAGTCTGATGGTGAACTAATTGGTTATGCAGAATGTGTGTGATGTGGTCTCCAAAAACCTTCAGAAAACTTTATAATTTTTGTGCTGGTCCACCAAGTTTGTTGCCACCTGGCTGGTGCATTCATTCTCCTCACTGAAACTCAGTTATATATCAAACAGTATGCTCATCATTTCCTACTATCATTTCACCAACTGCCTCAGTTTGTGAAGCAATCTGTTGTCTTATGCACTTAAGCCCTTCAAAAATAATAGATCTACCAAAACACTCATGGAGAGTTATTACTGAACCGTCTAAAAATTCCTCTCTACAGTATTAATAATACAGTCATCTGCACTAGTGCTGAGGGATGAATATTTCTGAAATTTTATATTGTAAAAGTTTAAAACATGCAAACCTCCCACTTCAAAACTAAGAGAAAGTCATCAAAAGAGGATGGGCTCACACTGCAGATTCCTCTCAACAACCCTAAGAGTGTCATCTATTGCTTTGGAAGCCTGAGGTGTACCATGGACCTTTGAATCTTTGAGGAACCCATGCCACTTGTGACTAGCATTGCAATGGAAAACATTGGGTTTCTGTTTCAGGTGACAAATGACTGCTTATTGCACTGAGCAAAGACTTGAGACCATCTTTATTGTATTTTTCCTCTCTCATTTTGTCTAAGGTGGTTGTCAACGCTCTCTTGGGAGCCATCCCTTCCATTATGAATGTTCTGCTTGTCTGCCTCATATTCTGGCTCATCTTTAGCATCATGGGAGTGAACCTCTTTGCTGGAAAGTTTGGGAAATGTGTCAATATGACAGAAGAAGATTCAGAAATAAATAACATGATCAATAACAAAAACGACTGTGAAGTGTATAATAACACAGGGAAAATATACTGGGTGAATCTTAAAGTCAACTTTGATAATGTTGGATCTGGCTACCTAGCTCTTCTTCAGGTGGTAAGTGCTGCTTGTCTTGACTAGCCAGCACCACGTCAGATAGGCTTGACCTCCAGCCAACTTCTCATTCATCCCTGTAGGTGATGGAAAAGAGCAGTACCATATAGCCTGCTTTTCTCTGTTTATGCACACAAATGAAAACTGGGGGACAGAGTAGATCCTGCTGTGAATTTCCAGGTGGAAAAGTAAGAATCTGATGAAAGAGGTGAAAAGAACTTCCAGCATGTTCAGGAGTTTGAGTCATGGAATCAATGTCAGATGGAAATCTGGAGTGAATACTGAGCTAATGTTGTGTAATACAGATTTTTTTTTTCAGCTATGAGGGTTGTAGAGCCTTTAGTAGACCTTAAGTGCATATTTGCCCTGTCAGCATCCTGGGACAACATGTTTTCTCCCACCTAGGAAGCTTTCACATCCTGGTAAGGCTGCGAATGCCACACATACAGCAGGGGAAGGTTTCTCTGGAGTCAGAGCTTGGTGCTGTGTGTGTGTGCATCCATATCAAAGGCTTTTACTCCAGTCAGTGTCATTCAGATATTGCAGATGATGTGAAGACTTACCCTGAAAGCTCAGCATGTTTTCTATAATCTCTCCTTCTAGGCAACATTTAAGGGTTGGATGGAAATCATGTATGCAGCAGTAGATTCACGAGAGGTCAGTCACTGTATTCAAATACTTTTTTTGTTTGTTTGTTAATGCTACTGCTAAAAAGGCACTGCAATTTCTGCACTTTTCTTTCAGCTGTTTGTACTAAATCTTTCCAGTAATTATTTTTATCAACTGATATAATAATTTCACCTGTAAATGCCTCATTGAACATATTTTCAGTCATCACTAGTACTCTTTTACCTACTGTTTGTATTAACAGTAGTGTTTGCTGTCTTATCAGAAGTCATCCAGTTACAGAGCAAAGTGATAACATCTTTGGAGGCAATTAATTTCAAAAGAAGAGGAGGATATACTAATTTGATCATGACATCAAAGGAAGCAAATAATTTTAAAAGTAACTGTAGCTAAAAATGAGCTGGGATTGTGTTTCAATTTGAAAAACTATTCTTCTCATTCTAGGTTTTTTGTTGGTCATTTTTTGGGTTTTTTATCCATAAAAGCCATAGAAGCAGGATTTTGCTGAGCAGAAAAAAAGTTATGTAGGCCAATATTCTTAAAGGCAAGAGCTTGGAATTAAATTAAGATTAAATTAAATTAAATTAAGTGCTTGGAACTAAATAGTTTGCTTCCTTTTTCAAGTACAGAGCAATTTACAGCTCCTGTGTTTATTGGAAGGAGCTGAACTGAAGCTTATGAAAATCATGGCAAGAATGACCAGTTCAGTAACTGTTTTTATTGACTTCAGTTGGGTCTCAATCAATTTCAAATGGCAGGATTTTAATTCAGGTTGGAAAAGAAAGAAGCAGATACAACAGTCAACTTTTGTGAAATCAAAGTAGTTTAAAATAAAAGTAAACTTCATTCACTGTTAGTCAAAGACTGATTTTTGCTTTACCAGTTTTTCAGTACAAATATATTCAATAGAATATGAATTAAATTATCCTGTTCTGCAATAACATATCTGGAAAATGCCTTAAAAATATTATAAAATAAATAAAACTAGTTAGTTTCCATGGTGTCATAGTGAGCCATATTTTCTGATTAGTTATCTCTCAGGTGTTGTGCTTGGTGTATCATTTCGTAAGGTTCATGTTTAATTTCAAGAGACAGCAGTCAGCATCTGAGCAATTATGTACTAAGAAGGGCATAGAATTTTATTGCATTTATTAGTCACCAGAAGAATGTTACTTCCAAAAGCATTTTGTGAGATGATCTGCAATAGGAAAATTATTTTGAATTGGGCCCATGTTCTTACTGGTGATTTTTTCATGTTGTTTCTCCTTGCAGAAAAACGAGCAGCCGCGAATGGAGCACAGTGTCTTTATGTATCTCTACTTTGTGAATTTTATAATCTTTGGATCTTTCTTTACCCTGAATCTATTTGTTGGTGTTATTATTGACAACTTCAACCAACAAAAGAAAAAGATAAGTATATTGGTTCTGCTCCCAGGCACCTACTATGTCTCCAACAGAGCTGTCTTCAGAGAACAATATCTTTGCTCTATGTAGAATTTAAAATGTCTATTGACATTAAAAAGAGCATTAAGTATTAAGTTAGCAGAAGTAACACCCAGGGTGGGTTTCTTCCTCCTTTCTTTTACCCTCTAACCTGAACACCCAGCTCTTTCACAATGTTTTGAAGACAATAACATCTCTGCAGCCCCTTTAAATCTTCCTCCTTTTTGGGAATTGAGCATAATGGGAGATTTGTTATTTAGAAAGTCTTCTGGTACTCTGAGTATTTTGGATATTCAACAAGAGGGGGGTGTGAAAATTCAGGGAAGGAGTTGTTCCTATCCAGTTTTTCAGTAGGTCCTTTGTTTTTATGCTTTCAGAGCTAGCTGTCTTTAATACCAGGACTTCTACTTTGTGAACATACGGTTTGTGCTACTCTGGTTTTTGGACACAGTTATGGATTATGAAAAGTGCTATTATCAGCATGATGTGAAACAGGAAGAAATGTAATTTTCCAGCATTTTAGACTTTGTACCAAGAAGAATGCTGCTTGCTCACCAAGTAATAGTGACATTTCTTTATATACCTAGGTGGGGAAGACATCTTTATGACAGAGGAACAGAAAAAATATTACAATGCAATGAAAAAGTTGGGATCCAAGAGACCTCAAAAACCCATTCGAAGACCACTGGTAAGCCTAAATTCTTAAAAGGAAAATGCATTACAAAAGTGAAGTTTAATTCACCAGAAAGTGCATATGTTTAAATATTGCACATAGATTATTTATACTGTCTTTCTATTGATACTCAGTGCCTCTGCAGTCAGCTCCATACCAAAGATTTTACAGGTTAAATATTTATTAAGTTCTCTGCATAAATATTGTTGGGTTTTACATTCATCTTGGAACTGATTAAACTTGAGGATGGGAGGGGATTTCTAATGTCACTTCAATATTCTGCCTTTCTTAAATTTCTCTGCCTTCACTATAGCTGAGTGACTGCAACATGCAAATTGCAGCTGTTGGAAACATACAAATGAGTACACCCTGCTTTCAGAACTGATGCCAGATGTATTTTTCTCCTCTAGAACAGATACCAAGGGGTCCTTTTTGACATTGTAACATGCCAAGCCTTTGATATTGTCATCATGGTTCTCATCTGTCTTAACATGATCTCCATGATGGTGGAAACCCATGAGCAAAGTGAAGCGAAGACTAACATCCTTTCCAAAATCAATATACTCTTCGTTGCTGTCTTTACTGCAGAGTGTGTACTAAAATTGTTGGCTCTGAGGCAGTACTATTTCTCAAATGCCTGGAACATATTTGATTCAGTGGTTGTGATCATGTCACTTGTGGGTAAGTTAAACTGGTTTGGCAAGCTCTTTGCTAAACCAATTCTTATTCTTTTCAGAAAAATATAGTTAAAATTCACCAGCTGCAAATGGATGTTGAAATGGGAATAATAAGAATGGGAGGTGTTGAGGAGAAAGAACTATGTAACCTAAAAAAAAAAAAAAAATAAATCCACCGAGACTATATTGCAACACTGTGAAATAAGATTGTCTATTATTTTGTTTTGATAATTTTTAAAAAATGAATTCTACATTGAAAAATTCTCCGTAATGGTTCTTTAGGTTGGTTTTCCCAAGCATGAAAGACAGAATTAATCACTTATCATACCAGTACCATGTTATCTGATAATTTCCACTGTTAAAGATTAAGTGCTCAATTAGAAACTTTTGAGATAAAAATTACTGGGTTTTGTCATCTGTGTTCATAAGGGAAAATTGAAATATAGAAAGAGCATGAAGACTAGAACTAGATTATAGTCTGTAAAATGCTGCTTCTGGAAACTCGGGCATAGCTGATTGAAAATAAGGGTGTAACAAAATAGAAAAGAACATTACAAATGTATTTGCTTTTACTCAAAGGAACTGCAAAGGAGGAGTGGAGTAAAGATCTCTCGTGCCACTTTAACTATTCCTAGGACCAGCATTACCAAAACATGAGAAGGCAATTAGGAGAAGAAAAATATTTTGTTTCTTTAGCATGAGTTATATTCCAGGTGGCAATAATATTATAGCTCTTCCTTGAGAAATTAAGTTCCTGGATGGAAGTTCAGAAAGCTGTGTCCAAAACAATTAAACCCAGAAAAACCAAATCTCCCCTAGTGCTACTAGAACCCTAATTTTTTTCTTATGCAAACTAAAGCTAAAATAATAGCTATGTGCAGCTATGTCCCAGGCTGAACTAACAGTCACTGCAGGGTGGCATGCACAGCTGCTTTGTTCATCACTGTTTTTGCTTATACATAGCTTTACTATATTGTCTACACGATGACCTTACTATTATTATTATATCTTTTCTCTGTTTAGCTTTGTTGAGTCAGTATTTGAAGTCAAATTTAGAAGGTAAATAGATCACTGAAGTATTCATGCAGACAAACCATCAGTCGACAAGTGCTGACGGATGTAGATATTTGAAGTTGTGTAGGAAGGTGTTTGCCATACTTGGTGCCGTGGATACTATCTGTTGGTGGTTGAAGAATGCAGTTCATAGTTGCTGAATTCTACAGCTATTTTTAAACTTCTAATAGTATTTTAAAATATTTTAACTGAAATATTTAAAATATTTTAAACTATTTTAAACTTCTAATAAAGGTTGTTCTGATAGGTAGTTATGCTACACACGCTGGGTGTTTTTCAGCTATACAGTTATTATCATTTCATCTTGCTACTTGTTAAGTAGAAATGTGATAATCTAACAAGTTATTATCCTTTCCATTTCAGCCTTACTGCTTTCTGGCATTGGTAAAGTATTTGAACAATTCTTACCACCTACACTCTTCAGGGTTATTCGCCTGGCTCGGATTGGACGAATACTGAGGCTCATCCGGGCTGCCAAAGGAATTCGAACTCTGCTTTTTGCATTAATGATGTCCCTGCCTGCTCTGTTCAATATTGGCCTCCTGCTTTTTCTGGTCATGTTCATTTATGCTATTTTTGGCATGCAAAGCTTTGCCTATGTGAAGATGGAAGGTGGCATTGATGACATGTTCAACTTCCAAACCTTTCCTAACAGCATGCTCTGTCTCTTCCAAATCACCACGTCAGCGGGCTGGGATGGTCTTCTCAGTCCTATTTTAAACACTGGACCACCATACTGTGATCCAAATGTAAATGGTACTATAGGAGAATGTGGTAAACCTGCCATAGGCATTATTTATTTTGTAAGTTACATCATTATATCATTTCTCATTGTTGTCAACATGTATATAGCTGTTATTCTGGAGAACTTCAATGCTGCTACTGAGGAAAGTACAGAGCCTTTAGGGGACGATGACTTTGACATCTTCTATGAAATTTGGGAGAAGTTTGATCCTGAAGCAACTCAGTTTATAACTTTCTCTGCACTTTCAGACTTTGCAGATGCTCTGGCTGAACCTTTACGTGTACCAAAACCAAACAAAGTTGAACTCATAGCAATGGACCTGCCTATGGTCAGTGGAGATAGGATCCACTGCTTGGATATTTTGTTTGCTTTTACCAAAAGAGTATTAGGAGATTCTGAGGTGATGGATACTCTTAAAGTACAAATGGAAGAGAAGTTCATGGCTGCAAATCCATCCAGTCAATCCTATGAGCCGATCTCCTCTACTCTCAGACACAGACAAGAGGAAGCTTCTGCTACTGTCATCCAGCGTGCCTACAGGAGTCACTTGCTCCTGCGCTCCGTAAAGCAGGCTTCTTACCTGCAACATCACAGAACTTGCAGTGATGGCAATCTTGGAGGTACCCCTCCAGAAAGAGAAGGACTTATTGCATCTATGATGAGTGAAAATTACGGTAGGAGTCCCGACAAGTCTGAAACTTTGTCCTCAGAATTCTTTTCTCCATCATACGACAATATGATAAAAGCCAGTTGTGGCAATCTCATGGTTGAGAACAGAAAAATCACAGGCAATCAACAACCTCCAGACACGAAATAGTGCATCAGTGACAATGTTGTTAAGAATATTTTAAAATGTTCAGAAAAGCTGATACTGTACATGTCAGCTGAGGCAGCCTTCCTACTAAACCCAGCCTATTGATCATGGTCAGCAAACCATAGTTAGGTATGATCATTGGACTGTGGTAGCTGCTACCTCGTGGCCTTTGGCTCTGCTATGTTCAGCTTTGTTCAATAGTTTTGCATATGCAGAGACAAAAGCTATGAGGTCCCACAGTACCTGAGTGTTGCTGTAGGTAATATCTGCTGATGCTACCCCCGGCCCAAGAAGCAGAGAAAAGCCCAAGCAGCAGCAGATCTACTGGAGAACAGGCAAAGAATGTCAGCGTTGAATAAATTGCAGAAGAGAGGTCTAAAATTCACCCTTAGTCCATTTGTTGTTGATACTCTCATTATAAACCTCTTAGGCAAATGGTTGCTGATTTATTTTTTTTTATTATTTTTTTTAATGTTCGGGGATTGATGTACCACAAACTGCCCACTGCATGATATACAGATATACCACAGTGTAGTGGACTTCTTCCAATGGGATCGATTTGCAGAATGTCATGGCATGTATGATGTTGTAGTTGTGTTACTGCTGCTTGATAAAATAATAAATACAACTTAGTATTGAAGAAGTTGTAGTGAGCTGAATAAAACCTTGCTTTATATTTTGTCTAGGAGGATTATTTTTTAACCTGGTTTCCCCTGGGAGAGGAAGAGGAGAGCCCTGCTGTGTGTATGTCAGTCACTCCATAATAAATTGTGTTTGTTATTTGTTTTCCTCAGACTTCACAGAATGGTTAAGTTTCATGTTCAGCTTCATTCCTGCCAATGTTGTAGAGGAGAGAGACACAAATAAACATTTCCAGTGGGGGAATATTGGCAGCATCACTTCAACCACTCAGTTAGACATTGGAAACCCAGACTGGGAAGCACCATCAGAGTGCTGGTCCCCATCAGAGCTGCCCTTGAGTGATGGTGGTGAGCATCACTCATGGCCATGGAGTGAGGCCTTGGCCTAAGGTAGATGTGACCCATCAGTGGTAGAAGACTTCTCCCTTCTGTCTGTTCTTCTCTCATGGGATAACCAGTTTTCTCTGTCCTGCAAAGGTTAGAAGAAAACCAAGTATGAGTAATGCAGACAATTAGCATTTGGGTCTGGAGTTTTACAAAAGACTAAACATAATTATGAACTGTGCTTCTCATGGAACTGTGTGTGCACATGGACTCTCCTGATCTTCAATACATTTTCATGATAAAGTTCTTTATTTTCATGTCCTTACTAGGTTGGGCTGCTTCTCAGAAAAAACACATGTATTTTGTCCTTTGCACATGTGGTTTGGGGATACTTTCAGCTTATGCACTTTCCTGTTTAAGGACTGTTGTGTTATCCCTTCTAATCTACTAGTCACAGTCATAGATGACTCTTGACATTTTAATTTCTTATTTAAACTTAAAACACATTGAATGCAACTCAGTGTAAGATGCTTTTTATTTTTCCTTAGACACAAGGTTGTAGCTGTGTTGGCACTGTTGGGGTTGGCAGGTTTTGGCAAGGCTTGAATGAGCTTTCTCCTCAACACTGATTTCAGACAGAAATAAAACCAGGGTTTTTTTGCCTGAATGGAACCTTCTGTATACTCTGCTTGCAACCTGCAGCAAGTTACCTACTCTTTTGAACATCCCTTCCCTATGGGGGCAGTTAGATGTCTGTTGCTTTCCTCTTCTCTTTTTCATCCCTTTAATTTGTGAGCTCTTTGAACACAAATTCTCTTTTGCTATGAATGGTAAATTACACCATAATAATGAGACTGGTTTGGGTTAACACTGTCTGAACACTATTTGCAAATAAATAATATTTATAATGCTTTTTAAATTTAATTTCCTCTGTGGTAATCCCTTTGCTTCTCTTAGACATTGTGACATCTTTTGTTAGTTTTGACTGATGCTTTCTCAGATTTTTAAAAAGGCATGTAGTGAATCTGCTTTATACCAGGGAATTCAGCAGCTCTCTGCTGCTGGAACCCATGAGTCTGTTCCTTCACACTAGAAAATAATACCAACAAAGAAAACTATGAGGGAAATAATTTATAAACCACTTGCCCAGCTTGTGAACCAGCACAGGTTAGGAGTTAACTACATCTCCCTCTGCTTCCCATGGTCTGCAGAGTCCATTGAGAAGCAATCATGAGCTACATGCATCATCCTCATTGATTTGGGAATGCATGGAACACTGACAGAATTTCATTAAATTGACACTGGGAGCTGCATTTGGCAATGAAACTTGTTGAATGCTTCCTCCTAGTGGCTTTAGATCAAAATGACATAATGCAAAGTGCAAAAAAAGTCAGGACCTTTGTCACAACTAAATAACCGCCTTAAAAAAGAATATTGGCAGCAAGCACAGAGCCTATGGGTTTGAGATAAAGGGTTTTGCTAAAAGACAGCTATGATTTAAAGGTCTAAAAATTAAGTAAGTGAGAGCATACAATGTAAAAGATTTAGACCATGAGATTAAAACTGAAAGAGTACTTAACAACTCATTGACTATATGAGAAAGCAAAACAAATCAGGAAGACGTATGGTTGGCTTAAAAAGGGGCAGGGATGAGGTTCTGCATAGTTTTAGGGTTGAAAATAATAATATATATATATATATATGGTAAAGATAGGCAAATAGTCTCCTTCATTTTCAGTGGCAACAATATTCAATATGGGTTTTCACTTTCCTTGGCTAACAAGAAGTATTTTAATGGAAATATCAGTACAGCCATGGATGAACACAGAGGGGAATTAAAGCAATGGATTCAGGGGCCTACAATGAAGCTGGGGTTGGGCTTTATATATGGGTGTGTAGTGAGAGGAAAAGGGAAAATGGTTTAAAACTGGAAGAGGGGACATTTAGATTAGACATGAGGAAGGAATTCTTTAATTTGAGGGTGATGAGACACTGGAACAAGTTGCTCAAGAAGCTGCACCTTATTTCTGAAGGGGAAATAATGAAAGAACTGAAGGAAAGTGGAACATAAAATAGGTTTGAGATCTATTTACTAAGAAAAAAGAATGTGACAGATCTTATCTGATGGTATTCTGAGAGAGCTCTGTCAGATGAGTACCTATGGTTGAATTGCAGAAAACAAAGAGCTGTGGTGTTTGCAGAGGGGAAACTGGTTCTGTTCATGTTGGGAGAGATCTTCTGGTGAGAGAGGTCCAGTACCAACCAGTGGGATTTGGCAATATTTTTATCCTTAATCTGTGCACAAAAATGGCATTACCTTGAATAATTTAGTGAGTTAAAGTCAGGAGGAGTCAAAAGCATGTGGGACAAGCAGGAAATCCTTCTGAGTGACCACAGACACTGGAGTGAGGACAAGATGCAACTGGGCAGACTGTAAAGTCTTCTGCTGGGGGACTGCCAAATGGGGACATTTGCTACCCGGTGATGGAACCAGCAGAACACTGCAAAGGCCTGGATAAATTACTGAAAATATATTATATCTCATCTGAGGCACAGTCCGTGGAACACAGGATGTGCTAATGAAGTGGGAAGGCAGGGGTGAGGCCACATCTACACCCGTGCATTCATTGGTAAATGATGCTCAAGAAAGCTGATACTGACCAAACAAGAATAAAAGGGCTTGACAGAGGATTAGAAGGGCTCTAGAAAGAAACCTAGAAGTATAGTTTGTTTAATCCCACAGATCAAGAGGAGAGACTTGACTGTTCCTGAGAGGGGAATAAGTGTCAGTGAGGGTTAAACCAGATCATGGAGCAGTTTATTTTGAATACAGACTGCACCAACCAACCTTGTTCCAAATGTGTAGCAAGGGTGTTGTTTCCCTTCCATAATCCCATGAATATGGGCCAGGCCTCTGGCAGAGAGGAAAGTTGGAAAATCCACCTAGAAAATCTGTCATCCAAATGTCTTGGAGTACAAGTTGCTCCAGGACAGCAAGATCCAACTACACAAAAAAGTCCTAACTTATCCCATATAGTCAATTAAGATGGTCCCTAATGGAGGCCTCTGATGAGTTGAAACAGCAATACCAGAAAATTTTCCTCCAACAAGCACAAAATAGCTTTAGCAGGAGGGTATAGGGTGTAGCAGATAAGGCTGGCATGCTCACAAGTTGTGTGCTGGCCAGATGTTAATGTAACTGCAGGCAAATAGGTGAAGAAGCTAGTTGGACAGGTGCTGAACTAAGGTTTGTGTGAGCTGATAGGAGAAACAGATCCAAAGGGTCTACTTGTCAACAGTACGAGCATAAACCAACTGAGAGACCACAGTGCAGGTCACTATATATGTTATAACAATATCATCTTGCCCCAAGAGGAACTGGAAACACAGAATTAACACTGCCACATATGTTGCAGGTGAATGTTGGACTGCATTTGCCTGAAATTATTTCTCCAGCTAGGGTTACAGCCCCTGATCTAAAGACATCACAGAGAATGTTTGCCCTTGGTAATTTGTTTCACGGTTAATTAGCCTTTCACTTAAAATCACAAGTCCACCTTTTCATTTAAATGGGCTTGACTTCAGGTCCAAGATACTGGTTCCTGATATACCTTTAATGCTACATTAAAAACTTCTTTAGTACCTGTTATTTTCATTCAGTGAAGCCATTCATTCACTATCACCTCTCTATTTATCATTTTAATGTTGAGTGGAATGTCACACAGAGGCATTTTTCTCATCAACCAAATAATCTTTTGGCTCATTTCAGTGTCTTCCTATATCTGACCAACCAATGCAAGAGCTGCTGCCTATCTTGATCGTTATATCCATAAAAGTATCCAGACACTATTCCCTCTCCTGGGAGCTGCAGAGCAGGAAGCAACTCTGTTGGATGTGGCAGGAAAAGGGTTAACCCATTCAGCCAACAGGAGCCAGCTGCAAGGGATAAAAGATTAGGGAGAGAAAATAAGGGAGGAATTGGTTGTTCAGGACAGAGGTGGGGATCTGGAAGTAGCCTCTCAGCTCTGTAAAGGTAAGAGGTGGATGAACTGCTGCTGTTTTGGGACAAGTGGAATAAGAGGTTTGAGGACTGATAGGTGGAGGAAGATTTGGATGAGTTTGGGTTAGGTGTGAGCTTCTTTGGGTTGGAGGGTCTCAAGGAGGTGACCCATGAGAACTGTGTAGCACCTTGATGTTTTATTTTGCTGTCAGACTCCCTGGTGAGTGGAAAGGACCCTGTGCCATGAGAAGGGCCAGGCAGAGCCAGCCTGGAAAACAGGATTCTGGCAACATAGTCGGGAGAAACAGCTGTGCTTGCTTACTGTTCTTGTAAGTTTTACCCTGTGTTAATTTAAACTAAAGGTATGTATGTTTCCACATATATATAAAGAAAAATTCAACCAGGGCCAGGATAAGATTAGTAACATAAAAATGTTTGGTGTAGTTCCTATTTTGTCCCTTTAAATCAGCAATGAATTTTGAAAGGAAACATCTTTCCTGCCATCAGGTGAATTTGTTTAGTTAAATTTTATATCATCCTATCTGGTCATCTTCAAATACATTCTCACAAAACTTCTCCCCTCACCTCCCAGAAAATGGGGAAGATCTCAAGTGGATCCAAGCCCTTGTTCTGATTTGGCACTTAGTGACACAAACTGCTGCTGGCTTACGGAGTCCCTGGGGTAGTGAGGTCTAGATTTCATCTCTCAGTAACATGTGTGATGTAGTTCTTACCTTGGCTCATGTTTTTGGCAGGTCTTCTACCTCAATAACATTCAAGGAATAAAATCATAGACTCATTAAGGATGGAAAAGACCTTTTAAGATCATCAAGTCCAACCATCAACCAAACACTATCATACCCACTTAAACATGTTCTGAAGTTCCACATCTACACATCTGTTGAACACCTCCATGGATGGTGACTCCACCACTTCCCTCAGAGGCCTGTTCCAAATCTTGACAATACTTTGTGTAATTTTTTTTCCTAATATCCTATCTAAATTTTCCCTAGTGCAAGTTGAGCCCATTTTCAACTCTGTTGCCCTTTGGACAACTTCAGCAATACAATGTCTTGCTTGTAGTTAGGGCCCCAAAATAGAACACAGGATTCAAGGTGATTATTTTAAAGTTCCTCCTCCATGTGTGACTTCAGCTTTATTCTGAAATGAGCGACTGGCTCTTTCCAGAGCTAAGGATGTCTACAAAGGCAAAACCAAATCTCATGCAAAAGCCCTGTGCAGGGCTCCATGTGCCTGTGCTACGAACTGGGAAGGTGACTGAAACTACCACAGCCACCAGAAAGAGCTGTTTTGAGCCCTGTTGCAAAATGCAGCTCCATGCATGGCTGCTACCGCTGGTGGTGAGGTGGTGAGGATGTCCCTCTTCCCTTCACACTGCACCTCCCACCACCTTTGACCATCCATTGTCAGACTCCTGGGTGTCTACCCAGGAAAATCTTCTGTAAGTGAGTTTGTCAGATCTTCTAGGCAGGGAACAAGACACCTGATGGAAACCTAAAATGTATGTTGCTCCCCAGATGCTGGTGGGCTGGGTGAGATAGAGCAAATACCCTTTCCTGGGTATCAGTGATCTGTGTTCAGGATATCTGTGCTGTATTTCTCAGAAATCCTTGCTGTGGTGGGGGTGTGGGTGGAGCCAGACACTTGTAGCATGTGGAAATAGAGAGTTCCATTTGTTTGGCTTTTTTTTTTTTTTTTTTTTTTTTTTTTTGGAAGTAATTGGTGCTCTTATTCAGGCTGGGTTTCATTGCTTCACTTGTCTGTGTGTGAGATACTAAACTTGGGATGGGAATTAAGACTGTGGAGTGGTGGGATGTTCTTGGGGAGGGGCTGGCATGATGAAGTTACTTGTGTCAGTGTGTTGTACAAAAATACCAAAATGGTGACCCCACTTGCAAGAAAAATGGAGTGAACTGTCACTCAGACGAGAAGTGGGTACCTACCTCATGTTTATGCTTCCACTTGTCCTTTGCTTCAAGCCACCTATTTAAATCAGCTTTTTTGTGGGTTTTTTTCCCTTCTATTTCGATGCAAACATGAATACAGAAAAAAGAAAAAAGAAAGAAGTGAAAATCCATTACTAAGAGGCAAATATGAAAGGAGCCAGGTGGTGGGGAGTGCTTCTTAGCATCCACCTTTTCTGTCAGATGCCCACAAAGAGAGGCCACTCCATACAAGTCTTTCTGGAGATCAAAGGCAATTGTTAGGATTTTGTGTTATTTTTTGTGGGTGGTTGTGTTTATTTTGAGGATAGCAATTCCCTTCAAAATACCTGGCAGAAGCCCCAGTCGTGTCCCACTTAAATTCACCCCCAAATCAATGCTTGAAAATTAATGAAAGTATAAATTAAAAAAAAAAACCAAAAAACAAAACGAAGCAAAACAAAAAAACCAACACCAAACCAACCCTCTTTGATGGAGCACTCAAATTCTGTGGAGACAAAAAAATTGAGCTTTGCTGAGGAGAGCATTCAATATCTAGCAAGGGGCTGACCCTGCAGTCAGAGAGGGTGAGTTTGGAAAGCAAAATGCAGTTGTTTGCTGAGGTGTGCAGGTTGATGTGCTTTAATGCTGGATTTTCAGCCAAGGGCAGGATAGTTCTTAGAGGATCCATTTGTCAGAGGTAGGATACTGCATTAAGGAGGAACTACAAAAAGCTGAGAGCCGTGAGCAATTACAGCTTTGCTTAAAATCATCTCCAAAGAGGTAAACCAGAAGGATTCAGAGTATTCCTTGATTTTAAAATTTTTTTTAAATTTTATTTAATTTATTTATTTTTTTTTTTAACAGGGAAAATTTTCAGATGCTTGGAGGAGCCAAAGACTTTACTGTAGTTTATCCCAGCAGGTAACCGGGTCTGTTGCATTAGCAGCCAGATCCTGGTTGAATGCTGTCCTCCTCCTGCCATTTCTTGTTGTGAGAGGCATGCTGGCTTATTGCATTAGGGTTACAGGTGATTTATGCTGGAGGGGTCTCCTGTAGAAGCTTTAACTCTGTCTCGCATCTGGTTTGGCCTAGAAATGCTTTGCTAGGGAAAGAAAGATGAGGGGGAAATCTGTGGTGGGACCTGATGGAAGTTTCAAGTTGGAAGTGTAAGCAGGGGAGGGGTGAGGTGTTTGTAGATTGTGCTTGCAAATAAGCAGGTAAAGGAAAGGAGGAGAAATCCCAGAGAGATGTGTGGGGGCTACTGCTTGGATGTTCACTCAAGGAAAAGGCAGCTGGTGGGTATATCTGGTAATTATTTCTGGTTGTGCAGTGTTTTCTCAAAGGTGGAGAGTGGAAATTTTCAGATGAAAGTGTGTCCTGGCCTTTGGTCTTGTTGGTGCCTTTTGTGTTCCTGAAGCGGGATGTGGGTCAGCCCAAGAGAACCACCAGTTTGTGAGAGCCTGTTTGTCATTGAATCCTTTTTTGACTTATAGCTTTCCACCCAGGCTTTTCCTGATCATTTCTCCTCCTTGTACTTTCATCCCACTAGGAAGGTAATACCAGCACTCATATGAGCCTGAAGGCAACAGGGCTTGGGCAAGTAGCCCATGTACGTGCAGTAACAGAATAAGAATTTTAGATGGAAATAGTTTGAGGGCAGGCTCCCTGTCCACCTGGAGCTCCTTCAGCTTTTCACCTTGAAGATGCTTTAAAAATACTAATGACAGCTTCTGAATTGAGTCCTGCCTTCTTGTCAGAGGGAAAGATTCCATTGTCACATCTCTGCTGTAGCAGTGGAGTTGAAGTGGAGATGGATGGAGAAGGAGGTATGCTAGGAAAAAGTGAGCAGGAAAAAGTCATCTGGTGGACTGGAGACTTTTGCAAGCAAATTAACATGGGAAGTCAAAACCCTGCAGGCTTTTGGTTTGCGACTTAGTGAGGGTGAGGATGAAAACATAAGTGAGGAACACCAGAGAAAGGGCACTGAAGGATACAGATGATATAGAAACCTCACAGGAAACCCTACAAGAAAAGGAAAAGAGGGATGGGTCAGTTTAATATCCCTCAGATTTGTGAAGTTTTTATTGTAAATTCTGAGTTGCTTAACCGCTTGTAACAACAATTTGCCCAAGATCTGGCCTATGTGAGCATCAATAGGCCTAGAGAAGCCCTAAGGAAGTCCACAGGATTATTTCCATGCTGAAAGACATCATGGTCTTAGCTGCACTGGGTCTTTCTACCCCAAGCATTAATAGGCATTAAAATAATTAGAAAATTCAAATGATACATTAAAAAAAAAGGGGAAATGGTTCATGATTAATGTAAAATTAAGTAAATGCACTGGAAAAAAGTTTGATTTTAATGAGGATTAAAATAGGGGGAAGGGGGGCCATGGTGGACTCTAATGAAGGAAAGAAGGATTGTGATACTGAATGCAGAAAACTGCTTTAACACATTGTTTCCCTCTAGTCCTGGTGTTCTTGCTAGCTGTGCCTCCATGGTGCAACCAAAAGTACATTTCTAACTGCATGTAGTGTTTGACCAAAACCAAGCAACCAACTTCTCTGACTCTTTTAGAGAGTTGTATTTTTGTGTGTGTGTGTGTCTTCAACACAATGAAATGCAAAGGACAAGTCAGTATCAGTTTAGCTTAAAACCAGCAGTGAGATACCTTGAAGAGCCTCTGTACAGTGCACAAGGCTGGCTCTGGAGGCAGAAGTAAGGCAAGGGTTTGCTCTAAGTACCTGTGCAAGGAAAGGGAAGCACATATCATGCATGTGCTGTCACAAATAAAATGTGAATTTTACATAATGTGTGGTAAATCTTGCAGCATTATAAGGCACGTGGTATTTCTAGATGCTTTAGATTCTACATGGAAATTCTTCCAGAAGTGGTTAACTTCTCTTTGGTCTGCTTTGAAGCCCTTTTCTTACGGAGATCACAGCCAAAATTCCCATGTAGCCTGGCAAAGTCTAGATATCACACCCTTAAAATATCTCCCTGAGGAATCCAAAATCCAGTCACTTCTAGGAGCTCTCTTGGTTCTCTGCATGGATTAAGCCTTGCTGCTCCTCAAAGTCACTGGCAATGCTTACTTCCAGAGAGGCTTCAGGGGTAAAGCATCTTTGGTGTCATGAGTTGGTGCTTTTGACACAAAAAAGAGGGGGAGAAAGTATTTATATTTCTCTATTCCTTTGCAAAGACCCAGTGTGTGACAGCTCCTTCACGGGAGGGTTTACCTAGGCAAGGGGGAGTTCAGGTAACTTTTTGGGGTGAGTTAGCAAAAGAAAGTTCAGGTGAAGGAAAATTTTCAGTCTTCCGGGTGTTAGAAATTAGTCTCTCCTGTAGCCTGTTACAATGCAGGGAACACAAGAGGAGGACAGAGCTTTGCTGGAAGATCAAGCTCCACTTTTCTGGCACTGCAAATCACTGCTCCCATCTGAACCCTCTCCCCACTTAGCAAAGTTGCATTCTTTTGCACTCTAATCACCAAATATTCGTGCTGTCCACAGACAGCAAGGTAATGGCACATTACTTAGCCCTGCACAGCACAACCTTTGTCCCCTTCTAAATGAAAACACAGCTATATTCTGGTGTGACATAAGTGGGCTCATTTTGAGGGGGGGAGGGGGTAGGAGCCACTTCAGGGAGCTATAATGAATTTTAATTTAATGATGTGAGCTGTTATGTGTCTATAAGAGCACTGAACACTTTCTTCACACTTGAACACATTTGTTGACTGCCTGTCTGTAAAATTTTTTCTTTCCCCCATTAAATTAGATTAGTTCGCTTTAGGATTATATCTGTGAGTCAGTTTGAACAAATGTAGCAATTTAGCCAGGCGTTACAGAATTTCCCCATGGATGCTTGATGAGAGATGCTTCATGAGGATGATACACTTAATTAAAAAATGGAAGCTGAGGACTGATACAGATGTATCCTGACAGAGCAGCTGGGTTCATGTCAGGGTCTCTTTGCTTATTCAAAAATGCAGTGGGAGTGAGAAGAAATCAGGGTTCTTACTTGAAGAAGGAACAAGCCCAGATCTCAGACACTGTCTTACAATGAAGCTTTAGCACCACAGAGTCACAGAGTGGTTTGGTTTGGAAGAGATCTTTAAAGGACATCTAGTCCACCCCCCCTGAAGTGAGCAGGGTCATCTTCAGCTAGATTAGATTGCTCAGAGCTCCTTCCAGCCTGGCCTTGAATGACTTCAGGGATGGGGCATCTACCACCTCTCTGGGCAGCCTGTGCCAGTGCTTCGCCACCCACATAATAAATTTCTCTGTTAGTTAGTTAGTTTAGTTAGTTAGTTAGTTAGTTTCTCTGTTAAATTTCTCTGTTAGTCTGAATCTCCCTTCTTCTAGTTTATAACCATCACCCCTTGTCCTATCCCTACAGACCCTGATAAAAAGTTCATCCCCATCCCTGATGTGACCCAGTGGTTGGTTCAGTTCTTTCCATAGCACACGGGTGGGGATGTAGTGAGGACACAGCCCTGCGGATTTCCTCCATTTGTTGGCAGGGGGTGTGGGAAGAAACCAGGACAGAAGCTTCTGGGGGATCCTCATTGAAGTTGGATCAATATGGGATGGCCAAAGCCCTTTTGTTCAGTCAATGAGCAACGTGTTGATGTGCTGAATGTGAAGCCTGTTCTTCATCCCACCCACCTTGAATCTCCCATCATCTGTAGATGGGAAAACCCTTCTTGTTCTGCTGTCTCCCTTTATTGCAGAGGGAATGATAACAAATGGCAGTATTTTATTTCCTCCGGTAGAGGGAAGTATTGGCTAAACTGAGTTCTGCATGTGACAACTTTATGACACCTCGAGCTAAAGGAGCTTCTCAGAACACTTCGCACAGGTAGTAAAAGGTTTTGCAGAAAGCCGGGGGCTGTGGAAATCAAAAGCACTCTGCAGAGTGAGAGGGCAAGGAAAAACCCTTCAGATATTGAAGAAAAGTATTGTATGAAGCTTTGCAAGAAATGTATTTCTAAAGCAGCAAGGGATTTATTCAAGGAAAACAAATCAAAGCAAAACAAAACCAAATAAAAGCAAAGACAATGTTTTAGTTTAAACTTCTCCAAACTCTCACAGTTTCAAGAGCTGTGCACTTTTCTATGTCTTTGTTTCCTTAAAAAAGAAGGTAAAAAATACATAGGGATATGGGATGAAAGAAAGGCTTTATAAACATTTTTGAAGAATAAATGGCTCTTTGCAACCAGCGCTGCTGTCTATAATCCCTTTAAGAAAGCAGTGATTGCTTTGTGTAGAAAAGGTTTTGTTTTGGTTTGGGTTTTTTTCTTGGGGTGTGGGGGAGAAATGGACAGAGAGATGTCAGCAACTGATCTCCTGCATAGTGTTCATTTTGCTGCTGGTACTTACTTCCATCTGACACGCACTTTTATTTGCTTTCAGCTGACTCACCTGAACTTTTTCAGACATTCAGAAGCCAGTATTACCTGCATGTCTCTTGCAGAGAGGAAGATACTGGCAAGGCTTTTTGATTAGGACTTACACAACGAGTTGCTCCTCTTCTGAGGATGCTCCCCACTTGCTGTGTGAGTTTGGTGCTTCACAGAACCCAAACCCAACCTCTGAAGCACTGCCTTCAGCACAGGCTCCTGGGTTGCATGTCTGAATCTTCTGAAGTGATGCTCAAACGGAGGGAATTTAGCAGCAGGAACCCAGATAACATGTAGAGATTTCAGCTGAAAACTGGAGGAAGGGACAGTTTCCTGGGATGCTTGTTGAACTATGGGGTAGGAAAGAGAGGAACAATCTGTCCTGCTCCTGGCATGGAATATATTTGACAGGTAGCTTCCTCTCCTGTACTTCTTCATACCTGTTTCCTTTGTAAAGATTGGTTTGTGTTTTCTAAAAGGTGGGTTCAGACTGAGCTGATTTCATTGTCACAGGAATCAGGATTTGCTGCCATTACCAATGAATTCTCAATTTTTAGGCAGAATTTCCTCCCTTCATAAGCAAACGAGAGAATTGAAAATTTAGGGTGGTCTTATGGAAGACTGGAAAAGAGAGACAAGGGATGTGACATTAGTGAAAAACTTCTGGCTTTTCCCTCCTTTCCCTGGCTCAGACACTAAATCTGTGACACTGGGACCTGCTTTCTCCCCTGTCCCCTCTTGTTTCATTTCTGTAATCAACCCTGAGACTGTTGCTGCTGAGATTACTAAGGAAGGAAGGAGGGAGGGAGGGCAGAGATGAGGATCTTCGTTCACAGACTACGAGTGGAGGAAGAACTGGGTGGAAGACAGTACTTACTTTTAGCTGTAGAAGCCCCTTCCACGTGAAATTCCCCAAATTTGTGTTAAACCTCTAGCAATGTCTCTGTAGCATCAACCTGCAGAGGCAGCCTCCGATCTATGAAAGCACAGGTGAGGCTTTAGCAACCAGAAATTCCCTTGAATGCATCCACATGTCAATCAGCCCCAAAACAGACATCTTCTCCTGTCACCAGCACAGAGAGCACTATGCAGCAGCCAAGGCAGTCTACTAATTAACTCCTCCTCCTTAGGATTAAGCAGGATGTTCACCTTTTCTCTCTCTGCACAACACCATTCCCCTTATGATAGTATTTTTTTAGCTGTTTGGGTGATCTGGGGGAAGGAGGACCATTTTTAGAAGTGATGTAGAGACATGACTATTGCTCTGTAAAGTAGAGATGTGCTGGCACAGCAGGCAGGGCTCAGCAAGAGTTGAGCTGAGAAGGACTCAGTTTGCCTTTCTGGTGTTGAAGACATTCCTGTCTTCTCCCACTTTTGGTCCTCGTGAGAACATCCCCCCCTTTGCACAGCCACCATTCAGCTTTAAGATGAGTGATTAAATACCTGAGAATTTGTCTTTTTCTACTGTGAGGGTGGTGAGACACTGGCACAAGTTGCACAGGGAAGTTGTGGATGCCCCATCCATGGAAGTGTTCAAGGCCAGGCTGGATGGGGCTTGGAGGAGCCTGGTTTAGTGGGAGGTGTCCCTGCCTATGCAGGGGGGTTGGAACTAGATGATCTTTAAGATCCCTTCCAACCCAAACAGTTCTATGACTCTGATTTTTGTCTCCTACCTTGCACTTCATTCTCTGCCTCTGCACCACTCTGGGAATTCAGAGGCTGTTTTCTCACCAGGGAGCTCGTGTCTATCCTCTTCTGCCTTTCTTAGTGTTCATTCCCCTCCATTGCCCTTCGTTTGTAGGCTTTGATTTCCAGTCTCTGATCTCTATCCCCTCTTTTCAGCTCACACTCTCCTCCTCCTCAGAGCAGACCCTGCCCTATGATACACTCCTTCATTCACTGCTTTTCCAATTCTGAGTCTTTCTATACTTTGAATCCCCCACTTGTTAGTTCCTTTGTGTGAATTTGTTCTTGAATGAAGATCTTCTCTCCTTCCACCTTCCTGGGGCAGTGCTGCTGGGTTTTGGGCTGGTTTATAGCCCCCTCATTTTTTTCCTACATGATCTTCACCTTTTACAGTACTTTCTTTCTTTGATCACAACCAAACATTGAGCTGCTTTCACAGGAGTGTTTATTACAGCTCCTGACTTTTTCTGGAGTGGTAACAGCCACTTCAGAGCCCATTGCTGAGCACATAATGCAATTCCCATCTGCCCTATTTCACCTTGTGCAGTGTTTTGAGGTTTTTTTGCTGTTCTTCAGAAGTTTCTTCCAGTTATACCACCCCAAATGCTTCAATATTGACAGCAAAATCTTACCACCCCTCTCCCCCCTATGAGTATCCACCTGTGACCCTTTCAGTTTCACTGAGCAGCTTATTTTAGGTAAAATGTGCTGCTTTTGCTCACTGGAGGTGCTACCTGTGAGTGTGACTCAGGTATCTGTTCCTTAAGGCCTGAGGTGTTCAGGTCCTGCAGGAGCTGTTGGGTTTGGTTGCCCATGGGCTGAACAGAGGGTCCATCTTTGGCACTGTTCACATCTGCCCCCTTTCCCTATGTGCTGGGGACACCTTGCCTTGCCCCAGTCTCCAGCACTTCACCTCTCCTCTGTGCCCCCTTGCCCCCATCAAACCTTCTTTCCAATCCAGCCCCACCTTCCACTGCAGCTCCATCCTTACTTATTCCCTCTCCCACCTTTCTGCCCACTCATCTTTTTCCAGTCTTTCTCCCTAGCCCTCACACATCCTCTCTCCTGCCCTCTTTTCTATCCTTCCCTTCCCTATCCCTCTCTTCTTCCCAGCTCTCCTCATCCCTCCTTCCTCCCCACCCCCTTCTTTTCCCATAATTTCTTCTTCCCCAACTCTGCCTATCATTCCCCCATCCTGCCTTCATATTCATCCTTTCCGTCTCTATTCTGTACCTGTCCCCATCCCTCCTTTCCTTCATCCCCATCTCTCCTTTCCTGTCTCCATCACTCCCTCCCTCCCTCTTCTCTCCATNTCCCCGCCCGTGCGGGGCTTCGCTCCCGCGGCAGCGGCAGAGCCGGCGCGGCGGCTCCGAGCCATGAGCCCTCCGCGGCCGGCAGCCGGGCCCTTCCCGCGGGACCCAACCGCTCGGGGACTAAAACTCTGTGGATACAATGAAGTGGCTCTGGGACTCTTGGTTTAGCAAGAAAAATTAAATAAACCAATGTAAGTTTTCTCCTTTTTTTAAAATTTTTTTTTGTTAAATTTATTTTGGTTTTGTTTGCTTGTTAATAAAATAATAAAAGGAAAAAGAAAATTTTTTAAAAAAAGAAAAAAATAAAAAGAAAGAAAGAAAAAACCCCAGACCCCCGGTTCCAAGCGGATCGTGGAGGAGGAATCGGTAGCGCTGGGATTTTTCCTTCTCCAAAGTTTCCCCTCCAGGCAGGGGGAGCGGAGGGACCGGCGAGGCGGCTGTCCCGTCCGGACAGGGTGGCGGAGAGGGTACCCGGGGCTGGAGGAGAGAGAAGTTGGCTTAGCAAAGCTTGAGATAGGGTGTGAAAGCAGGGGATGTAGATAAATAGATATTTTGTTGTTGAAGGGTAACCCTGTCAGGGAATTGGTTTTGTTTCCATCTCGCTTCCACACCCAGAAGTGCTGGAAAGAAATAATAACACAGAAAAATACTCTGCAAATTGTTCTGTTAATGTTATGTGGTGTCAGATGTGTTGGAGTGGAAATTCAGTGGCATGCTTTGGAGGGGGAAAAAAATGAACTAGAAGGGATATTTCTGTTGTGGAAGGGAAAATGTATCCTCCTTTATTGTGAGAATATTACTGTTATTACTTGTTGTAAGCATTGACATATTTTAAGTATCTTTCTTAATGGCACCACTCACCTCAAAGCTATTTGTAGAATACCTCTGCTTAAAAACATTTGGAGTTTTTACTGGCACAAATGAAAACCTCGACTTCTGCAAATGAAAGAAAAGTGGGGAGAGCTGTTCTGCACTCTAACAAGGTGATCAGGATTTTCTTGAGGCAGCCCCGAGGGGAGCAGTGACATCCTGGGAGCACTGTAAGAGAAAACGAAAGCTGAATTAAAGCCAAACTTATGCAATCAAAGCGTGGCTGCAATGGGAATAAATCAGATCTTTTTGGTTTATTTTTCCTGCCGATTTGGGTGAGGAGGTGGGGATGCACTTCTAGAAAGCAGAGAGACGTGGGAGCCATGCACATCTTAGGGCAACAGGTCTTGTTTTGCCTGAAAAGGATAAGCTGAGCTTTTTGAGGGCTTGAGCCCAGCCTTTCCAGTTGCAACTGGGGCAGTCACTGATCCATCCATCAGACTGGGATCTGGAGCTGGTGGCCCCAATTTCTCCCACCGCCAGGTTGGCGAGCGGCTCTTCCCGAAAAACAGGGCGGATGGTGGAATAAACGCGGCGATTCAAAGAGGATTTGTCAATACTAAAAATAAACAGGCCCGCAGATGTGTCCTAGAGGGTCATGGCCAGGCACAATGTTTTCGGGGCCGATGAGGCGATTTCGGCCATTTTCCATCTCTGTGTCCTGTCCAAGGTGCTGAAGTTCATTTTGCTGTGATTTCCCATGATTTCAGGGCTTTGCAGAAATGGTCTTGGAGGCTTCCCCTCTTTCAAAACCGGTGGAGGGGTCCCCTCTGGGTGATACAAAAAGAAAGCAGGGATGTGTTTTCAGACACGTATATTTGATCCGTCCTTTTGGCGTGGGGAAGCAGGCCAGGTGGAGCTGCAGATGGATCCAGCAGATCCTATAAGCTTTTGGTGGCAGAGAATTGGAAAGGTCAGAGCTTTGAGACATTGAGGACTGAAACTCTTCTATTCTAATGGACCAAGAAAGTGGCTTTTTTCAGAGTGTCATTGCTGTTGGTTTGAGTGCATTGCCTCTAATGAGCTATCTTGTTCTGAAAAAAGTTGAGAGGAGCCCAGTGTCAGGATGGGAATGATGCAGGTGGGATTGGAGGCTGGAGTGATGCCCACTGATTTTGGTAATTTGTTGGGGTTTGAGTTGTTTTTTTTTTATTATTATTATTGTTTTTGTTTGTTTGTTTTATTTTGTTTTATTTTGTAGCCTTTTCAAATGGTAGATAGAGTTGACCGAGAGCTTCAGAAATAGAGGGTCCTTAATAAAAAAAAAAACCCCTTGTCTTTTGGGGGCATGTGTCTCAACATTTCAGTGATGGAAGCCTGTCCCACAAGTTGTGATATTTTTAGATTAATGTGTCAAAAGGTCTCAGCCTTAAGTAGTGGAGTTTATGTAACCTTTGGTATGAAGCAGATCACAGTATTGCCAGAAATAACCATAGATGAGGGTGTTACTTCACTTGTACGTGATTGGAGTTTGATGTTGCAACGTGTGTTTTCTCAGTTCCTGACACTCATTCTGAATCCATTCATAGCACAGCTTTGTACTTCTGGCTGAGACAGTCAGAGGGTTATACAGAAGAGTCACATTCTGATGCCTGTGTTTGCATGGAGAAGTAGTTCAGGCGTTGAGGAGTCCTGCAGATTTAAAGCATGCAAAAACTGTACAGTAGGGTAGAGAACTGATACTGTTCTGTGTCCTCAACCATTTGTCAGAGATCGTGAAAGTATTCAGTTGCATCACTGGGTACGTAGCCTAAATGCCTTGACTGTGAAGGGTGCATGCATGTATGCAGCTTCCTGACTCTGAATGCCAGCTTATGGGGACAGATTTTAAAGCTTCAACAGGGTTGAAAGCTTTATATCCCTGTCTTGAATTAGAAACTGGTCTCGGTTCTGGCTGTGATGGACTAGTACCTGTGGCACCAGATAACATCTCCCAGGGCTTTCACAGACTACAAAAACGTTGAGTAGTTGCTGTGTTCTTGGTTTAAAAGTGTTGTCAAAATTATACTTTAAAATGTACTGATAGGAAATTACATCCTGATGGGCATGGGAGATTTATGAAATGTAGCTAGTTCTAATTTCTTTAAAAGGTCCTACTTATGATATTAGACAGGGATTGATCTCTGCTCTCTTCTCCTCTCTGCTCTCTTCTCCTCTCTGCTCTCTTCTCCTCTCTGCTCTCTTCTCCTCTCTGCTCTCTTCTCCTCTCTGCTCTCTTCTCCTCTCTGCTCTCTTCTCTCTTCTCTTACTTCTTTAGTGTCTTGAAGGAATGCTCAGACTATGTATGTGAGTAAAGAACATTTTGAGTTGAATATTACAGCGTATTGGTGGTCATTTGGAAATCCTGGTCATACTCTTCAGAGGGAATAGGTTATTATCTGTTATTGCCGTAGATGCCTCTAGTTTTTGGAACCATAAAAGAGACATGTTGTTTTCAGAGGGTGCTCAGTTCTTTCTGAAAATTACTACTTTGTGAGGTGTCTTCAGTCATCTTCAAGAATTACTTTGGAAAATTATAGCTCTGATAGTTAAAAGGTGACAACAAGTAATTTCTCAGTTCTGTTAAATAACACTCAGGTATCACAGAAACAGCATCACTTTTAAGTACACGCTTGACTTTTCTGCTTTGTGTTTGTATGCTGTCTTGAGGTAGAGCCTTAATCATAGTATAAAGCAATTTATATTTGAAATTCTGTCATTGCTTCTCACTTCTACCATCTAACCTGGAGGACAAGGCATAAAGTTAGTTGGGTATATTCCTGTTTGCTTATAGTGAATATGTCTTCCGTGGTGACACATATGCCTGCAAACACTTCAGATATGCATGTGTCTCTTCATCTTTTAAATGAACATCTATCAAAGAAAACCCCAGTTATATTTCTGTTGATCTTGGTATATTATTTACTCTGCAAATGAAATTAATGGGCCCACTTTGACCTGTCTCTGTCTCTTTGGGTTTTTCTTGCAAAGTGACAGTTTCTAAATCAGGAAGGAAATCAGGTCACATTTCTGGCTCTGCAGGATTTATCTCATTGCTCTTCTTTCAAAGTAATTAGAGTTACTAATAATGAGGAAAAGAAAACTTTTTCAGAACTGGAATGTCCCTAACCCCTCTCTCCTTCTTGTGGTTTTTGTGTCACTGAAGAGATCCAGGTAGTTCAGAAAGTTTTTTTTTCTGAGGATCCTTTTGCTCCTTTCTCTACAGACAGTGTCTTCCTGAAGTTTAGTTGCAGGTGACATGGTCACCCTTACAAGTGTACCTTCTTTTCCTTAGATTAATAACATTTCCTTATTTCCTTATTTACTTCCCCCTCTTTCTGGGGTGCCATTAGTGGATCAGCTCTGGGCTGCCCGTTTGCAGTGAGATCCCAGATTTCAGCCTGGGAGAAGAACAAGGAAACATTTCCCAAGTTATCCCACCATTGTAGTCGCTAAGCAGGCTGGGGGCAGAGTGGACACACTGGTTTTGTGTCATAATGCCTGCAGAACCCAGCTATCATGATTGCCATTTTTAACCCTCCTTTTTTAGGCTTCTTATCAGTCCTGGTTCATCCCAGGAAAGATGGCAAATGAACCACCAAAATTCCTTCTCTTCAAATGCACCCACCTTGGAGGAGGTGCAGCTTGGCCTCCTGTGAGGAGGTCACCTTGCAAAATCTTTCATGTGAAAAATTTTCATTGATGTCCAAAGATGCCTTATCTTTCATGGTAAAAAACATGCCTCCCTATTCTTTGTCATGAACAAAGCCCATTTTAATCACAATTCTGCATGACAAGGGTGGCTTAGGTTTTATTTTTATCATGACATTTCAAGAACTTTTTGAATACAGAGATAGCACACATCAAATAGTAACTCTGTGCCAAAACATGAAGAAAAATTAAAAATTCTGTTAAGCCCGGAGTTTTCCCTTTTTTTTTTTAGTTGCATTTTAAAATGATAAAAATTTCTTTTGTGTCTTGGGAAGAAAAAAGTCTATTCTTTACCATATTATTTATTTCATCTTTCAGCTTGAATTGAACTTCCCTGGTTCACTAAACTTCTGCCAAAGAGGCTCTCTGCTGCAATGCTGAGATCCCTACCAACAGGTTATAGATTCTTTTTAAAACTTGCTAAGTTCCTAAGGTACTAAAAGTTCTCTGCATCCAAGCTATCGTTTGAAAGATATCCACAAGTTGCACTTTATTATTTTTAATCCAACTCCAGTATTAGTATGGAATATTTAAATAGTCTTCCTGATGTCAGGTTCATGTTTAAGTGTATACAGGTTAGATAACTGAACCCAGACTCTAGGCATGAGTAAGGTGTCTATGTTAGAAGCAAGGAGTTTCTCTCAATACTCATGACATTTGCAGGCTGATTTTGTCCAGCTTCAGGAATTTTGGAGGGGTCTTGGAAGGGCTGAGTTATGGGATGGTTTTTGCTGTTTCTACAGGCTTTAGAAAAAATGGAAAAATCTTTGTAATAAGAAGTTGTGGAAAAAACTTTCCCATGGACAAATTCTTTCAAGGCCCATTAGCTGGAGATAGATTAGATTTTAAGTTTTTAGGCCAGAATCCATTCTCAAAGAGTTTAATTTACAAAGTGATTTTTTTTCCCAAGATTCTTTTTCTTATCATAATGAAATGGTCACTTTATCCAAAGAAATGGATGATTAGTATCACAGTGGCTGAATGCACTCTAGTTCCTCCCTGCCATTTCTAAAAGCTTCCTGAGCATCACAGCTCTGTGTTTACTGAGCCAGATGCCTACTTGGTTTTGGGTAACCCAAACAGGACAGCACAGAGGGATCTTTTCTAGTGATTTTCATTGAGCAAGCGTTCACTCCTGTAGAAGCCAGCTCGGATTTTCTGCCCTGCTGGCAGCCCATTTCAGTCCTCTGAGGAGCATCTCTGCTGCCAGTCTGTACAAGGTCAGACGCTGCCCCTGGGAAATCCTGAAAAACAGGAACTTTAAAAAAAAGTGATGACTAAATAAACATAAAAACCACCTCAATGTCGTGTAAAGCTCATAAAGAGAAGCAACTCTCTGATGGATGTTTTCTTTTCCCCCACCAAAAGTGGGCATGGGGCTATGGAGAAAAATGTTGGAGGCTGTTGGTAATGGGGGGAAGCTCTGTGTGCATTTGCCTCCCTGGAGATGCAGGGAAAACCCCTGGGCAGGGATGAGGATGGAAAGGGAAGACAAAATAATGAGAGGATTTAAGGCCAGACTGAACAGCTCTGAAATGCATCATTAAATTATCAGACCTGACCTGTAGACAGACATTTAGTGTTGTCTGAGGCCTGACACGTTAGTAGCTGTTACATAATGCACAATTATAAAATCACACTCAAGCCTCTTTAAAATACCTGCCCGATTATAACAGGGTAATTATGCCCCAATTTAACGGAGCTGGGTGCTGCAGGGAAGTGATCCCCCAGTCCCTAAACCCATTCCTTTCCCTTTCACGTCGGATGCAGCCGACGATGCCGTCCTCTTGACCCCGGGGAAGTCCTCAACCTTCCCGAGCCCCCCATGGTTTTCTGCCTGCTCCCCAGCTCTCCTGTTACATGGGTTGGTCCTTTCCTTCCGGACGAGGCTCTCCGGCCACTGCTGCTCCCCATATTAGTACAGCCAGCGCCAGGCGTGACGCAGCCACCCTCTCTCCCTCCCCGGGGCCGAGCACATCGTCTCCACTGCCTCCCCAGCCTGATTCCCAGCTTCCAACATCGAGCTATGAGCTGCTCCCGTGCTGCTGGAGGGGCCGGAGGTGTCGCCGGCGGTGTCTGCAGCCAGAGGGTCTGGGAAGCACTGCAAGTATCTTAAGAATTTATTTATTTAATTTTTTTTTTTTTTTTTTTTTTTTTTCCCCTCCCCTTTATCTCTTTTCAACAGTGTTTCACGTCGAGAGGTCTAATCTCCCCCGGTGCCCGCGTGTAATTCTCATTCATGTGAGCTCGGGGGCCGCTGCCGCCGGGTGCTGCGTGTCTCGGAGGAAATAACCCCTTCGGAGGCACAGCACGGGGCAAAGTTCCTCCAGTTCGCTCAAGTCCTCGTAGCTCTTTCCTCTCTTTTCTCCCCTGCGTCCATCAAACACGGGGATGAACCCTCCTCTCGCCTCCTCCGGCATAAACCCAGATCGATTTGTTGTACTTCGGGGGAGCTAATCCAGATTTACACAGCCCTTTCCCTCAGGACTTCCCCTTTTTTGTTTCTTTGTTTGTTTGGTTTTTCTTTTTTTTTTTTTTTTCTTTTTTTTTCTGTAGATGACAGCTAGTGGGCCTATGTCAAAATACATCTGATGCAGTCAGATTGCCTGTCTCCAGCCATTAATTACACCCTGGCAAAAGTTTCTGAGGAAGAGCAGTTGTATTAGAAAACAATATACAAATTCTGTTACTAATTTTAGAAAGTAAGATTTTTTTTCCCCCTCTCTCTTCTTGAAACTAAATGCAACTTGAAAAGTAATATACCAAGATTTAAATATAGCATGCAATTATATATTGCATATGAATAGTTTCTCTTGGTTTTAACGAGTTTATTTTTCCATCTTCCCCAGGAGACAGCTGTTAGATAAAGAGAGAAAAGTAAATAATGGTTATGAAACTGTATGTCATAGCTAAAAGGAAAAAAAAATCCCAACACAAAAATGGAATCATCATATGAATATGGGAAGAAAAAGGCAGAATAAATTCTCTTTGCTTTTCCCCCTTGTCCCATCCTTTCTCTATACTTCTGTAGTAGTACCTTAGCTAAAGAAGTACTTTAGGAGGAATTTCCAGCAGGTCCATTGTGCTTCTGGGTTTGTGAAGTTTGGAATTGAGGCTCTGAATTCTTCGCTTTCCTAGGAAAGTCTCTGAGTTCCTTTGCCTTTGGGGAAGCTTTGCTTGAGTTATGCTGAGTTTGCTTTTCTATGAAGTTACCAGAACTTGACCACCCCCGAAAATTATCACATGCCACACAGTGCCTGAAGCAGCATCTGCAAGGTGTACAAATGTTCTGACTGCCCAGGCTTGGAGAACCTGCTTTTTCCTGTAGCAGTGAGTTTCAGCCCTGTGTCTCATGTGATGTTAGATCTGTGAAAAGCTGTTCTTCATGTTAAAAGTTTCTTTCAACTTTCCTCAATTTTTGTGAAACCCGAGCAGTGCTGGGGTGGCAGGTCTTGTTTTGTGTGCTGTGAGCTGAGTACTCAGGATCCTGCAAAGCTCTCTGGTTTTCAGCTGCTTCTCAAAGCAGCCCAGAGAGAACCTGGAAACACTGCACTGGGTCACATACTGCCTTTTTGAAATGAATATGGAGAATGGCAAAACAAATATAATAATAACAACAACAACAATAATAATAATAATAATAGGCCCATTGATTCTAAACTCCTGGGAACAATGGAAGTGGCTGAATATAAGGTTATGGTCTGAAAACGTTGAAAGATTCTGGGCTGTGGTTTTCTTTTATTAATTAGCTAAAGTGATGTTCAGAACCTGAAACCAAGGCTTTTAGACACATCTCTGGTGCCTAATTCTGCTCGCTGTCTCATAACAGGGTGAATCAGGAGACTGTTTATTGAAGTCAGTGAAGCAGCATCAACCTAAAAGCAACATAAGGGAGATGGAGGATTTGTTTATGAGCATAAAAGTCCCCTGGACAGTTTAACACTAACAGTGAAAATTACTGAATAGCTGCAAAGCACAGAGCTTAAATGAAGCTGAAATAAGTTTTCTGGAACATTTCCAGAACTATTTTAAGGGCCTGATCCAGAGCCCGGTGAAGCCAAAGGTAAAGTTCCTTTTGACTTCTTTGGAGCTGGCATTGCACTCTGAAACACCATTCCCTCTCTGGAATTTTCTAAAGCTGTGTTTTAGGCGTTTTTGTTTGTTTGGTTGGTTTGGTTTTTTAATTATTAACTATTATGTTGAATGTAATGTCTTTTGTATCCCTTTAGTGCTTGGATTGGTTAAACATGAGAACCAAATAGCATAATTACTTTGCTGCATAGGAAATTCTGATTTTCTATGGATTTAGTGTGTATTGTGCAAGCCGTAGAAAAGAATCTTTTATTGCTTTATTTATCTTTATTTATCTTTTCATTGCTTTTAAAATATTTTTTATGCTTTTATTGCTTTTATTTTTTTTTAAGGGTTTACCCCCTTGCTCTCATTATACATCTGTCCTATCCTGTAGCTTTTGAATCCAATGGACAATTTGATTCAGAGATTCAGGTCTGGAAATTATTTGGGTTTTGCAAATGCTGTCAAAGGATGTTTTTCAACAGGCAGCAGAGGGACTGAGAGGAGTGTCATAGGTAAGAAAGTGGCTGCAGGGTGACTCAGACACATAGTGCACAACAATGAATCCACCAGAGATCCACAGGGAAGCAAATGACTTGGGTAATATGGGTTGTTCACAACATTTTTGGTATCTGATACCATACTGTATTGTACTTTATGTTTTATGTCCTATTACCAGGCCAGTGACTGCTTCACCTCCATGAACCAGGTTCATAAGATCAGGTAATGCCAGGTGCAGGCTGCAATTGTATAGTTTTAAAGAGAACTTGGAACCAAAGGCTTGGGATTCAGCCCCTTTTAAAGTCACATCTGCAAAGGCTGCATCATCTGAATTTAGTGCCTGATCCAGATCTGCCACAGATCCCTCTTGGCTTCAGGAGGCTGTGGGTAGGTCTGCTGAGCAGTGAGTGTCAGGAGCCAGGGACCAAAGGTGTTCATGGCCTGTGGTCCTGTTGAAAGACTGGAGGAGGTAAAAGAAGGACAAAGATGATATCCCAGGGGACCATGGCTCCCCCTGCCCCATGCACTGTTAGAGCTGAATTTCCCTGTGTGTGTGTGTGTGTGTTTGATTGTATTGGCACCACTGCCCACTTACGTGCATCAGGTATGGATTAATAACCACAAATACACATATAAAATAACAAATATAATTTATATGTATTTATACATACATGAAAACAAATAAGGAATGAAACAGGGATAATGAAAATGCAATTTCCAGCTCCACTGGGTGCTTACTCCCCATTTTGCTGGGCACTGACATATCTGTGGTGTGAGCTGGCACACTTGTCTCCAGCTATTGCAAAGAAGCTGGTGAAAACCAGGATGAAAGGCAGCAGGGGATGCGTTGAGTGTGTCAACCCTTGCTAGGAGGTTGCAGCTATTTCCCCCTCATCCCTTGCCCTGACCATTGCTGAGAGTGGTACGAGGAAGGGAAAATGGAGGGTGTCCCTGACCCCAGTAATCCCCAGCTGCCACCAAGCCTCCCGGGAGGCACCCGCAGCCAGCACAGATTAACACAGCCCACAGTGGGGACTGGCCTGTGGCCAGCATGGCCCCGGGATCAAAGGAGCATGGAGGTGGCTGAGAGCCACCCTCACACCCCTCCTTGCCTGGCTCTGCAACAGCTTTTCCCTTCTCTAACACAGCAAACCCACCCTCTGCAGTTGGTTGCATATCAAAATTATTTTTTCCCCCTCTGTGTTGCATAGGGGCCAGATGCACTTTCTGAGATAATAATGTAGTCATCTTTTATTTCAGCATCTTGCTAGAGGAGCAACCTGTGTGTGTGCTGGCTGCCTTTTTTCCTGATGAACTGAAACAGGGCCTTCTGACCCCAAATGGTGGCACAAGGCTGTGAACCATCACGAGATTGTCTCAAGCAGATCCAGTGTCATGAGCTGTGCCCAGTTCTCTGCAGTGTCCTTGCTGGCCAAGCTGCCTCTAGGAGGAAAGGGGCTCAAGGAAACTGCATACATCATTATTTTTTAATTTGAAAGGTCACAAGGAGCCAAGGAAAACAAGGCATGTGCACAGCCAGCACTGGAAATGGTGTGTATTCATGGCAAGCTGGTGCCCTTGGTTTGGTTTGCAGTGTGTGGTCTAGCTAAGAAGCTTTGTCTCTGTTAGAGAGCTTATTTTGCAGAGGTGTTTGTCTAGTAGGACCAGGAGAAAGGTGTTTTAAAATATCCTTTTAGGGGGTCATTAGGGTTGCCCTCATCAGCTCCAGCACCCCTCATGCCTAAAAATGCAGAGGGTATTTATAAGGGTGTGTAGCCATACGACAAGGGGTAATGGTTTTAAGCTGGAATAGAGTAAATTTCTGTTAGATGTTAGGAAGAAATTGTTTAGTGTGAGGGTGGTGAGACTGGCAGAGGTTGCCCAGGGAAGTTGTGGATGTCTTATCCCTGGAAATGGTCCAGGACAGGTTGGATGGGGGTTGGAGAAACCTGGTCTAGTGAGAGGTGTCTGTGCCCACATAAGAGGGTTGGAACTATGTGATCTTTAAGGTCTGTTCTAAACCAGATGGTTCTGTGATTCTGTAATTTTCCTGTGCACTGGCAAGCCCTTTCAGGGCTTCTTCCCATCCACTTCATCCCATACACTCCACTTTGGCACCTTCGTTTTCAGCCTCTCATCCCTGTCCAGTAGCAGCTTTGTAAACCAGGGTCTGCTGCCTTTGTAAACCAGCCCTGCACAGCCATATGGCCACAACCAACAAGCCCCATCTGCCCTGTGAGTGAGAAGTTTATTTTTTCAGGGTGGAGCTTGTGCCAGGTGCATTGTTTTTGTGGTGAGGGAGTCCAGGAGTGTGTCAAATCATCCCTCCCCAGTGTTAACCCAAAGTCCTGCTCAGGCAGGAAACAATCAGAGCAGTGACATGTGGAGGAATGCTTTTGCAAGAGTATTTTCTCCTCTCATTTCAGGAATCCAGGATCTCACCTTGAAAGCAGAGCACCATCACATCATCCTGATTTTAAATAGTGGCAGCTGAACATGCACAGTGGTTTTCAGGACCCCCTGGCCCTAAGCAGAGCTCAAAAAGAAGCACCTTACACTTTTAGGTCTGTGGGATGTAAAATATGTTGGATGTGTTGTTCCCAATGCCACTTTGAAAGCTGTTTTTTATAGTCATAGCTAGCTTTGTGTATGTTTGAATGGTTCCCTGGTACACGTTTTCTTTCAGGGGATTTCTATAATGTTAATGAATGTGAAAGTTGTGATTAGCATGGGAGATTATTGCTTATAGCAACTAGGCAGTGCATTAGGCTACCCATCAGTCTTGCTGTTAGGACACTCAGCAGAATTCAGTAAGTGACATTATGTGCACAGTTGCCTTTATGAGCTTGGGGAACTTTGCAAAATGTCTTGTAATCTAGGCAATAGCTCTGCTAAAAAGCGAGTTAGCCTCATTGGTTGCAGTTCTTCTCTTTGACTTGAACTCCACGCTAAAAATAAATTTAAAAAATTAAAAAAAAAAAGGCAAAATTGAGATCAATCTTTAATTGATTTTGACTTGTGTCCAGTGAAAAGCAGAACCAATGCTTTGTGAAATGTTACTGATGTTTGGGAGCTTTGTAGAGCTGCATATGAGAGAAAGCATCAATAGCAGAGTACAAGATCTCTTAATTTGGGCTTCATACAGAGTTTTAGGCACTTAAATGTCAGACTAAAGTTCAAGTGTTCATCAAAGTCCTATGAGGATCTTCAATGTCAATGAAATTCCTATTAAAAAAGGTCCTGTGAGGCTTTTCTGCCTGTAAATGCTGGTTCCTTGAACCAGAAATTGCAAGAACTGTTGAGGCAAAGGCCTCTGCAGGATAACAGGGTGGCCAGAGAGTTTCTGAGCAGGGAACACTGGGGGAGCTGCCAACAGACCCAAGCTCAGCTGCTTTTCTTTGGCTGTAGGTCTGCTGGGGACAGCCAGCATCCTGGAGGGCAGGGATGGGCTCTGTGGCTCCACTCTGTCCCCACAACCTCCAGGGGGGTGGGGGGGGCATCTTGGGTTGCAAATCCCATGCTAAAGGTGGTGGAAATCACTCTGTCCTAGAAGCAGGAGGTCAGGTAGGGACCCCCAACACAATGCTCTGCAGTAGCACCTCCATCCTGCCCTTCCATCTCCAAAAATACTGCTCGTTTCCCTCTGCTGAGGCTGCTGCTTCCCTGGATGTTTTTCCCTGGACCGTCAGCCCTGTGCCTTTGTGGGGGAATGGAGGGAGGGAAGAGCCAAAACAGAGGACAGCCTATTTTTAGGCTGACTATCTCCCACTCCCTGGAAGGCTGGGTGCCAATTAGGTGGTGTCGTGGGGTGACACTTGCCTGCCTGTAACGCAGCCCCAGTGGCAGCTGGAGCAGAAAGGAGCAGATTTGAGCCATCTTTCTGTAGCGAGGGACTCTGGGCCTGTCTAGATTTGCAGGAATGTTTGCCTTTTACTGATGCATCTGTTTTTAACTGGACAGATTTCTCATCCCTCCCATCACGTTTTATAACAGAGCTCCATGTGCACAGTGTTGTACGGGATTTCGGCTTCTTGTGCCTTTCTGGTAGCTGGATACTTAAACAAAAAAAAACCAAACCAAAAAATTCTAAAATTCAGACTCAGACCTGTAATTTAGAGATTATAAAACCATAAACTAAAACTGATTGTCTACTCTGTCTCCAGACTAGCAGAGGGCTCCTCATAATCAGTATTGTTTGAGCTACAGTATCCACTATCTAAAAAAATGGGAATTTAGGGGGATGGGTTTTCCATCCTTCAGTCTCCGGTAAATGATCAGTCTTTGTTAAACCATGGTTAAATTCTTTTCTTAAGGACGTGCACATTGCACCTGATTTAGTTTTATTTTGTTCCAACTCCTGGCCGGTGGATTTCTTCAATTCTAGTCTGACAGGCTGCAAAGTACTCTGTAATATCTGGAGTAGTAGTAGTACTGTTGCAGCTATGTTTGTCCAAAGGTGCTGGTACAGTGATTAATTCAGCTGTTTATTTTCTCTTTGGTATGACTGAGCTCCCTACTGCATTTACTAGGGGCCTGTTTTCCAGCCTTTAATTGTCCTCAGTGATACTTCCCTCAACCTTTCTAATTTATCACCATAACCCTTGTGTTTCGGACATCAAAACTGAAACGCTCTACAGGGGTAATGTTCCCATCAAATTACATTACTGTCCTCTGAGCCCTGATTAACCAAGCCCTGCATCAGCTATTCTGCTCTTCTGCCCGGAAAGCAGGGAGGCTGACAGCCACTCAGATCTCTCTGCTTATCCTTAGAAAACCGTGATCCTGGTTGTCTTCTGGTGCTTTACAGCAGAGCCCCAATACCTAGGAAAGTGACATTGATTTTCAGAGTACGTCTTGTCCAAGTCTGTAGTAACTTGGGTGTAATTATCCTGACCTGTTGATTTTAAAAAGTCTTAGCTGAGGGAACTGGTGTATTGTACTTCTTTATGGCTCTTAAATGGGAAAAAATGTCATTCTCATTATTGCTCCTTTGTATGAGTTTTAGCTAAGTAGAGAACAAAAATATGTATTGAAGGTTTCTGGTTTTTCTGTGGTGTTGCACCTGCAGTGCTTGCAGGATACATTGTTCCTTCTGTATTTGAAAAGTTCCTTCTTGTTCTTGAAAAGGACAGCAATGTCTCTAGCTAGCTACAGTTTTCTCACTGTCTCTTTCTACTCTGCCACTGGCACCTGAGTTACATGTATTATTCTTGACTTCCTTTCAGTCTTTTTTGTTTGTTTGTTTCTTTTTTTTTGTTATTATTTTTCTCAAGAAAACCCTTTTACATTATGGAGTATGTGCAGCATTTCTTTATACCCTCTAAGACATTTTCCTTGATGCGGGATAGGAAGTGAAAACTTTCAGGATGATGCAGTGGGTATTTGGAGAGAGCTGGGAAACCAGGAAAGGGAAAAGTCCTCAACATCTCATTCAGAGCAAAATCCTTGCTTTGCAGAAAGCCTCAGCAAACCAGATCTGCTTCACATCACCAAACCCTAATGCATCCCTTTTAATAAAGGACAGGCAATGGGAGGGCTACGAATTCCCCAGCTGTTAATACAGAGCAGTCAGGGATGTGTTCCCACATCATGGTGCCAACTGCAAATAGGCTTTTTCCCCTCATGACATGTGGCTGCAATATCATCCCACCTCTTTCTGTGTTTCTGCTAACAGCCCACACATAACTGGGACTTAGGAAAATGACACCAGGGTCAAAACCAGAGTCATCATCCTACAGCCTGTCTTGCTGCAGCCAAGCAGTAAATGTCTCCTCTCTGACTTGATCCTAAGCTGGAGACTTCAGCAAAATGGCATTGCTGGGACAGTCACAGCACACTCTTGCTGGGCTGAAACACTCAGGATGTCAATAGAAGCTGTCTGCTTTTTGGGAAAGCCCAGGCTGGGAGCTGAGCTATAGCACTGGGTCACACCTAGTGACACCAAGGGTTATGAGGAGGAAAGATAACTTCCCCAATTGTGACTGAATCCCTACAAGTCAGTGAGATTTTATTGTTTTTACTGAAAGTACCAGAAGTCAGTCCTCTGACACTGAGGTCCCTTAGTGAGAGACACAGAACTTCCTGGTTTTGGCTGAACATCACCTCTGGGCTGATGCATATTTCTTTATTATTATTTTCTCTTCCATGCTGCTGCTTGTCCTAGATAAAGGAGAGGAAAATGACTTTCAAATAAGAATATTTCTCATAAGCCTACAGCATGACTATACATAGAATGCAAACTTTAATCAGTTATTTGCTGGAAAAATACCTAACAAAAGTGCAATCCCTTCTGGATTCTCTTTCATACTAGTAGCAGCTGTAGAATGATATCCCTTGGAAGAAACATGGATTCTGTGTACAGAATTTTAGGCTTTTCTTAAGCACCTTGTGACAGGGACCACCCACCTTTCTTACATGCCCTGAGAGTAAAAACAAATAATAATAATAAACTTGGCTTGGTGGGAAAGCTGTGCTTTAATGGGGAAGTCAAGTATTTTTAGCTTTGAGAATTTCTTAACTTTTTTGATTCAGGTGTCTACTTCAGTTCAGAAGCAGTCAGGTTCCTGGACTGTTGGTCAAAGGAGTGCCCCAAGGAGGCATCCCTCCTTCCCGTGAACCTTGCAGGTACTCACACACCATCTGTGAAGAAAAACTGCTGCCAGAGCAGCAATATCTCTCTGGAGCTGATTCCATGAGCAGTTGAAGGCCCATATCTTCCCTCACTGAGCCTGAGGGGCAATCTGTGCCCCAGGAGCTTTTGCTCCACCTAAAAAACCCACAAGGGTTCACGTAAGGGATTGCAGTAAGGAGGCTACCAGAGGAGGCTAATTTTTTTTTTGTTTGGTTTTTTTTCAGGGCACAACCAGAGAGGCTACTTAGCATAGTTTTACATGCTGCTAATGTGGTTTTATTGCTTCTAGGACCTGACCTACTATCGTTGTGTGCTGCTGTATTATGTGCTATGGATGCTTTTACTCGTTTGGAGCTGGTCCAGGGATCTCTAATGGGGCTCTGCACTGAATGACCTAGGTGTGCTCAGCATGGCACCATCCCCTGCATGGGGAAAGCTCTCTTGGAGCACTGCTTTGCACTGGGAGGATCAGGGATTTGGGCCAGTAGCCCACCCTACCTTATGCTGGGATCTGGGTCCTGCAGATGGATGCCACAGGGAGGGGTAGTGGGAGGAATGTCTCTGTGGTCCCCATCACTGCACATGGACACAGGTTTCTTTTTTGCTCCATTGCAGACTCAGTGTGTGTGTGTGTGTGTGTCCAGAGCTCTTCAGCCCAAGGACTGGTGTGCAGGGGACTCAGTGAGCCCTGAGTTATCTCCCACTGCTGGTCATGGGAAACCTGGCAGCATCCAGATTAGAAATGGACAAAGGGTGGTTTCTCAGACTCACCTTTCCCTGTACTGCTCTGTCCAGGGGTCTTGCAACCAATGGCTTCTCTGCTCCATCCCATCTTCTTCCTCCAAAGAGTTGAGTCTCCAGCACAGAGAGTATTGGAGAGGGAAACAGCTTCCATTTATCCTGACCCACCACCAGGACCACCCTTGTCTTCCAGTTGTCCTTGGCCAAAATAATGTCTTATATTATCCGCAGCCCTTTAGACATTTACCTTAAGTATTTTGGTAATATAGATGGTTTTGGTGTTCCTAGTTTTGACCTTCTATCTATCTCTTCTGTGGCCTCAAATTGCTGACCTAAATATATGCTTTTTGTTGTGCTTTTCATGGCTTGACAGTTAACAGAATTTTGCATTTTCTACTTTTCTTTTTTTTTTTTCTTACCCTGCCTAAAGTGTTGATCCAGGCAATAACATCTTTATTGTGAGGACAGTTTCTTTCTGAGATACTTAAATACAGACTGAGAAAAAATTTCTTTTGGGAAGTGATGATTTTTATACTTGAATAGCCCAAAGGGACTTTGTATTTTGAAAATCAAAAGCGCTCTTCTTTGCTACCAAAGTAGGAATTTCATACTGGAAGTGGTGAAACTTTGTGTTACGGAGGTGAAAGCTTTGAACAATGTGATTTTACTATTGGGGACTGCAAGAACAAGCACACATTTAGTGTGAAGCCATAGGAGGTATGCATACATGTTATTTTCCATTATTTTTAGAAGTTATTTTTTAAGGGCACAGCTTTTATTGTTCAAACACTGTTCCTGGCTTTTACTGTTTAAGGAGCTTCATGTGTTTCCCTGGGGGGTTGGAGTGAGGGTCAGTCAGAGCCTCTCAAGGACTGGTCCAGTTGGGTTGGGAAGCTCTGCCATTCCTGTGGATCTCTACTGGAGGCCTGCCTGCCTCACTTGTTCTCTGCATGGAGTTTTCCATGGATGTCAAGATTGTGCTTTAGGAATAACAGCATTCAGAGTGTTGGCATGAGTGGTCCTAACCCCCACCCAAGCCCTGTATAGACTCTGAAAAAGCAGACTCAACAAAACTGCTGCAAATGTGCTGGAGAGCTTAGCCATGAGCATAGAAATACCTGTAAAATATTTAGTAAGTAGTCAAAAAAGGGGAAAAGTTAAGAGCAAAAGGAGAAGAAAGTGTGGTGCTGGTTCAGCAGAAAAGACAATTGGACCTGCTAGTAACAAGAACAACTTCATCATCTGATGCATGGACTCCTTCCAGCTTGTCACAACAAATACTGCACACCCAAGGCTATTTATTGCATTAGCAATAAACCAGTGAGCACAGGGAGCTGCAGCTCATGTTGACACAGAAGCTGGGCACCAGTTACTGGCTGTGCAGATGTACTACTGGTTAGCAAGTAGGGTAAATGGTGAAGACATTAAATGGCATCAGGGTCACATTTTGTTCTCCATTTCCTCTGAACTGTGTGTTGATCAGGCCCAAGTGCTACACCGAGCCTCAAGTGGTAGTACTGTCTACTATTTTGCTGGCAGTAATTAAAAGACACCTATCACCCTACAATTGAGATTTCTGTGGCTAAGACAGGACCAGTCTTTATTCTAAGACTGTATAGTGAATGACAGCAGCTGCCTTCAGATCCCAAATGGCAGCTCAGCAATTAATCTAAAGAGAAACCTATGTTATCTGTTCATGAATAGAAGGTCATTATTTATCTTACTCTGAGCTCAACCAGGATGGAGGTGAGATGTTTTTCCCAAAATGGGTGAATTCCAGAGGTAGGGTCTGTCATCTGTCCCACACACAGCTTAGCTCCATCACAGGAGAGCTGCACTGAGAGCAGCATTACAGCTGGGGCTCAAATCTTTCCTTGAGTTTGTTGCCAAGATCTTTCCCAATTATGGACATGTGGAAGCAAATTGTATGTAAGATGTGTTCCACGTGTGATGCACTCAGGTGGTCTGGTTTGTTCAGAAGGCAGATAGACTTGCACTGCAGTTCACTAGGTTCTTGGCAAAACTGTCTTAAAGGTAGACCCTAGTAGAGTGTTTTGCAATAATGCAGACTTGAAATGACAAGAGACCTTGAATGGTGAAAACTCCATTATGTAGAGGTATGTGCAGTCTCCTGGATATGTGAAATGAAAGAAAGGCAGTCCTCTACAACACAATCAGAAAGAGTTCTCCAGGATGCAAATGACCCAGAGGAAACATACCAGAAAGGTCAAGATGAGGAAGAAGAAAGCCAACGTTACTCTTGTGAAAAACACTTGAAGGTATTTCTCTTCTGGACATCACTCTGATTTGTCTTATTTGATTTAAAATCATCTGGCCTTCATTAAGGTTCCTGTCTGTTCCAGGAACTGGGTGACCAAGGAGACAAGTGATCTTCACCTTCTTGTAAAAGATTGCAAGAGACAGTGTCATTTGCTTTCAAGGTGGGACTACATAACCTGTGTGTAATGAAGGTGACACTGCAACTCATTTTTTTTCTCCTTGTCTAAACCTGAGCAGAACTGTTCACAAAGTAACACAGAGATGAGATAAAGAAGGAGCAGTTGAATGAACTAACTTGTGGAAAAGAGTTGGCATTGCATTGCCTTCTGATGGAGACCTTGAGGCTGCCTTCAACACAAGACTTGCAGGACATGCAGACAGTAAATCCCAAATCCCATAGATAGGTACAGCAGATGTGGCTGTGAAAACCACATAGCTTGTAAAGGTTGTGTGCTAATATATCAGAAGAGTGTCTACAGCCTGGATGGAAAGTGCTCCTGAGGGCAGAAGAAGAAAGATGGAGCATGAGGTACCTAGAGATCATGGAGACTGACCTTTCAAGCCCTGCATTGACCAGCCCAGAAAAAAGCAATTCCATCAAGTCCATATTGGCCTTCCAGCCACCTGAATTGTACCTTGTCTTTACAATTTTCAAAGCCAGCAGTTCCAGTTTGCCTGTTGGGTGCTGATTATGAGGTGAAAGCTACTTCTAGAACCACAGCTTGACCAATGGGAAAGCAGCTTGGCTGCTAGGTGGGAAGATGGTCTCCCATCATGGGCATAATTGCTGCATTCCTTGACTGGGAGAGGAGAAGAGCAAGCCTGTCTGCATAGGACTTCCCTGGAGATGGCATTTTTATGGGAACCTCTGTAATGCCTCTTACAGTTAAACCACACACTTAAATACTCCTCACAGTCTGGCCACAGGCTGGTCTGGAGTCCTTTGAACTTCTTGCTCTCCAGGCAGAACCCAGGATTGAGTTTTCCTGCTCATTTCCAGCACTCCAGGACATTGCCAGCCCCAGTGGTGGGAGCCCAGCTACCTGAAGAGTTGCCCACACCATTGAGTGCATCTGGTTGGCCATGGTAGTGGCTTCCCAGGCACATCCCAAGGCAGGCGTTGTTGTTTTCTGCACTTTTTGTGGCACTGTGTCCACTGGCCGACCTCTGTTTTTAGCAGGGTTAGAAATTGGACCACAGCTGGTAGCCAGGCAGTCTGCCAGTCTGCTGGGTGCATCAGCCATTTCTCATGATATAGAGCAGCTGAGCTAGAAATTTTTTTTTTTTTTTTTTTTTTTTTTTTTGGTGGAGGCTTTGAAATATGTTGAGCTTGCCACATGGGAAAAAGTTCTGTTAGTCCTGAGCTTGTCTGCATCTACCTGTAACAAGGGCTCATGAGTTTGGGAGCTCATTTCTGCCCCTGGCTCTCAGCACACTGTGCACATGTGCACAAGATCTCTTGGTAGGACATCAAAGTCCTGTTTCAAGGTGCAGGTCCACAATGTGATGTGTGTAATTGGGAAAATAAAGCTAAAAGTGTGTGTAAATTCAGAGGCTGTTTTTGCAGCTCTCGTGTACCATATACTGCCCTTGGGAGAGTAGGATTTCAGCCTTAAAAAACCTTCTGAGAGTCTTTCATTGCTTCTCTGCTGCTCTGGTCAGAGAATTTGCATCAAGTTACTACCCCTGAACCAAAGGGAGGACTGAGCACAGCCAAGGAGGCTGCATGGCTTTCATGGTCTCACTCTTCTGCATGTTGCTGCTTTAAGGGATTGACTGATGTTCTTTTATCACTGTTGGTTTTATTTATCCCCTTTCCTCACCAGCTAAGTTTTAGTCTTTACTTCTTTTCTCTTTCAAGGTGGAAGAGGATAAGAGAGGAAGCCACGATATTAATCCCTGCACAGAAACACTGATTCTGCTTTTCTAAGGTCATTACCCTAAACCAGGCAAAAATAAAGCTCCTGTTGCTTTGCAAGTAGCTAAACTAATTCAGCTTTGTTTCCTGTGGATCCAGCTAGTTTAACTTGCCCTCCCAAGCTCAGGGTCTCTTCCAGACCACTTGTGGGGCTGTGTGGCAATGGTGCAATGGCTTATTGAGGATGCATTTGAATCCCTAGATTGTTTGTGACTTCCATCTCTCAGAGCAGATAAAGGGTTGGAGCTACACCAGAGTGGGGGCACTGACTACCATTGACTTATTTTACTTAGCTCTTCCTTCCTATAGGATGAGTGGACATTTAGTGCACCTGCAAGGTCTACTTCTGTTACAAGTGTGGTTGAAATTGGCCAGTGGATTCTGAAGTTATTAGAGGGGATTAAAAGCCAGAAACCATGATCAGATAAGCCTGTTTCCTCAGAAAACTAGGCTAAAAAGGGAAAACAAAATCTAGTGCAAGGACTCCTTCAGTGTCCTCTGCATATCCTGGTTTTTTTTCAGCATCTGTGGTAGGTAAAGCTGGAAGAAGCTCTGAGTATTTACAAATGAGTGATGCAGCACAGACAGTAATGCCTCTCTCCTTCCCTCTAGATATTTACATAACACCAGGAACATTGACTGCGGTCATCCCACTGGTGTGGCATCAATCCTCTGTCCTGGCAGCTGAAATCTGACGTGTGTGTGCACTGTGAGTGGCTACAGGTTATCCATAGCTGAACTCTTCCTTGCCCAAATCAGGATTTAGCTGCCAGGAGGCAAGACCCATGGACTGGTCTCTGTTGAGGGGTTGTAAGACAAGCCAACAGGTTGGTCATTCCATGTCCCTCAGCAGCTGATGAGTACCTTGCTGCTTCTCCTTGGTCTAGGTGTGAGCATGGGAATATTTAAGTAGAGATATGAGGCTGTGCTCATCTCAGCCACAAGTATGTATTTGACCATCACCTTTCACAATGGGCAATACTTTGCTCTCTAGAAGCTGCCAGTCCAGTTTATAAATCATTTTTGCAGACTCTGGGAGGTGGGAAAGTCTGTGAGGTGCTGTGCTTGTTCTCTAGACAAGAGGCTACACTTTGTATGTACAGCAAAGACAGTGACCCTGAGATCCTCAAGCACATTTTAGAGCAAACTCTTGTCAATCACCATCCCATGATCCAGGAGTGCTGGAAAGGGGATGTGTTTAGTAGAGACCTCCATTTGAAGGAAGAGTGCTGGGATGAAATCCAGCCTCAGTTGCAAGAAGAAAAATAGTTAAAGTCTGTGAAGGTAATAAGACATGGAATTTAATTTCAGGCTAAGTAAAGGCATGTTCTGGGAGGCAGATTTTGATATGTCAAGGGAAGGTGCAAGGCTAAGATTTGGGCTTCTGGGTTATCTAGGCAAATTTTCTGTCTTCCTGTTTATATAGCAGAGCTGGTAAAAATTTCCAAGCAGACAAACAAATCCAAAAATAAAAGAAATAGCTGGCTGTGAACCTGCCACCCACACACACAAATCCAGCAAGCCAGCTGGGCTACAGTCCTCCTCCTTCCCTTCCTGACATCCCTGTCATCTCAGCCATTATGATGTGCCTGAGGTTTTATGAGCTCCTGAGGCCTAGGATGCATCTTCTGAGACCAGGATAGGGAATGAGATCCAGATGATGACCCAGAGAGACTGCCTTGTCCCCTTGCATCTCTAGTGTGGTGATCTGGTAGCTCCCGAGCACCCTAAAGGAGAAGGTTGAGGCTCAGAGTCAGTGCTTTGAACTCTTATTCAGAGGAATTTGAATGAGCTGGTGGACAAACCTCATTGTTTAAGGTGATGGACACTGGATGAAGTTCACACCTGCCAAGTAAAAGTTTTCATCTGGTGCTTCAGACTTCCTGAGTGTGTCTCACCACAGTTCATGGTGCAGATGCTCTCCTTGCAAGGGAAGGCAGAGGATGGGCAGCTGGGCAGAACTGTGGAGAGCTAGAATCCCTTCAGCTTGCTGATGGATGCAAGTAACTTCAAACCTTCCTCACCTTCCTGGCCTTCATTCAGTCCATGGTGTCTTTGTCCATTTGCTTTGTGCAAAGTAGTTTCATTTGGTGCTTCTGGATGCTACTGTCAAAGAATGACAAGTAGCACCAGGAATATTTGGGTCTGGGATTCAGTTCAGAGGCTCTAGATGTTTGTGAGCACTTGAAAATCCCTCCCCTCTCAGCTGGGTTCTTCGCATGTTGCAGGAAGACTGTGTCATGCTTGGTCTTCAGGATTAGTAATTTTCTTTGTTGTATGTGTTAATCTAAAACCCCGGACTATGCAGCAAAAATTCAATGAAATTCTGGAGAAGTATGGGAGGAGGAAATTAATTGGGTGTAAAATGAAGCACTGTGTTCAAAAGGGTCATCACCTGTGAGCCCAGGAGGGACCAAGCTGCCTATGGATGGGTAGCCACACCATCTCCCACCATAGCCTTAAGAAAGTTCTAAAAATGTCCCGGTGTCAGCAGTTTCCCAGCTGAAGTCTGAGGTTTCCTCTCCTCCTGGGGGCTGCAGAGCTGCTGCCTTTTGGCAATTCTCTCTCCAGAGGCAGTTGAGATCAGATATCTTCTCCCCTGACTGGCATTGGGTTGGTTTGTGGGAACCTTACATGCCCACTGTGCTGTTCAGGAGTGGGTGACTGCCCAGGCCTGGAGACTTGAAGATATCTTGCAGAACACTTTATACCTTTACCCTGACTTTGATCCTTTGGTGATTTATATTCTGTATATGTTTGTACCAAATGCTTCTGCCACCCCAGCCCCTCACCGAAACCAGCTCAGGCTCATTCTTTTGTTGCTAAATCGTGGTGGTGGTTGTTCCTCCTGTGCTGCAGCCTCATATAACCTGACTGAAAGCCTCCTGATAGTGGCTCCCTCCCACTCTCCCCATTCCCATTTGTCTTGTGTCTTGTTTTGCAACTGCTTTTAGGTCATCCCTCTGGGGCACCTACTCAGGCTACCCCAATGATGGATGCTACCAGACCAGATGCATAAATATTAAGAAAGGCAAAAAAAAGAGCCAGACTTGCAATTTCTTGGTGCAGAACAATGATGGGGAGGCTGTTCTTCTAACTGACCACTACAACTGCAATCTGAGCTCCAGATTTAAAGGCCTGTGGGTGCAGGTTAAGTTAAAGTTTTAGCTGGAACTGTACCTGGGCAGCATCTTGTGGTCAGGCAGAGCAGCAAACGTGCTGGTTATACTGGTGGTTTTCACTAGACTGCTAAAGGGGTAGTTCAGGAGTCTGGGCTGGTCTCCAAATGTATACTGTACCTTGTCTAATTTCTGTTGCTGGTAGAGCGAGACAAATTTGTGGCTAGATGAGCTTATTTATTTGGAAAGTCTCCTGAATCTTGACATGCAAAATATGATGTGAACACTGGACCCTGTGCACAGCCCTAGAAATGATTATGTTAGCTGTCAATCTGGGATGTTATCCTTGCCATGAAGTATCACAAGTCACCTGCCTACGTGACCACCTTAATAAATCAGTGTGTGATCACCTGGAATTGCCAGAGGATTAGTATTATCAGAAAGCCTGATGGCAATCTTCAGATACTGAACAAACAGAAAGTCTTGATTAATGCTGAGTTAGCTGGCTCTTCCCTAATGCTGTTTCCAGTTCAATGGATGTCTTAATAATAGTGTTTGGTCTGAAGGCCACAGACTTATTGATGGTCACAGATCAAAATACCATCACTTCTAATAAATTATGCTGCCCTATTTCTGTTACGAAGTGCACCAAGAGACAGCAAACATAAAAGCAAGTGGAAAATCTGAGCAGTCTCAACAAAGACTCATAGTGCTACTACTCAGTGAGAGTGAAGTACATTCCCAGAAGTGAAATTTGGGGAACGCAAATTTGATGCTGTCAGTGCACCTGTATTATGGACTGGTGCTGGTTTTAGAGGATGCCAAATTCAACTTTTCCTGCCTACACTTTCTCTATCCTTCTTTGTCTATCTGTCCCACCTTGGATCAGGTGTAGTTTTGGAAATTTGAGTATAGATACACCAGGACTATTATTAAAAAGGCAAAAAAATATTTTTCTTACATCTCAGGATTGCACCTAATAGTGCCAAAATTTCTCAATAGACTAAAATCAGGTTAATATTCACAGTCTTCAAAGCATCACCTCTGTTATTAAGTTACAATTATTGAGTCCAAGTACTCCTGGTAAGATCATGCAAAGATCTCAATAACCTTACACCCAATGCTCAGTGAGTAAACTGACACTTTGTAAAACCAGGGATTAGGAATGTAAAACAATCTCATCTAGCTAGAGTTTATTTCTCCAGGTAGGAGTGGAGGAGTATCTTGGTGGTCTTGCCACTCTTCCCAGGGATTTTACCTTGTTACTTTTCACTCTCTGCAGGAGAAAGGAGGCTCATCATTTCAGTATTTTCCCAAACTACCAACTTTTCTGTACAAAAAAATGCGTGAATTACCTTTCTCTATAATTAGTGATCAGAGTCCATTGTATTTTCTGTAGCAGGAAAAAGATTGGAAGACATTTCAGAGCATACAAAAACTGAACATAAATCCAGAATCACTCACTTGAGTCCATTTACTACAGGGAACCCTAAAAGCAGGCGTTTGCAGAGTTCACATATTTCCTTAAGATGAAAACTTTTGCTTTGTGGCAACCTGTGTGCATCCATTAAAACAGAGGTTGTGGAGCAGAGCAGACTGTGTGGTGCTGCCCATCTGCACATTGGATACCCGTGCTTACTTTTTAATAAGAGCAAGGAGCTGGATGTAATGTCATGCAGTCATAATTCTTGGCAGTTGCTATAGTTCATATGTTTATTGGAAGCTGAAGAGCTTTGGAGCATTTATCAGATCTCTTTACGCTTCCTGCATTAGTGCTTGGGGTTTTTTTTTCAGCTGAGCTCTCAGGCTGCTGGAGCTCTGTTTGGTAGGGAAAGAGCTGTGTGGCCAGTGGAGTGTTTCATGGGGGGGAATGACTGTGCTGAAAAAAGCAAACAAGTCCAGAAACACCTGCTTGGACAGTACATATCTGTCAACTTAGAGGTTTTTTGTTTGTTTGTTTGTTTGTTTTTAATGTTTTGAGAAGAACAGAGATAGTTTTCTCTGAAAGAGCTGGGTGGGAGATAGAAGTGTTAGGCTGGGAATTGAAGGACTCTCCGTTGGAGTGAAGGTGGGTTGTGGGGGACTGACCTAGGGAAAAACAGTATTTTCTGCTTTTCTGAAAGTGGACTGCAATGAACTTATCTGTCAGTTTTGGGATGCCATTTAAGGGTTGGACTTAAACTTTGAGAGCTGCAGGGAAGACAGTTTCTTGGCTTTTCTGAGACAAACCTGGAATGCAAAGGACAGGGCTCCCAAGTCTCCTTTCTCATTGCTTCCATCTTGATGACAGAGGTTGGAAGGCAAAAGCAGAGGATACTCTGAGCTCTGGCCCCAGCCTCCTGAATAAGTCAGGTAAAGCTGGGGTTTGCCCTCAGGAAGGTAATACAGTATAAAATTGCTTCTAGGACAAAAATTCCATCTTTTAACAAAAGCCCTTTTAAAATAATCAAAGTCCCAGAGATGAGATGCGACTGGCCCGGTTGCCCAGGAGAGTGTTTCAAAATACTTTTACCCAACAGTTGGGCTGAGATCAAACAGACTTGGCATTGCACTGTTTCCTGGATGACACCCCATCATTACTTATTAATCTGAATCAAAGTGCTTGATGTTTTCATGCTATCAGTTAGACAGAGCTTTATCCTCTGCCTCTTTTTTTGTTTTGTTTTTGTTTTGTTTCAAGAAAGTTTTGAAGCCATTGCAGTGGGAAATCCATAGCTTAAGTGGCAGCTTGCTCATCTTTTATTTATTCTTGTAATAATCCCATTGTTGTTCATTCAAAGCTCCAAAAGACCCTTGTCCTCAGTGAAAAGTTTTATGCTTGGAGAAGATTCTAATGGTGAATTTTAGAAGAGAAGTGCATTCTTCTGGTTTTGAATAGATAGTCACACTTAGTGCTTTTCTTTTAATAAGATGTCATTTGCTTGGTCAAAACTGAGTAATTTTAAAACACATTTTTATATTGGAATCAAAATGACTGTATGAAGTTCCAAATTTTTTCATATCCTTTAAAAACAGAAAAATAGAGATGGTAAGCTAGTGGAAGACCCAGCATGGGATGTGGTTATGGTGATTTCTGGCCCATTTCCCATCATTCTTAGAGAGCAAGGTTTTTGTTTTCTTTGTCATTTTTCCCCCCCCATGAAAAAAGTGTGATTATTTCTGAGAAATCTGTTCCCTTTTTAGTTTGGAGGCTTCTTTGTTGCAGAAAGAAATTTGTATCTCCAAGTAGATGCTCTCTACTAAAATGCTTCTCTTGTTGGAAAAGCCTTTTTTCTATAGAAATTGAAATAGAATTTAAATAGGAAATTTTCAGTCAGCTGTTACATATGGCAGGCAATGCTGTTCCCTCTTCCTCTCAAAAAAGTGGCTTCATAGAGAACCTGCAGTTCTCTATATCCATGCCACTGCTGTGGTTTATAAGCACATTTTTCTTTTTAAAAATGTTTTCCTGTCTCCTGTTTTTGTGTAAAACATACAAAGAGGGGGGATGATTAATTGGAAACTATAGAGGAAACTACAAAATCAATTGCACTCAAAGAACTGTCTGGTGTAGAAACTAAACTAATAAAAAACCCCAGAGAAAGAAGGTTTTTTCTCTCTCTCCTTATTTAGCCACAGGAGTCATAACTATTGGATGATTTTTCTGAAACAGAGTTGTAACCCTTACATATTATCTTACTGGTGCTCAGCTACACATTATCTGTAAACATAGCAAAAAATATTTTAAAGAAAAGCCAAAAACTGCCTTGATGGGCTGCAGACTTATTCTGACCATTTACACCGAAAGACCTGATCCTCAAGCTGATTGTGCTTCTTTATAAAATTAATCCATAAGATTTTCTGCTCATAAATAACTGTGAAATGATTGAACTTTAAATCATAAGACTTCTGATGTGCTAAACCTTATGGAAGAATAATCTCTTGATAAATTTAGTTTTAAAGTAACGGAAGCATAGATGATTGCAATTCTATTTTTAGATGTGCACAGTGGAACATTGTTGTTTGGTTTGTAGTAATGATAGTTCAAGACAGAGCCTCTAAATGAAGACCAAGATATGAGAATAAACAGGAGCACCAGGGTGAGTGTGGTGAATGGTCCTGGCTTTGGACAGTTTGGTAAATCAGCTGAACCCATATTGTGTTTGCCAGGGCAGGGAGAAGGAGGCAGTGAGTGAGACAGGAGGGGGACTGAGCTGATTGCATCACTAACCACGTCTGAAAGAGTTGAAGACCAGAGCCTGTATCTCTCCTGTGTACCTGTACCAGCCAGCAGAAAACACAGCACACCGAAACCATCAGTTCTTGGGATCTTGACAGTGTGCACTGGGTAAAATGGAGATGGTACCAGGAACTGTAGGGCTGTGCTATCAGGTCAAACCTGAACAATAGTTACAAGTAGACCAGGCGTTGAGATGTGTTTCTGCTTCATGTGTGGAAGAAGCAAGTTAAGATAAATCAGCAGAACTTTGTCCTGAACTATCTTCTTGTTAGCCACTGTGAGAATATGTTATGCATTTGAAGTGGGATTTCCAATTACTCTTTTAAAGTGAATTTTCAATTTAATTTAGATTCATCTGGGAATATTATAAATTGTAAGAATTGAAGAGATTTGTGATGCTTTCAATGGTCTGATCTTTCAAGCAAGATGTTCTTCTTTCTTGGACCTAAGTATCATTATTATGCCCTTGGAGAGTGTGAAATGTATACTGGAGGAATGGACAAAGGGAACCTGGGAAATGTCATTCAAGTTTTCCTCTCTTCTTTCCACCACTTACATTTCTGCTTCTCTGTCTGGCAGTAGAGATGGGCAGGAAAGAGTCTGGATCCCAGATAGCTCTTTTGGAGTTAACATTATAAGTCTGGGGAGTATTTTTGGAAAAGAAGTACAGTTGGGAAAGCATATTTTGGAGTCAGGCTAAACACTTACGTGGGAAGAGAGCAACTGTGCCATCCCACTTGTTCTGCTTCTAAAATCACTGCATGCTTTGACATAATCTGCAAGACAAGCCCAAGACTGGAGTAGGAATTTGGCTGTGAACTAGGATGGATGTGCTTTTTCAGCTATTTTTTTGCTTGCTTTGTTGTGATCCCCTAGAAGTCATGGATGTTGTTAGCCTGTACTTCCCTCTACTTTTAAAAATATTAGCTCAGACAACTTTTGATCATGTAACCACACACTCCATATCTCAAACATCCCTTTTCATTTGTAGAAACAAAACATAAGAAAATATTTTCCAGATTTGTGTTTCTGGGTGTATGAGGACAACCTGGGTGATCATTTCTGGGAACAACATGGTTGTCATTGACTGATTATTTGTTTGTGCTTCTTTGGAGCTTAAAATCTATTTACTACATGTTGTAAAGTAGTTATGGGCAGTGGAAAGCTGTTGGAGAGGTGTTAAGTTTGCCACACACTGGAGTGGAACAGCCCCACTCTCTGCTTCTTTACTTCTCTGTATTTATGGTAGCTAGTCCCTTTTTTTCTTTTTTTTTCCGAGATGAATCAAGCAGAAGAAAAATTAACAGTATCACATGACTTGCTTCCTTAATGGTCTGAATTTTGTGGGACAGATTTTAGTCCAGGTGCCCTGCCACAGGCAAGCAGACATGCAAGCATAGACACTCAGTTCACAGGTACCTACAGATACATACCAACACCTGAATTTAGGTTTCCTAATAAACAAATGGAATCATCAGGACCTTCACTGGGGCCTGAAGCATAGTTTTAGTTTATCTCACTGAAGTAGACATTTTGAACAGGAGAGATGACTCATGTCCTAATGGCATTTACTTCTCCTTGAATGTCTAACATTCTGCCTTTCTTTGGTTTGGCTAATCTGTTCCAATGCATCAAAAAAGCTAGATTTTTGTTGATTCATTTTATCCTGTGTATGAGGCTATTTCATAAGACTTACGTATCAAATTACTTTTTTTTTTTAGTTAAAGTATTCTAGAATACATAATTCATCATGTCTAAGCTGAGAAACTAGACTGAAGGATGGAAGAAGACACTGGTGGATGTACAGAGGAGCAGGCAGTATGTGAATTATTAGCCCCTTACATGCAAGATTAAAAATTAGGTGATCTAAATCTGAATGTTCAAGCAGTACAGTCAGTTTGGTATAATTTTGGGACCTTATCAGAGTAAATACTCTTAGATCATAGACATAATGTCCCTCAAAGGCTCTTACCTTGCCCCTGGTATTCATATCTTATTGTGGGTCTGTAGGATAGAAAGATTCCTTCCTATAGAAGGGGATTAGGGTCAGGATATTGGATGATCTCTTGGTGCAGTCGCTGTCTATCATTGCTGTTAGTAATAATAAAGCCATTTTTAGGTATAGTGTATTTTCTTTCAGGAAGTGCAAACAAGTTCCCAAATTATGGATCTAGTGCATTTTCCATTTAGAAAACATCCTGCATTGATACCATTATCAGATATTTCTCTTTCACAGGCCACTTGATGTATTATATTCTAGTTTACTCATTGACTCTTTGGTCCCATAAACTAAATTAAGCAAGAAGCCACAACAGGGTTTGCAATACTAGGCCACTATTGTATGCTTCCAGTGCATTGTGCCTCAGGCCCAATTGAGTGTTACCAGCCACTCAAGCATGCACTGTTGACACGTAAATGCATATTTAGATGTAGCTTGTTAGTAAATACATTGTCCCCAGCAATTTTATTTGGATGATTATATTATTATTAATTAACAGAAAATGTCATGACTTTTGGAAAATAATTGTATGTGCAATGTGTTATTTACTCCAGAACAAAGTTTTCTGGTAAGAGAGTGGGGAAATTATACAGGGGAGGAGGGGAGAAATATTCAGGAGCTCCACAGGGTTCTCAGAAGCGTGTGTCTCACTGACATCAGTGGGACATAGCCAAAACCACTGCTGGTAATGTGACTCATACACCTCTAAAATCATCCACGTTCACCACTCTTTAGATGCCCCCCATCATTTGCTCAGCTTTTTCAGGAGAAATAAATCTAATTTGGTGAACCTGTTAGCAAAATGTAGTAGCCAGAGGAAGGCAACCTTGGTGCAGGAGTTACAGTCTACTAGAGATTAAAAACAAACCAAAACAAAAAAGCAATGAAAAATCCTTGACTTCTCTGCCTCCATGCTTCTGTCTGCCTCATTTACATAATGCTTTAGAGCATTATGTAATTCAAATCAAATCGCTGTCAGTCGGCACCAGTGTCCATTGCATCTTTTCCATGAAGATACCCCGAGCTCCTGAAGTAAACTTATTTGAAAGGGATGACAGAAATTAAATAACTCTTGTCTCTCTGACGCCAGGGGTCTGACCCACTGCCTAGTGCAGTCACATGAAATATTCTCCTTGACTGACGTGAGGATTGCACCCCCAGAGCCATGTAAGCTCTTAACTCTGATTCCTAAACTTGGCAACAAAATCCAGTCGGTTTTCAATTGCAAACAGGCAGAATATCCCTTCTCTTTGGAGAGCAATAATCTCTTTCTGTCTCTCAGGGGGAGGAAATCTCTTCCATCAGAGTGGAAGATCCACTAGCTTTATCCAAATTGTATTGTCAAATTTACTGTGCAGTAAGTAATGAATCAAATCTTCAATGTACCCCAGCAAGGAACAACCAGCTGTTCACTCCCAGGGTCCCTGTTCAGTTTGTGCTTTGTGAGTCTCTATTTCCATTACAGGGGAAGATAATTTTGCCAGTTGACTCCTAAACCTGTGATTTTTCTCCTGTGTTTCATATTGGCAAAGCACAGAAAGGGCCTGCCAGTAGCTGGGGCTCTGTTAGCAAAGAACACCATCCAAACCCGTAGAAAATAGAGACCTTCCATCCTTGTCCAGGGAGACCTGTGGTTGCTGGAGATACATTGCAAGGGACAAGCAGGAGTATAAAGTAGCTGTGCCAAAATCCCAGAGGACTGGTGTGAATGTCACTTGAGAGTTATCACTGTGGATGTGGAGAGGTTCATGGAAAGGTTATGTTAGCTTGGAATAAAGTAGGTGAAGGGATTTTCTTGACTAATGAATAGGAAAGGGATAGAGGCAGAGAAGGGCAGGAAGCTGGGCACGCTGTATGTGTATTGATGGGATGGAAGTCAATCAAGGATTGTGGTGCAAAGTGTTTGTGATATTGCAGATGGTGGAGTGCTTGGCAGGACTTGATGTCTCCCCTCCTGTCTTCAAGATTCAGGAAGGGGACCTGCCACCTCCCACAGCTTCACTTTGTATGATCTGACTCTCTTCCCCTAGCCTCTCAGGTCTAGTGCTTTCTTGACCCTTCATCTCAGCATCTTGTTGTTTCTGTCACCTATATTGCTCCATTTAGCACTAGAAATGGAGTTCTGTTTTTGTGTCGTGAGTGTATCTCAGTTCAGTGCTAAAATTGTGAAAGAGACCCTGGCTTTACTTACAGTGTCACTCATCTTTTTTTTTTTTAATTTATTTTTTTAGTGTAAATATGCCAGTTCTGGTGATGACATGTCTAAGTCTGTAGACTTTCCCTGCTGATGAAATGTGTCTTCATAACATATTGGGGGGGGAAGGAGATCAGTGATGCCTTACCTTACCACTAATGTTGTGATAATAGGTCAGACAGCTTTCCAGTCATGGCTCCCTCTCCTTTAGAAGCATTCAGCCAAGGTTTTGGTGGCCATCATAAAACCTGACATCTTTCAGCAGCATAAGTATTCCATAATGGCTTCAGAATATAATGTAATAGCTGTTTTACAACTTCCTATATCCGTTAGAATGTCTTCACAAAACACTCTGTGAATAAAATGGACTAGATTTGATATATTTTATTCATGTGAGCATTCAAAGCACCTGATGTGAGTGTATATTATACTCAGCACAACCTGGAGTTGTTCTGTAGATTTCTATTTCTTGCTCGCAAGCAAATGTCTGCATCCTCAGTTGAAAACATTCCTCTTGGTAGCTCTCTTCAAGCTCTGTTGGTTTAAGGTGGCAAAGGAAAAATCTTTCCCTGCATCTGAAGGCTGAGTAGTTTATAGTAAAATAACTCTGAGGCTGATCTCTAGTTAATTAAAATAGACATGAAAACCTCTTGGGTGTAGAGAATTATAATTTTCAGCAAAATATAGAGATGTTCACTGGTAACTATAATGTGCTACTTTCCTCTTGCTTATTTATGTCACTTGGTTGCAGCATAATTTGAAATAAAAACACCTGCAAAGAAAGCAGAATATTTTTAGCTCACTAAAGAAATATATTTTTTCATACAAAAAGACCTAGCGCCAGCATTTAGTTCTTAGCATAACATTTGTCATCCCCAAATACTGTTTCAATATCGGGATGAAATCTTCTGAATTCATTTCCTTTAAGCACATGTTAGCTTTCTGAAGATTTTATCTTATCAATAAGTCGTTGATAATGTCAGAATGCTGTGATTCTGATGAGCGAGATGCTAGCAAAACTCATTAAACTGGATTTAAAAGAAAGTACAGTGGAAGCAGAGCTGGTTGTGATGAAAGGCTTGTGGGTCAGTGACTCTGAGATTTTGGTTTGGACATTTTGTGTTGGGATTTTTTTTCCCAACAATGTGAATGCAATGGGATTCATATTTACTTACTTATTTCTGTCCTGGTCAGAATTCATGGTGAACAAACAGGCCTCATTTTAGGAAATCTATGTTTATGTGATGTCCTATCTAGCTGCAGAGTTGCCTTGTGACATGGACAGCAAGAGGATCTCTGCCTCACAGCTCCTCCTGCATCAGTCTGGGGTTGATTTCAAGGCTGTGCTTTTCCTAGGAGATCTCCTTCCATTTCTGTCAGATTTTTGTGGAATAGAAAAACCTTCCCCTGCATCCCAAAGATGGGAACCTGCCTTCTCCCTGGCAAGCATTGGTAACTCCAACACCCCTTTTTACACCTTCAACTCTAAGCTCACCCAAGTTGTCGTTGAATGAAGAAGCCTTTGCAGATTGCCTTCACAAACTGCAAAAAAAATCCCAGGGTTTTCCAGCTCCCTGCAAGCTTGGTTACCCTCTAGGCCATTACATTAATTCCTCAATTACACACTCTCTGGTGTTCATGCTCTGCTGTGAAGGCACTCTTTTTAAAGATTAGGTTTCTGCCCAAATAGTCCTGGTCCTAATAGATCACTTCCCAGGCTGCTGTGACTTCCCTGGGATGGGTAGAGCTGTGTCTTGATATATGTGTTAGGAACATGTGCCACAAAAAATGATTGCTTACAGTCTTGACAAACTTATGCCTGTTGGAAAAAAAGAAGCAAATCAGGTATCAATTTAAGCAGAAGTAATGAGTGTGTTGTGTAAAATTTCAAGGATGATATTACTCAGTACCCCCTTGTTTTGATGTGAGCACACAGAACCTCAGAGTGTATTAACAGGAACTGAAATATTCCAGTTAAAAGAGAATTTCCCATGACACCTTCTATCTGTGGAATGTGAAGTGTGGTATAAATACAAGTGGATTAAGTCTCAAAAGGTTACCTGTTCATTGTCAGTAGAATTATGAAGTGTCTAAGTCACTTAGACTCCTTCAGTCTCTTGATCTTTATGGATCTTTAGGTAGAAGGTCTTTATTGATCTTAATAAAACACAGGAATTCTCCATGAAGCTATTAATTCATGGTTGCAATAAAACTTTCATACTGTCCATGTTACCTTGTCTTTTTAAATATGATAAAATGTTTGTGTGTATGTGTACATTTATGCATAAGAATTTCTGTATCTAGGCCAATGACATCAAATTAGATGTGTCATTGTCTTGTTTATCTCCCTAGCCTATTATTCTCATGTTTTGCAGCGCTCTGCAGGTCAAAGGAAAATGCCAAAGAAGTTTTTCCTTATAAAGGGAAGAAAAAAAAAGTACTCCATGTAGTCTCAAACCTTTAACAGAAACACATCCTTATGACTGTTTTTGTTACCACAAAAGTCAGGAATGTAAAGTCTATATTTAGTCACAAACTGAATCTTAAACAACAAGAAAGTTTAGGACTCCTGATTTTCATTTTGTAATATTTAGCTCTTAACAGAGTTGCAGTGAAAATATCCCTGCTGCCACAGGCTAGCATCCATCTCCTCAGCCCATGGTCAGTCGTGTCTTCTTGAGTGGCATCACAGAAACAGTTGGGTTAAAAGAACTCAGTTCTACTCACAGTGAGGATGTCTGAAGGTATCAAACCTTTAGCTTGTGAGCAGCACTTTTTCATTGCTGATCTTCAGCTTTAGGTCCTTCTTTTTCATTCCCAAGTGTCTGAAATACACGAGTGCATGTCCTCGATACCATGTCAGGCAAGCAATCTATTGCTGTCATGCAAGTGGCAGATGGAGGTGCAAGAATCCATGGCTTCTCCAAAGTCATTTTCCAACCAGGTGTAGTGCACAGCAAGGACCTCAGCCTCTGCATCCCCTCTTGATTCTGGGGGACAGCAGCTATCTGCTTGCTCATGTCAACATCTTGGGTCATGATAAGGGGTTGGCAGGCATTATGGTGGTCATCTGTGTCCACAAAGCCCATGGCAGAGCATGGGAGCAGCCAACTGGAGGTTTATACCCCCCCCCCCCCCNATGCTCACATGAATAAAATATATCAAATCTAGTCCATTTTATTCACAGAGTGTTTTGTGAAGACATTCTAACGGATATAGGAAGTTGTAAAACAGCTATTACATTATATTCTGAAGCCATTATGGAATACTTATGCTGCTGAAAGATGTCAGGTTTTATGATGGCCACCAAAACCTTGGCTGAATGCTTCTAAAGGAGAGGGAGCCATGACTGGAAAGCTGTCTGACCTATTATCACAACATTAGTGGTAAGGTAAGGCATCACTGATCTCCTTCCCCCCCCAATATGTTATGAAGACACATTTCATCAGCAGGGAAAGTCTACAGACTTAGACATGTCATCACCAGAACTGGCATATTTACACTAAAAAAATAAATTTTAAAAAAAAAAAGATGAGTGACACTGTAAGTAAAGCCAGGGTCTCTTTCACAATTTTAGCACTGAACTGAGATACACTCACGACACAAAAACAGAACTCCATTTCTAGTGCTAAAT